>CAUYUJ010002500.1:7500-12827 GCA_963575745.1 Prorocentrum cordatum
AAAGCCCCAGTGCCCGCGGCCGCATGCGTCCCCCACACCCATTTCGGCACACCCCTCACACGTTTCGTGGCTCCAGGAGACTCCACGAAGGGCCCCAGTGCCCCCGTCCGCAATGCGTCCGTCCCCCACACCCATTTGGCACACCCGTCACACGTTTCGTGCTCCTAGGGAGCTCCAACGACGGCCCCAGTGCACGCGGCCGAATGCGTTCCCCCACACCCATTTTTTTCGGCACACCCCTCCAAACTTTACGTGCCTGTCCAAACTTTCGTGGGCTCCATAGGGAGCTCCACCGAAGGCCCCAGTGCCCGCGGCCGCATGCGGCCTCCACACTACCCATTTCGGCACATCCCGTCCACACGCTTCGTGGCTCCATAGGGAGCTCCACCGAAGCCCCAGGCCCGCGGCCGGGAGGGCATGCGTCCCTCCCCACACGGATTTCGCCCATTTCGCAACACCCGTCACACGTTTCGTGGCTCCATAGGGAGCTCCACCGAAGGCCCCAGTGCCCGCGCCCGCATGCGTCACCCACACCCATTTCGGCCCACCCCTCACACGTTTCGTGGCTCCATAGGGAGCTCCACCGAAGGCCCCAGTGCCCGCGCCCGCATGCGTCACCCACACCCATTTCGGCACACCCCTCACACGTTTCGTGGCTCCATATGGAGCTCCACCGAAGGCCCCAGTGCCCGCGCCCGCATGCGTCACCCACACCCATTTCGGCACACCCCTCACACGCTTCGTGGCTCCATAGGGAGCTCCACCGAAGGCCCCAGTGCCCGCGGCCGCATGCGTCCCCCACACCCATGTCGGCACACCCCTCACACGTTTCGTGGCTCCATAGGGAGCTCCACCGAAGGCCCCAGTGCCCGCGGCCGCATGCGTCCCCCACACCCATTTCGGCACACCCCTCACACGCTTCGTGGCTCCATAGGGCGCTCCACCGAAGGCCCCAGTGCCCGCGGCCGCATGCGTCCCCCACACCCATTTCGGCACACCCCTCACACGTTTCGTGGTTCCATAGGGAGCTCCACCGAAGGCCCCAGTGCCCGCCGCCCGCATGCGTCACCCCCACCCATTTCGGCACACCCCCCGCATTTCTCGCACGTCAGGGTCATCACCACGGTGGCGTGCCAGGGACGCACCGTGCGCGAAGGCGACGGGGCGGGGGAACGGCGCTCCGGGGGCGGTCAGACCTCCGGGGCGCGAGCAGTCCGCGGCCAGACCATCTCTCGGTCCTGTGGACTCTCGCCCTGGGCCGTCGGCTGCCCGGCGCGCTGCTCCCTCGGTCGACGTCGCCCAGGCGTGATCATGGATTGCGGCCGCCACGAGGTAGGGAACGGCAAGAAGGAGGACGACGACTGTTGGCTGGAGCTCTACGTGCTGCTCTCGCGCGCCACGCGCCACGAGGACCTCCTGCTCATGCGGGCGCCGCGCATCGAGTTCTTCCTGGCAGGGCCGCCGCAGGGCTTGCGGAAGCAGCTGGAGCAGTTTGCGGCGCGCACGAAGCGGTGCAGGAGGGAAGCGACGGCCCTCGCCAGGGAGCTCGGCTTCACCGAGTTCATCCTCGAGGCCTGACCTGAGGAGCGTCTCCCCCGAGCCGCGCCTTCTCTCGACTGCCCGACTAATTGTTTGGCCTCGCGCCGCGGACGACCCGCGCGCGTCGTTGGGACCCTCTCGGGGCGACCAGCGCGCGTCGCGGGAACTCCGTGCTGCGGGGGGCCCGGCGCCTCGTTCGCCCGTCGTCGCTCTGCCCAGCGGTCAGAGACTTGCCCGCTATCAGTCAGCCAGTTAGCTAGTCAGCTCTCTCTGCTTCGCGCAGCGGACGACCCGCGCGCGTCGCTGGGACCCCGCCCGGGGCGACCAGCGCGCGTCGCGGGGACTCCACGCTGCGCTGCGCCCGCAGCCTTGGATTTTGGAGTGCGCGGGCAAAGAGGAAGGAAAAGAAGAGCCGAAAGCGGGCGCGATCCTCGCAAGAGGCGTGCCGACATGGGCGTCGCGACGTGCGGACGCTGCCGTCGGGGTTCCCGCGGAAACTGCCTGCGGCGGCCACGCCCAGTGTCACGTGTGTTCGGACAGGCATGCTCGACACTTACACTAGGCGGCTCCATGATCGCATTCATGCAAATATATTCACTCGCGCGCAGACCCATTCATACTCAGATTCCCTCGCGCTCTGACTCACCCGCGTTCTTTCTCTCGTAATCCGATCTATCGTATTCCTTTGCGTTGTGTACCCCGCCACATTTCGGCACACCCCTCATGCGGTTCGTGGCCCCATAGGGAGCGCCACCGAAGAAGATACTCACAATTGCGATACTCACAACTGCATATGGTTGGGTCCTTCGCCAGGATAATTTCTAGGCATTCCAATTCCCATATTTTCCCATGTTTTCTGGGAGATCGACGATTCATTGTGCCTGTGTGTTTTTTCCCCTCCTGACATCATACAGTTAAGGGCCAGTCTACCGATTCGCGGCTCTTCCGCGCTCGCCGCACGATGGGAGGGGAGACACGAGGAAGAGCAGCAGCAGCAGCAGCAGCAGCAGCCGCAGCAGCAGCAGCGGGACGTGGGAGGGAGGGCAGGCGGCCCCCCCGGGATCCAAAACGGCAGCAGGGGGCACCGCGAGGGGAGGGAGGAGGGAGGAGGGAGGAGGAGGGAGGAGGAGAGGAGGAGGAGGAGGAGGAGACCATGACTATGACTAGCTCCTGGAATCCCTCTTCAGCTTAGCCTTGACGCAACAAAAAATTCAGCAAAGCTTGGATTCTGAGGGGCGAAACCTTAATCCCGCCGATTTTAAAAGTGAGAGCCGTGCACACGCCGCGGCATTGGCACCCACACCCCCCTCTTTGCCGCCCCCGATACTAATCCGGGCCGCCCGTACGCGGGCCACCGGCGCGTCAAGCCACAGCGGAGGCGAGGGCGCGCATGCGCGGCCTCACGCGGGCAACTTGCGCGCCAGTGTCGGCGCAGACGCTTCCCCAGTTTTTTCACGCCGCTGATGCCGCGGTTGCACACTGCGATTTTGAAGGGGCCCTGGGAACCACAAATAAATACACACACAAATAACAGATTCCCTATATTTTCCATATTGTTCTGGGTTTTTTGGTTCTTTCCCCCCACTTCCCATATTTTCTCTCATATTTTTCCTGGGAGTCGACGGTAATGGTTCCTTTCCCCACATGCTTCGTGGGGTTATGGTTTTCTTCTCTGCCGCGCCGCACCCGCAACACTCACCCTCACACCTCACTCTTCCCCTCCTCCTCACAGCACTGCTCAGCACAGTTCAGCTAAGCTCAGCACAGCACAGCACAGGTCAGCACAGCTCAGCTCATCTCAGCACAACACAGCGCAGCACAGCACAGCTCAGCAGAGCAGAGATCAGCCCAACTCAGCTCAGCACGGCTCAGCTTAGGGGGTGCGCACGGGGTGGTCCCTCACCGCGGCCGCACACAACGGTGCTTGTGACAGCACACACATATTCACAGCACGTATACACACCGCACACATACACACAGACACAAACAGACACATACCCTGATCACGCAGCTTTGCCCGTAGTGGGTGGGGGCCCTATGCGCTGCATGCTCCCAGGGCGTGGCAGCCGTGGCATTTCCTCGACGCCACAGGGGGTGCGCTGGGGGTGGGGGCCCTATGCGCTGCAGGCTCCCAGGGCGTGGAAGACGTGGCATTTCCTCGACGCCACAGGGGGTGCGCTGAGGGTGGGGGCCCTATGCGTTGCAGGCTCCCAGGGCGTGGCAGGCGTGGCATTCCCTCGACGTCACAAGTGGTGCGCTTGGGGTGGGGGGCCCTATGCGCTGCAGGCTCCCAAGGCGTGGCAGGCGTGGCATTCCCCCGACGCCACAAGGGGGTGCGCTGGGGGTGGGAGCCCTATGCGCTGCAGGCTTCCAGGGCGTGGCAGGCGTGGCATTCCCTCGACGCCACATGGGGGTGCGCTTGGGGTGGGGGCCCTATGCGTTGCAGGCTCCCAGGGCGTGGCAGGCGTGGCATTTCCTCGACGCCACAGGAGGGTGCGCTGGGGGTGGGGGCCCTATGCGCTGCAGGCTCCCATGGCGTGGCAGTCGTAGCATATCCTCGACGCCACAAGGGGTGCGCTGGGGGTTGGGACCCTATGCGTTGCAGGCTCCCAGGGCGTGGCAGCCGTGGCATTTCCTCGACGCCACAGGGGGGGCGCTGGGGCTGGGGAACCTATGCGTTGCAGGCTCCCAGGGCGTGGCAGGCCGTGTCATTCCCTTCGACGCCACAGGGGGTGCGCTGGGGGGGTGGGGTCCCTATGCCTGCAGGCTTCCCAGGGCGTGGCAGGCGTGGGCTTTCCTCGACGCCACAAGGGGGTTCGCTGGGGGTTTGGGGTCCCTCTGCGTTTGCAGGCTTCCCAGGCGTGCAGGCGTGGCAATTTCCTCGACGGCATGGGGTGCGCTGGGGGTGGGGCCCATATGATTCTTTGCAGGCTCCCAGGGCGTGGCAGGCGTGGCATTTCCCCGACGCCACAGGGGGTTCGCTGGGGTTGGGGGCCCTATGCGTTGCAGGGTCCCAGGGCGTGGCAGGCGTGGCATTTCCTCGACGCCACAGGGGGTGCGCTGGGGGTTGGGGCCCTATGCGTTGCAGGCTCGCAGGGCGTGGCAGGCTTGGCATTTCCTCGACGCCACAGTGGGTGCGCTGGGGGTGGGGACCCTATGCGTTGCAGGATCGCAGGGCGTGGCATGCGTGGCATCTCCTCGACGCCACAGGGGGTGCGCTTGGGGTGGGGGCCCTATGCGTTGCAGGCTCGCAGGGCGTGGCAGACGTGGCATCTCCTCGACGCCACAGGGGGTGCGCTGGGGGTGGGGGCCCTATGCGTTGCAGGCTCGCAGGGCGTGGCAGGCGTGGCAATTCCTCGACGCCACAGGGAGTGCGCTGGGGGTGGGAACCCGTGTGTTGTCAAGAACCGCAAACACCTTGGTTCAAGCCGGCTCGGCGCGCTTGCGCTCTCACGCAGGTGCGCTCTTGTAGTCCTGATTCAAAGCACCGCCTACCTACTTCAGAACCCGCCCTTCTCCTCGCCCCCGCCCGAGGATGGCCGCAGCGCCGCTGTTGTTGCTCAGCGCCAGCTGTAGTAGTAGTTGTTGTAGCTGTAGCTGTAGCTGTAGCTGTGGTAGTAGTAGTAGTAGTAGTAGTAGTAGTAGTAGTAGTAGTAGTAGTAGTAGTAGTAGTAGTAGTAGTAAAGTAGTAGTAGTAAAGTAGTAGTAGTAGTAGTAGTAGTAGTAGTAGTAGTAGTAGTAGTAGTAGTAGTAGTAGTAGTAGTCGTAGTAGTCGTAGTAGTCGTAGT
>CAUYUJ010002500.1:15427-30427 GCA_963575745.1 Prorocentrum cordatum
GGAAGTCGGCAGACCGGCGGGCACCCGTGGAGAAGTCGGCACCCGGATGGGAATCCCAAGTCGAATCGAAGCGGAATCGAAGGCGAGCCCTGCAGCGACGCGCCCGGAAGCAAAGACGCTGCGCACTGCGCACTTCGTGACAGACGGGGGGGGGGGGGGCCACAGGCCTCCCCGAGCAAGGTCAGACACCCCCCCCCGACCAGCCAGGAAGGGGCGGGCCTCTCCCGGGACCCCCAGACCCCCGACCCCCCCCCCCCCCAGACAACCCGAACCCGGCCCCCGCCCCCCCCCTTCTTTTTTCCCCAAACGGTGTGGTGACCACACCGTGTGGTGAGTCGGTGGGGATTTGCACGGTTTTGGGACTCGGGGCGTTCTCCGAGGATGCCTCGGGCGACTGCAGCCTCCAGGGTCCCGAAGCCGTGCGCTGACGCACCGTGCGGTGAGATCTTGGGTGACTTCGAAGTACGCACGGCCTGTCACCGGCACCGTTTCGGGACTCCAAACCTTCTATGGAAACAGCCTTTCCTGCGGGCAATCTTTATATCCATATCCAGTGCGTCTTGGACTTTCTTGGAAGGGGCGCCGCAAGGCCGAGGCGCACTGGAGATGGATAAACATTGAGCCTTCTGAGGCAGATTATAATCCATATCCAGTGCGCCTCATGTTTCTTGGGAAGAGAGTCCGAAACTCCAAGACGCACTGGATGTGGATAAAGACATTGCCTGCATTTCCCGGGAACGCGTCGAATGAGATCGGCTTCCCTGCGCCGCCGAAGGCGAGCAGACGCCGCGCGCGGCGTCTGCGCGCGCGGCGTCTGTGGAACGGGCGCGGCGGGCCTGGCGCCAGCGAGAGATGGCGTCGACTTCAACTGGCTGCCCAGCTAGGCGCGCAAGACGCGCAGGGTAGGGAGGAGGAGGAGGAGGAGCAGGGAAAGGATGAGGACTGGAAGGGGGGAAGGCTTTCATGGAGCGGGGATGATCTGATCCGATCTAGCACTGGGAAGCCAGCGATCCCCAAGACAGAAACAACACTGGACAGCGAACAACTTGGCAAACGTTTCTGAGGATGCGTTTGCGGAAACCCACTGAAGTATGCTGTGTGGTTGCGGCCGAGCGGCAAGTTCCCCAAACCAGCCCTGTCCAGACGAGGGCGAAAAAGAGGATGAGGAGGAGTGCGACCAGACTAAACCCAGGATACATCAATGATGATGCCGCAATGCGCACCTCATAGATGTCCACAGGCCTTCTTCTCACTACGATGGGCACCCCCACGAAGATGAGCGTCCTATGTCCTATGGGCCTGCCGTGCAAGCGAAAGCCCCGATTCGAATAGACAAGGCCCTACATGTTCCTAGAAGACAATCGAACATAATTGAAACGATGATCATATAATCCAAGACGATCTCAAACGAGAACGCCGTTTTGAAAAACAACCCCACCCATCCGTGTAACTGGTGCAAAATTGTTCAACTGCTGGTCATGCCATTTTATGAGTAATCCAACGGGGGACCCGATTTCGAGAACAAAGCACGCTCTATCCGAGCAGTTGCCACATCTGCTCAAGCTCCGGATCGTGAGACCCGAGAAAGTTGCAAGCGAACGCCCCTATGGGCAAAATTGGGCAACGAATGTGCGGCGCTACGGCGGCCAGAGCAAACTGCCAAACAAAGCCGCCGATCATCAGTATATCAATACACATGCGGCCAACGTTGACGACGAATGCGCGCGACGATGGGGCGACAACCCCGCTTTGAAAGTCAACCGCCCCCCGTCCTTGCAACCGCTTCAAACCGTTAAGATAAATTTGCGCGACGCTCAGACGAGAGCCTCACTTCGAGAAGGTACCTCCCTCCATCCTTGTAGCCGTTTCGAGCGTTTTAAGCAAGCGCTAGCGGCGCTCCGGTGGAACCCCAACATGGGAAAAAAAACAGGTACGTAACTGCTGCCAATGTTTGAAACACTTGCTCGCGCGTGACGCCCGGTTTGGAAAATGTACCACCCTCCATCCTTATAGTTGTTGGAGGATGTCAACAAGCTTCAGGGTCATAAGCAGCGTGGAATCTGCCAACACGTACTGATGTGCAACATGGATGAATTACCTATGGAAAGCACTTGGATGGCGGAGCTTTACGTAGTCGCGCGGGCACCTCCTTAATGGGGTCCACTAGAATCCCACTTGGGGTCGCAAGAAACCCTGCTAGATCCCATTCGCTCACCACCACAGATTCCCCGCTCGATGCCACTTGAGCACGTCAACTGGCGAAACTGCGCCTTCGACCCTCGCTCGATTCCAACTCTTGCAATCAACCAAATCCTCCTTGACCTTCTTCCCGACCGCTCTCAGCCGGCCGAAGGGGGGAGTGTAACCAATTCTGGTCAGTCGAGAAACCTCTCGAGGCCAGAAGCGGTTACGGCACGAATGGTGCTGGACACGCACTGCTTGCACATATCATCTACACCGCTGCGTGATGGAAGGGAGGAAGAGGCACCGAACGGTAGGTGTCATATGCACTTCTGCAAGTATATTAAAACAAACTGAGAAACATCGTTGGTCCGACACGGAAGCGAAAGAATGCTGCAGCGTGATTAAGGCACCGAGCGGTGGGCGCCAAATGAATCACATTGTCTGGAAGCTCGAAAGCGACCTGCGCCACTTAACTCAGCAGCTTGCACCTACGAGTGACAGATTTCGAGCTCGTCGCTGCGTCGACCCGGCAACTTGAATACGAATGGATGGACAAGGGGGCAACACTAGAGATACATAGCCGAATTTTTGCCGGGGTGGCGTGGCGCAAACCGCGATCAACATGAAGGTTGAGCTTCTGGCTGTCTGACCCGGTCGTCTTTTCTCAGGAAGGTCGACTTCCCGGGCGCTCATGAACATACCGGCCTCCTTCACCGCGCCCCACTCCAGCGTGGATTGCCAGGCCCATCACTCCAGTCTCCACGCGCACTCATTAGGGCATTTTTTCCGCTCCTTGGGCTCGGCAACGGGCTTCTTCTCGCCCTGGGGTGGCGCCCTGTGCTGGCGCGCCCAGCACGCGCCCAGCATCGCCAGCACTGTCCACATCGCGACGGTCAACAGGCCCTTACTGGCCGTCGCCAACGGGATGATTGACGCAATATTGGGAGTGTCCGTCCATGCGAGCTCCAAAATATGGTCGCCCCCGTAACAACATTTTGCACACGTGTCCGCTGCGTCCGCCGCGCCCAATAGACCACGCTGCAACCGTCGCCGTCGCCGTGGCACCCCGCGGCCCCAACGCCGCGAATCTCTGCCTCTCCGTCGGCCATCGTTAAAAGGCAGCTACTCCGGACAGCCTGGGAATCCAGGAATCCACAAAACATACACAAGAAACAAATGCTTTGAATAAATGGAAAAACATCCCCCCGTCGTGTAATCACTCTGAAACCAACCGCTGGATTACTGAAGTGGCACGCGACAAGCGCGAAACGCAACTGCGCGCGCCCGCCCAGGGGTGATCCACCCCCGGCAACCCGAACGCCTCGCTTGCGAGTCGACGACACAACCCCGCCGAGTCTGCATGTCACCGACGCCGCGTCTGCGACTGCAGCGGCAGCGGCGACGCGGCGGAAGGCAGCCGATGGGGGCAGAAACGGCAGCGCAGCCACCGACAGGAACGACGGCGCCAGGAAAACGACGACGGAGCCAATGAAACCCGCGCACGAGGAGATGGAGAGGGGGCAGGCGCGCGACGTCGCCCGGAGAACAGCACGGGGCGAGGAGGGGGCGCAGAGGACGGAAAGGGGCCGACTGGAACTCGAATGGGGACGGCGGCTAGAAGAGCCTCGATGCGGCCGCTGAGAACGGGCCCTTGGAACGAGGGGGACAGGGCGATGCGGCGAAGCAAAATCAGCGGAGGCGGGCCCCGGCCGCGCGAAGCCACAGGCCGACTCGCCACTGCAAAGGGCCACGGGCCACCCAACATTGCTGCGACCCAAACTTGCACATAGCTACTGTACCATCATCGCGCGAAAGCCGACGGCACAGCGTCCTGCGTGCCCCCGCGCGCCGATGACGTCGAGGGCGCGCCGCCGCGGCCCGCGCGGCTGCCGCCGCTGCGACTTGCGAGTGAGCCAACAAGAACGCCCCCCGGACTGCCGCCAGCGACGCGGGCCCCCCTGCCCCCCCCCTCCGATCGCGCCCCGCCCCTTCCCCCCCCCGCGCTCTTCATCCTGCCCCACCGCCCTCTAGAATTATCCCACCAGCCCTCTGGGCGTCGGTGGTTTAAGGCGTTTCCTCTTCCACCCATCCCTCTTCCCCTGCGGGGAGGGGTTTACCTCTCCCCCCTACCCCCTCCCCACTGACCTGGACAGGAGGGGCGGGGAGCGGTCAGAGCGTCCAAAACGGCCTCGGCGAGGAAGCCAAAATCATTGATTTTACTATGGTTTTGGCCCCATTTTGGCCTTCTGAGGGGGCAGGGCTAATTAGAGCCCCCCTCTTCTTTGATCGATTTCCTCCACGATGGCCGCAAGAGGCCACCAGGATGCCCCAAGAGGCCGCAGGACGGCCCCAAGATGGCCCCAAGAGGCCCCCCAAGAGGCCCCCAGGAGGCCCCCAAGAGACCCCCAAGAGGCCCCAAGAAGCGCCCAGGAGGCCCCCAAAGGCCCCAAGATGGCCCCGAGAGGCCCCAAGAGGCCCCCAGGAGGCCCCAAAGAGGATCCCGAACGGCCCACAGAGGCCCCCCCGAGGCACCCAAGACGCCGACAAGCCCCTCAGGACGACCCTCTACTCGCCTGGGCGTCGTTTCTGGACGGGCTGGTGGGGATACGCGAAGCGTCTAGAATTATCTCCGTTGCCCCCCCTGGCCGTCTGCGCCGCGACCCTTCCCGGCGACCCCGATCCACGGCGCCTCTCGAATCCAGCCCAGCCCGCGCCGATGGCGCCAGCGCCTCGGACAGCGCGTGCGAGGGCCCCCAAAATTGTTACTAGATGGCCACCGCGATGCGGCGCAGGATGCCCCCCAGGCTCCGCGCCCGACGCCAGCACGATCGCCGCGGGGCCTCGATCGGCGCGGCCCCCGGGCGGCCGCGATTTGTCTAGGTGCGTCCGATGTGCCCCAATCGAAATACACGAGAAAAGCAAAAACCAAATCGGCCCCGCAATCGCAATCCCCAGGGGGATTTGGCGCGCCCACTTGAAATAAATAAAAATTGGGCGGCCGAAGTAGGCGAGGCGCCCACCGATTCCGCGCGCATCATGCTCATATGTTTCGTCTATGCGTTGCATATGTTTGGCGCAAGCAATACACAACAAATGCAACGGGCAATTGGCTGGGGAGGCGCCAATTTCACGACAAACGCCTAGTGCATGCTTTAAAAATATGCCCGCCCCGATCGGTGAACATGTGAGAAAATACACGCGACATGACATTCCCCGGGGTAGCCGGCGGGGGCAAGGTGGAATGGCGCGACGCCCCCAGGGGGCCCGCGACGGAACGCGGCTGCTCCATGGGGCCTCGACCTCCCCTTGCCCCGCGCGCGCTTGGGATGAGAGCCGCCTCCTGGCGCCAGGCGGGCGGGGAGGCGGGCGGGGGCGCAGCGCCAGGCGAGGGGCGCAACCGCGCGGCGCAGCAGATGACGCCTGCGCCGCGCCACCCCCTGCGGCAATGCACCCAGGAAAATTTCGCCGACATGGGGCGGTGCCTCAAGGGCAATGACCCTGCGAAAAAAAAGCCGCGGCCCCGATGGGGGGTCCAGCCGTCGCCCCCGATGGGGAGTCCACCGAAGCCCCCGACGGCGGCGGCCGCGCGCGGCGCTCGCAGGCCGCTCATGCATTTGCCCAACCGAAAGCTGCAGCGGCAGAGGCTGCGCGCCCTACTTGCAAACCCCTCGCACGCATGGTGGCCCCACAGGCGACTCCGTCGAGGCCGCGGCAGCAGCGGCCGCGAGCGGCACTTGCACTCCCCGGGCCCCGCCAAAGGCCCAAGGGGCATCAGCCGAGGGCGGCGCCTGCGCACCCCTCGCGCGTTCGATGGCCCGAAAACGGAAACCCGCCACAGGTCACAGCGTCAGCGGCCGCGCGCGCACTTGGGCACCGCTCGCGCGCGTCGCGGCCCCATGGGGACCTCCACCGAAGGCCCCAGAGGGGGCGGCCGCGCGCGGCGCCTGCAGAACCCTCGCGCAGTTCGCGGCTCGACGGGGGGGCCCGCCGAGGGCCCTAGCGGCAGCGGCCGGGCGCGGCATATTTGCGCAACTGTCGCGCGTGCCGTGGCCCCGCGAGAAGCCCCGCTGAAAGCCCCGACCCCGCTGGCACCGCTCGCGCGGTGGCCATGGTTCGTTTCAGCGAGCCCCCGTCGCGCGCCCCCTGGGCCCCGGAGAAATTCCACCAGAAACTGCGATCAGAACTGCAGGTGGGCGGGCCCTTCGCCAACAATTTGCCGGACGCGCACGGGCGACGCCATGCCCCGCGCCGCGCCAATTCACGGCGCGCCCCCGCGGCGAGACACCCCAAGACCGAACCACGGAAGCCGATCCCGCGCGCCGCTGCCGGACGCATGATCGCCCTGGGCTGCCATGGCAATCTTCTTCCCTGGCAGGGCACTCGCTGCGCGCCGCATTCACCGCTTGCGCTTGAGCGCTACACCATGTAACACAATGTGGCTTAACTTTCATATGTCAAATATATGTTGTTGCTCACCTATTTCCGTAACCTATTTTACGGCTACTTTGAAATCGTCCAACATACCAACACCTCTCCATATTACCTTCGTTATAAGGCCATTGGCAGCGTCCTTCTCGGCGGCCTGGAACATGTCGTCGAAGGTCAAGCTGATCGCCCCGGACCTCAGGCGGTCAGCCAGCAGCTGGCGGGCCGACGGCTTTATGAAACCGTCGGCGAACTGGCCCTCGCTGTTGACCCAGCACCAATCCGCCTGGCTGGTCTGCGAGCGCTCCTTCAGCACCTGCGCCTCGATGCCCGGGCGCTTGCCCTCGAAATTGCGCGCGCGGGGCTTCTGCGCCACGTCGCACGAATGGCAACTATCGCGAGTCCGCCTCGGCACAACACCTGCCGGGTCGCCATGCGCCTCGCGTCACCCGTCGGCTTGAGCATCGGGCGGTAGTGCTCCTTCACGCACTCTAGCGCACCCACTCCATCTGCTGCGGCCTGGGCCTCACTGGCCAAGGAAGCCTCCTGGTCCTGACAAACTTCCGGGACCTCCAACCGACCACCGCGCGCGTGACGGTCTCGCTGGTCAGCGCACCCTCGTTGGCCGCCCGGGCCAGGTAGCCCCCCTTGCCACGGCGCATCCGCCATGCACACGAGCGCCACGTCGCCGGGGCCAGCGCAGGCCTTGGCGAACCTCTGCGTCTAGTTGGCCCCCATCGATATCCTGTGCCGCTCTGTCGTTGCTGACCGTGCCCTGGCCGAGGCTGGCGCTGCTCTGCAGGCGAGGCGCCGCCTCGTTGCTGGGCCACGGCAGGCTCGCGATGGGCTTCAGGCCCACGATGCAGGGCCCGCCTGCTGACCTGGTTTCCACGGAACCCAGGCGGGAGTTGCGGGCTAGGCTCACGGGGCCTTTCCCAGCGCCCCCCCACTCCTGAAGTTGAAACCCTTCTCGGTCTCTTGGGCTCTGGATGCGAAGAAAATCTCGCCCATCTTGATTCCACCACCGAGCGCGCCCGTCGCTCTTCACATCTGCGCCCTCGTCGCCGCGGTAGAACAGACAGGGGCCCAATGGATGGCCAACGAATCCGCGGCGCGACATCCTGTCTGCGGCCCCCCCCCCCCCGACAGAGTCTCGGGGCGCCACCCAGGCCGCGCGTGCTCTTAAGCAGCCTCCTCCGCGCATCAGTCTTCAGGCCCAGGATCCCGCGCGCCTCCGCCGGGAGAACTACCCAGCCCCCGCGGCCCGAGGGCTTGCAACTTGCAGGGGCGCGGCGCGCCCACGGCGCGGAGCGCGCGGTCGCGGGCGCGACCGAGCATCGCAACGAAGGCCCAGCCACGCCGCGACATCGTCGCCGAAGACCCCGCCAGCTTCCCTGACAGAGCGCCAGCGCCCATGAACCCTCGAATTTCCAAACGGGCCTCGACGATTCGACGATGACCCCCGCCGGGGCGGCGAGACACTCCCGGGGAAACTGCGTCCGAGAAACTTCGCTGGGATCTGCGATCTCGCGCGAGTCCTGCCACCGAACCCGGCCGACGAAAAAAATCGGCAACTGCAGGAGGCGCTTCGCCTCCACGAGCATGGCCTGATCCTCTTTCGGCATGTGTTTCCCGCACAGCCAACTTGCCGCGCGGCACTCCTCGGCGCCCAGGTGGAATCCATCTCTTCGGCGTCGAAGTGCAAGCCCCGCGGCAGGGCGCACTGCTCCGGGCAAGCCACGTCATCTGCATTGATATTCACCTCGTCGCTGGGACCGGCCCGCCCCCCCCGCTGCCCGCGCCGCGCCGCGAAGGTCCTCGGGGGCCCGTCTACGCCGCGCCCGTGGCGCGTCGAGCTCCTCGGAAGCGGGCCGTCGCGTGGACTGTAGTCGGCGGCGCGCTGGACGACGGCTGCAACGAGTCTGCCGCTGCTGGCATGCTCGAGCCAGGATCAGGCCCCACTGGCATCGCCGCGTGCTCCGCCGCCGCCGTCGCCCGCTCCGAAGCCTGACGGGCGCCGATGGGCTCGGCCATCGCCCCGGACCCAGGGCCGAGCCCGCCGGCCCCGACGGCGGCCCAGATGCCTGCCCGAGCTGCTCGGCCATGACCCGCTGGAGGGCAACCGCGCCAATGGCTTCTCGGGTTCGTGGATCGGCTCGCCGAACGCTCCCCCGGAATGCCCGGGCAGCCGGCCCACGTCGCCTCGGCCCCCCGATGTCCCCCGCGCTCGGCCGGATTTGATGATCTGGACTGCGGCCGAGTAGGCTCGCGCCGCGCGTGGCCCAGCAAACCTAGGGCTGGCCGCCCCCCCGACCTCGCGTAGACCCGCGGCCGCTGGGCCGCTCCAGCGAGACTTCTGGGGTCGGCAAGAACCGCGGTCGCGCCAGCAGTGGCGGCGCTCGCTCACGCCGACCGCGGCGCGGGCGTCGCGACGTTCGCGCAAAAAGACCCTTCGCAAGCGCCCCGTCGAGTCGGCCTCGACGAGCGCCGTCGCATCCGCGGACCGATGCTGCGCCGCGCCCTGGACTCGTTCGCCCTCCAGGCGAGCTTCCGAAGCCGACGCGCGCGGTGCGTCGGCCGACAGGTGGTCGTTGAACTCGGGGCTGTAGCTCGTGACCCACCGGCGCGGGCTGTAGCGTGGTGGTCCGTCAGCCAATTAATCATCTGCGGGGCGCAATCGACGTCGCGCCTCAGGCCTGTCTCCTCGAACGAACGCCCCAGCGTCCAAGGCAGGACATGGCGAGCACGCACTGCGGGCCCCATCGCACGATGTGTCTCGCCTGGCGCGATCTGCATGTCGACCTTGCGCTGACTGGCCGAATCCGGCGCCTCCTGGCTGCGCGCTGCACCGCGCCCATCCATCGCTGGGGGCCTGCGACTTCCCGATCGACTTGATAGCCGCGGCGGCCGTCTGTCGAGGCGCGATCACCGCATTCGCGAACTGGCGCGCCCGACCCCATCAGTGCGCTATCCTGGCGGATGCGACCTTCAGCGTGAACTCGAGGGAGTCCAGGCACATGGCCCAGTGGAACCTCCCCCAGGAATCAGAGCTGACCCGGGTGCTTGCGAATCCCTCCCGCCACCGGCGCGCGCGGCGCGCGCGCGCCGCCTGGCGCGCGGGGCGACCTCCTCGCGGGCGCTGGCCTTCGTCAGGGGCAAGAACACTGTGTCGCCAGGGCGCTCGGGGCTGCCGCGCGGGCGCTCGACGCGCCGAACGCGCACTGGCCGAACTCTCTCGTCAACAGACGGTTCACGTAGATATCCTTCGCGTTCACTTCGTTCGCGTCCACGTTGGGATTGAACGATCACTCGACTGGGTTGTCGTCTTCTTCGACCCCTAGCACAGAGATGTCGCCGCCCGTCGTCGCCGGTCGGCCCGGCGCAGGTCGCCCCGGAGATCCGCCAGCGCTGAGCAGCAATTCCCCGCGAAGATCGGCCCATGGACGCTCTCCCCGGGGAACTGCCCCCCCAGGCGAACGCGCGCGCGCGCTGACGGCCACGCGCGCGCGCGAACAGAGCTGCCGCCACACCGCCGCGGGTCGCTCTCACCTCGGTCATCTGTCTTGCAGGCCTTTCCCCAGACATCTCTAACACAGTCGCGCGCGAGTCGAAGATGGCACAGTGCCCTGGCAAGTCGCAAAGCGCTTCTGCTCTCCAGCTCCTGGCCGCCGACGGCCCTTCAAGGGGGGCGCCTCCGCCGCCGCCCCACTACTCGAAATGCGCCTTTTGCAGAACATCAGGCGCGCGATGTGGCCCTCGAGCCTCCTAGCCTTCAACATGTTGCGATTTGCCGCTTGCGTCCTGCCCCCATTTCCCCCGCGCAGTTGCCCGCGGAGTGCACGCGGGGCTCGCGCATGCAGCCCGGCCCCTCCTCGCCCACGAGCTCGAAGAACTCGAGCTGGCGCGAGGCCTGGCTGAAATCCCAGCCGCCGCGCTGCCCGACGGCCCTCGCCTGATGTTCTCGCCCATTCAACTCTTCTGCGAGCTCGGACAGGCGGCCGCGAACTCCCCGTGTATTTCCCTTTCGCGCCGCAATCTGGACGCCCCTCGCCATGCCCGGATCGGTCCCCAGGCCCTCCTGGGCGGCGTCGATCGCCCCCAGGCACCTGAGAAGCTGCTTGGCGCCGAGGTCTCGACGCGCGGCAGCGCGCTTCCCCCCGGCGCGGCGCGCGGGCCGACAGGGTCATGCACGCGAGCGCGGTCGAGAATGTCATGCGGCAGCATCGTCTGGCCAGCTCTGTCTATCACGCGCTGGCCGCAGCTTTCGAGCATGTTGATCAGGTATTGTCTTGTCTTCGCCTGCTGCCGCTATGGAACCCAATTCCCATCTCCATCTCCATCCAAATATGCTCTATTGTCTTCGAAATCGGCGACCGTGCCCAACTCGCCCACGACAGGCCGAGCGAACAGAAATCTTGTCCAATCGGGGATGATTTGCGCCGTGATCCCCACGGAACGTCTCCCTGGGAATGATGGTTCATCCCACAGAGGGTCGCCTCGCCGGTCGCGCCGTTGCCGCACTTGGAACCTTTCGAGCATGAGCGTAAATTCGTGCACTGGGCCACGGGGCCTTCCATTTTGAGCAGATTGCAGTGCGCCGTCAAGGCGTGGCCACCTACCGCCACGTTGGTCGCTCCAAAATCCAACGCCGCGTCTGCTGGGTCTGCACCATCACGTTTCTGCTACCATCCTGACGTCAGCTGCACCTTCCGCTACGCGTTGTCGTTTCCGGATTTGGCGCGGGCAGTCACGTGCGATGTGTCCGCCTCTTCCTCGTCGTAGCCATATCGTCTCACACGTCGCTCCCTGTGGGAATGCGAATGGCTTGTTGCCACCATAGGCTGGTTTTCCCTCTAGCCGGCGCCTGAAATGAGGTCCGCTCTGTAGGTCGTCCACGGGCTGCTCGCTTTGCCTTGCCACCGTCTCTGGGCAGCACTGCCGAAGCGCTCTGTGGGGTCGGGCTTGGCCGCAACGACGCCACCACTGGTAGAGCCCCTTGGCGAGCCTCATGCTGCTCATATTCTGGCAAGCGTCCGCATGCGCGACCACGATGTCGTCGCACCCGTCCACCATGTACGCTGTTTCTCCTCGTTGGCCGATGGTGGCTGCCCTCATGTTGTAGGACCCGATTGGTTCCGATTGGTTGATGGTCGACCTGCTGGCCGCCATCATCCCCGTGGGTGGCCTCTTCCTGGTTGTAGGTATCCTCGTCCACCTGGCCGTAGTGGGTGAATTCTTCGGTGTCCTCGGAGTTGCAGGCTGCTTTTCCAGGACTAGCTCTCGCCAGGGGCAACGGGTCCGGTTGACTGATTTCTTCATCATAGCCTCCACCCCGTCGAAGCCTGCGTCGTCGCCAACTTGCTTAATGACGAACGGCATCCCTTCCTTGTCGAGCCCTGCGTTACGTAACATGTAGAAGCCCTGCACCTTGTCTGGCAATACCTCCTGATGGGCACGGAGGTTGCGACCTGCAGTTCGGCGAATTTGTTGCCAGCACTCGTCCTTCTCGACCTCCTCGATCTTCAGTCTGCTACATCACAGGCTTTGCCAAACTGTCCTCGCATGACCTTCAAGCCGACTGTCTTCCCCGATGCGTTGTAGCCGTCCAGGTAGTCTTTTCAGGGCCCTGTGGACGGTTGGCCGCGAGCCGCGCCAGCGGCGCCAGCTCGTTGTCTGAACATGTCCTCGTCCTCCGTGGTAGCTTTCGCTCCAGCTACCAATGCGCGCTGCTCTCTAAGTTTCCCACTCGCACGCGATTCGAAATCCTGCCTTCCGCAAAGTCCGCCTCCACCTTCCTCCCGAATCGCGGTCTGCTGACTTGGGCAAGGACGGTGACCACTCTGGGTCAGTCGAGGGGACTCGCGAGCTCAAACACGGCTGCAACACGCATGTCATTATACACCCGTTGCTTGTGCATCTCATTCGCACTGCTGCGTGCGGGAGACAGCAACGATTTGTAGGTATCACATGCAATTTTCTTGCACTGTGGTACATCAAAACAAAAAACAACGTATGGAGTATCATTCACAGAGCACCCACTATCTAAACCCACAACACCAGAGTGAACCATACTTTGAGAAACTGCTTGGGGTGAAAATAAGCTCCCTCACTTGGCCACTTCAAAACAGGGATGGAGGAGGAGGAGGAAGAGAACGAGTGGGAGGAGGACCTGGACGAATACGATCTGGCGGCGCGCACACAGGGGGCAAGGCGAGACCGTCGGACATCTCAGAACGAAACGGCCCCGTCACCTAGGAGCCGGCACTCTCTCTAGGACCCCCCCCCGCCTTCAGAAGACAACCCCATCGCCCTGCGCCCTGCACCGTCGTGCGCGCCGCCGAACGATGACGGAGGACCCCCCAGGCAGGACAACCGTGGGCTGGGCGAGACAAACAGAGAGAGAGAGAGAAAGCGAGCATGCCCAAGGATCGGCACGAGACCGCTTACATCTTGATAAACTATAAAGCCAACGACGTTGGCATGAAGAAAGCGGGTCTCAAGGGAAACGGGTCCTGGAATCTGAGGCTTTCCCCCAAGACCAGCTCTTCATCCTGAGCCGTTCTCGGAAGGCAGAAATGCTCCAGGACCCGCTTGCTCAATGGCAAAGCGCAAGAACCGCCCCGCGAGTGGCATGCCGCCAGAATGACTCGCGCTAGCCGCGCGAGGCCGACGCGACTCTGCGTCTCGTCCCTCGTGCTGGGGTCTCCCTTGAGGGCCGTGAGCGGGCCTTCCTCCTCCTCTCCCGTCTTCTCGTCCTCCTCCCTTCTCCTCCCTCTCCTGGGTTGCTGCTCAGCGCTTGTTGTTTCACCTGCCTGTCTAGTGCCACACGCTCGGCGCTCGCAGCTTGCCCTCCATTGCCTGCTGCGCGCCGGCGCTCGCCGAGGGGTGATCGGCGGGATCGCGACGTCGGCAGGGGAGGCCAGCCTCCTGATTCCCGACGACTTTTTTTTTTCTGGACGGGGACGATTGCCACTTCCCCCCGTGGAGGGTGGGACGCTCGAGGGAAAAATTCTCGTGCCGGGGTCTCGGGCCTCGTCACAGACGCTGAAGGGGTCGTCGCTGTCGTCTGGGATGTCGGTGCCGACGTCGTAGACATCAAAGTCGTCGTCGTCGTCGTCGTCGTCGTCGTCGTCGTCGTCGTCGTCGTCGTCGTCGGAAGGGTTGCCGTCTCCGCGCGCCCACAAAGAAGCGACGCGGTGTAGGAGCCCGCAGAGACCCCCCGCCTGTGACTGGCCGCGGACGGCAGCCACGAATGCTGGCGAAACTCGGTTACGGCCCACCGACCCCCACCGCCCACATCGGCCTCCTCCCCCTCCTCCTCCTCCTCCTCCTCCTCCTCCTCCTCCTCCTCCTCCTCCTCCTCCTCCTCCGCCTCCTCCCCCCCTCCCCCTCCGTCCCCTCCTCCCACTCCCCCCCCTCCTTCCCCTCCTCCCCCTCCTCCCATCCTCCTCCCCAGGCGTGCGTTCGTGTGCCGCTGCTGTGTTTCCCTATCGCCCCCGCCCAGGGAGGTGCACATTAGCCCGCCCGCGGGGCCCCCGCAGGCGCGGCCGGCCCAGAAACAATTGGAACCGGTGTGTTTACGACTTGGCATGCCAAGCAGCTGGCGGACAAGCAACTCTACAACAGGCACTGACTGGGTCTGCGCACGCGTGGCGCAAGGCTGCCTGGCGCTTCTGCTTTGGCGCGCCGGCGCGAGCATAGCCTCGCACGTTTCACTGCCAATGCACCCTGGACGTGCACGGCTTGCTCTCTCTCTCTCTCTCTCCCCCGCCTGCGCGTGAACCCCAGAGTGCAAGTTCCGACCGGCATGCCCGGGCCTCTCGAGGGCGAGGCGCCTCGAGAAGGCACGGGTGGCTGCTGTGGCCAAGGTGCTCCCGCGGCTCCACCCGAAGACAGGGCGCGTCGCTCGTTAGGGGAACAAAAAATGGCACAAACACAAAAAATGGATTTCTCGGATCGGCGCTGGAACCCCTTCCCTGGCGCGCGGAGCGCGCCAGGGGCGGCGCCGGAAGCGCCGCGGGGGGGGCCCCGCTTCCTCGTCCCCTGTTCCTCCTTCTCCTCCTCCGCATCCTCCTCCGCCGCAACAGATGCATGAAGGAGGAGGAGGAGGAGGAAGAGGAGGAGGAGGAGAAGGGAGGAGGAGGAGGAGGAGGGAGGAGGAGGGAAAGTCCCCACCGCTTATCGTTGAGTCGAGGCACGCGGGAGGCCGTGCGCTCTGCGCAGGTGCAGCGCCGCGCGGGCAGCCCGCTCGGGCCAGGCCTGCTGGCTTCCTCGCCTCGACCACCCTGACTCGGTTTCGGTGGCTTGGGTCTGCGTCGTCCCAATGTTCTCGGGCATCTTCGGTTTTTCGTTGGCGACTCGACTTGGGTTCTGGCTCTTCCTCCTCCTCGT
>CAUYUJ010002500.1:35427-52927 GCA_963575745.1 Prorocentrum cordatum
GGCAAACGGGGGCCCGAGGGCAACGACAGGACAAGGCCAGGACAGGGACAACATCGGACCGGGAACATGATGAATCGTAGGTCTCTGAGATCCGGCGGCTCATGAGGATATGTTGGGCGCCGAGGCCGTTCCAGAGCGATCCTGAACGCTCTGAGAGCATTCCGGAACGCTCTGGAACGATTTGTCCCGGACTTGGGCCCGCCCGAAACAGGTACTGGACCCCCAGGCCTTCCTGGGGACTGGCTTCCCATCTTCTCGTCCTGGGGACTGGCCTTCCTGGGGACTGGCTCGCTGTCTGACCGCACCAACAAGGGGGCCCAAAAAGCCCGACGACGGCGGGCAACCTCTGGACCCCTTTCCCTGCCATGGCCATGAAATAATGTTGTTATTCCTGGGGGTAACGCGTGTTACCCTGGGGGGGGCACGGGGGGGGGGACCGGCAACGGGGGCCGCGGCGCCCACCCCCCGAGTCGCGCCGCCTACGTCGTCGTCGTCTTCGTCGTCGTCGTGTTCGTTTTCGTCGTCGTCCAAGCCCGCGGCGCCTGCGCACACAACGCGGGCTCTGTACACCACAATACCTTCGTGCACGAAACGTATTTCAAAAATGGTACGCGCGTGTGCACCACGGCGAACGAGCGTAAACACCACACCAAACGCGCCTGCCACAGCGCCTGTGTACATCACACACTGTTTGTGCACACCACGGCGCCCTCGTGCACCACGGCTGCTGCTTCAGCACCCCCTGCACGCCACAGTGCCTGATTACAGCATGAAGCTTGTGCATACCAGAGAGCGCCGACGGAGCCAGACTCCAGAAAATCGTCCAGCCTTGTTCCTCCTCCTCCTCCTCCTCCTCCTTCTCTTCCTCCTCCTCCTCCTCTTCCTCCTCCTTCGCTTCCTCCGCCCCCTCCTAGCCCCTTCGATCAGGGTCGGCGGCACCGGCCGTCGGGCCTCTCCAATACAATATCTGATCTGATTGTGTGTGTGTCTGTGTGTGAGTGTGTGAGTGTGTGAGTGTGTGAGTGTGCGAGTGTGTGAGTGTGTGAGTGTGAGTGTGAGTGTGAGTGTGAGTGTGTGTGTGTGAGTGTGTGTGTGTGTTTGTGGCCCAGGGATCGCCCGGATATGTTGGGCCCACTGCGCCTGCGCACGCCATGGCGACTGCGCGCGTCATGGCACCTGCGCGCACCTGGGCGCCCGTGAGCACGGCGCGGCTTGGGGGCGCGCGGAGCGGCGTCCGCCGAGGGGACACACGCGGGAGGAGCAGGAGGAGCAGCAGCACCAGCAGGAGCAGGAGGAGCAAAAGGAGCCCCACGATGGGGCCGACAGCTCGGGGCCCGCGCTCTTTTTCCAAGAGCACTGCCGAGGTGCACACCATCATCTAAAAAAAACGCGTTGCAGGAATCCGCGCGCGAGACCGCCAACGGATCTGCGTGACGCACCACGCACAGCCTGCGCACACCTATCTTATTATTCCTCCTCCTCCTCCTCCTCCTGTTCCTCCTCCTCCTCCTCCTTCTCCTCCCCCTTCTCCTCCTCCTCGTGTACGCCTCTACTGCTCCGACGGAATCAAAATCTGGGGTCGCTGGAGGCCGATTGTATCAGGTTCAAGAAGTGATCTGATTGTGATCATTGGCTTTTCTGGTCCGAGGAGCGCTTAGACATTTTGAGCCCACAGCGAATGTGAAACACGCCGCCTGTGTGCATCACAAAGCTTGTGTGCACCACAGCGCTTGTGTACACCACGATGGACGCGTCCTGTATGCGCAAGGGAAACGACGACGAGGAGGACGAACCATTACGGGGAGGAGGAGGAGGAGGAACAAGTAGGAAGATATGCGTGGCTATATTATAACCCACAACGCACTCTTACATCATAGCGACTTTGCGCACTACAGCGATTGTGTACATCACGGCGCCTGTGGACACCACAGGGCTTGCGATGTGTACACCACAATGCTTGTCTACACCCACTATGCCTGTGTACACCACAATTGCTGCACAAATGTGTGCGCCACATCGCCCGTGTACACCACAGTGCTTGCGTACACCATAGTGCACGCCCGCGCGCACCGCGGCTCAAGTCGTGCCCGCGTGCACCACAGGCCCTAGGCTACCCGAGATCACGCACTGGACCGGGCCGGGGCGTTACCATTACGGAGGGGGGCAGCGTAACACGTGTTATCCCTTGGGGGGATGGTCTCCCTGGAAAAGCCGACGACGGCGAGAAACCTCCACACCCCTTTCCAAGCCCAAACCCCCACAAGGCCGACGACGGCGAGAGAAACCTCTAGACCCAAATCCTTGCAAACATCCCGTTCTTCACGGTGGCCCACCTAGTGCCATCTCGCCTCCCGCGTCGGGCAGCACGCACACGTACGCCGGCTCCTCCCAGGAAAGCGCCATCTGTAAGGACATGAAACATGAGGAGAAGGATGAAGAGGAGGAGGAGGAGGAAGAGGAGGAGGGGGAGGAATTAGAGGAGGAGGAGGGGGAAGAGAAGGCGGAGGAGGACGAGGAGGAGGAGGAGGAGGAGGAGAACGAGGAGGAGGAGGAGGAGGAGGAGGAGGAGGAAGAGCGACCAGGGAGGAGCAGCAGCAGCACCAAGCAGAGGCAGTGGAACAGCAGCCCTCAGTTGCTTGAAGTTTCGGGCAATTCTCTCGCCTGTCTTGCATTCGCATGCAATACGAAAACAATATTCCGAGCTGTCCGAAGAGGAGGAGGAAGAGGAGGAAAAGGAGGAAAAGGAGCAGGAGGAAGAGGCGGGACAGGAAAGCGGCAGCGAGCGAAGCATTCTCATGCCATTAGAGCAAAGGGGGAGGAGGCGAGGAGGAGGAGGAGGAGGACGCCGACGGGGAGGAGGAGGAGGAGGAGGAGGAGGAGGAGGAGGAGGAGGAGGAGGAGGAGGAGGAAGAGGAGGAGGAGGAGGAGGAGGGGGGGAGGAGGAGGGGGGCCAGGAGCAGCAAGAGGAACCCCTCATAAGGCGCCCGAACGGCTCGACGTCCCCGGGAGGGGCGACGAGATCGTAGGCCTGGCCGCCGGGGTCGCACCGCCGCCGCCGCCGCCGACCGCGCGCCGCCCGTGCGCCACCAGCGCTGCCGTCGCCGCTGCTTCTCGCCGACGTCGGCGCTGGTGGCCCCCACGCACGGGTCGGGAACTCTTGCCTACCGTGTCGCGGCGGCGGCCTGGGCGACACGCCATGCCCTGCAGGCGGGTGGCGGGTCGCTCCGCTCCGCGCGGCGGAGGGGCGGGGAAAGGTTCGGGACGTGGCCGCTCGGGAACGGGCACGCGGTTCACGCACCGCGCCGAACCGTGGTGGGCCAGAACCCGCGGCGCGACAAGCTAAGCCAAAGTTCCTGACCAGGAAAGAATGAAAATCAAGTGTGCCGCAGAGCGACGTGTGAGCCGCAAATGGAGTACGATCGACGGTCAGCCAACGACGACACCGACGGCACGTTGCTGTTACGTGCATCGGAATCCCACCAGCCCTTTGGGCGTGAGTGGTTTAGAGAGCCCGCTCTGTTCTCAACCCCCTTCTTCCCTTTCAGGGAGGGGTTTACCCCTCCCCCTACCCCCTCCCCCTGGGCCTGGAGAGGGCGTTCCGCGGGTCGTTGGAGGGGTCTTTTTCGACTCCTGGGAAGGCTAAAATTCGACACCCCTCACGAGGATTCTGGCCCCGACGGGGGGAGGGAGAAAAATGCTCGCCCCATCTGTGATCGATCGCCCGAAAGATGGCCCCAAGATGCCTCCCAGACCCCTCCCAAAGAGCCCCAAGAGGCCCCAAGAGGCCTCCAAGAGGCCCCCAAGATGCCCCCAAGAGGCCCCAAGAGGCTCCCCCGAGGCACCCAAGACGCTCCTGGAAGCCCCTGGGGCCGCCAAGAGGCCCCCAAGACGCCCCAAACGGCCTCCAAGAGGCTCCCAAGAGGCCCGAAGAGGCTCCCCCAAGGCACCCAAGACGCTCCTAGAAGCCCCTGGGGCCGCCAAGAGGCCCCCAAGACGCCCCAAAAGGCCTCCAAGAGGCTCCCAAAAGACATCCCAAGAGACTCCGCGATGCATCCAAGAGGCCTCTGGCCCTTCTGCTCGTCCTCCCCTCCTCGTCCGCCTCCCCCTCTTCCTCCTCCCTCCTCCCCTCCCCCACCTCCTCCTCCGATTCCTCCTCCATCCTCCCCTCTTGGGATATGGCGGCATCCCCTGTCCTTCGTTTCTCTGTATGCTCCCACACTTCCCTGATCGAATCAAAGCAACTCCTCTGGGCATCATTGCTGAAAAGATGACCAACAAATCCCGACAGTCGGTACTCTTTGCTAAAGTGGCTGTTTAAGGATGGGCTGGTGGGGATTCGCGAAGCGTGAACAATTTGAGTGTAGCGCTGCCTTGCGCTACCGCGCGGGGAATAACAATGTGTGATGCCGGGTATTCGCACGCTCGTTCTCGCACCGAAAAGGGGGAACATCGGCCTTCCGCGACACTGTCAAAACCCTGGGGCGGCATCCTGGACGACCTCGAACGGGCGCGCGTTGGAAAGTTGAGACCCACCCCAGAAGCAACATCTGCATAACAGGCGAAGCTCTGGCCTCGGACTAGTTCGCGGCGCTGCTCTGCGAGGGGCAGCGGCGCCCTCGCCTCAAAGTGCGGGCCGCGGCCATGGAACGCGCAACCCCGGGAACGCCAGCGGGTGCGCCACTGCGACGACCGGTCCCGCGCCGCCGCCGCTCGCGCAAGCCCCCCATCCGGTGGCAGCGGGCGACGATTTCGCGCTCAGGGGCGCGCGCGGCCGCGCCCGCTCGCCACTGCAACAGAACGCCGAAACACGTCTTGGCCTGCGGCGAGCTGGCCTACGCACGCGGGAACAGACAGGCAGGCGGGAGGGAGGGGGGGAGGGCCGCGAAACGGCTGTAGCGCCCTCGGAGCCTGAAGCACATCGGGAGGTGTCAGGCCAGAGACGAGCTCAACTGCGCGACGCGGTCAGTGCGGGCGCAGGTGCATCGCACATCCAGGGCGCGGCAACGAGCCGTGCGGAGGTCAAGATCCACATCAGGGGGAAGAAGCCCAGGAAACGCTGCCTCCCTGGAGCTGCCTGGGCGCTTCGAGCCCAGCAAGCGCGGCCTGGGAGCTGCCTTGTAGTGGCGCTGCCGGGGAGATGCCAAAGCGCTGGACCAGGAGCTGCCACGCAGGAAAGGGCAGGCGGGAGGGAAGCAGAGGAGGGCCGCGGAACGGCTGGAGCGCCCCCAGAGCAAAAAGCACTCCGGGGTGTGCCTGGGTGGGGCTCAGATCATCGCAGCCATGCCGTGGTGGAGAGGCGAGGGCGGGGCGGGCTGGGGTCACACGCGTGCTTGACTAGAAGAAGAAACAACACCATGGACATAAACTGTAGGCAGGCGCTCCGCGCGGGTTTCGTGGATCTGCGCTGGACCCCCTCCCTGGCGCGCGGAACGCGCCAGGGGTGGCGCCGGAGGCGCCGCTGGGGGTGCCCAGCGAGGATCTAGAAATCCGAGCGGAGCACCAATGGTGTTTGTTTATTATTAATATAAGTGGTCTTCTTCTCCTTCTCATTACTACTACTACTACCACTACTACTACTACTACTACTACTACTACTACTACTACTACTACTACTACTACTACTACTACTACTACTACTACTACTACTACTACTACTACACTACTACTACTACGACTACTACTACTACTACTACTACTACTACTACTACTACTACTACTACTACTACTACTACTACTACTACTACTACTATGTGTGATTCTTACTACTACTACTACTACTACTAATAACTACTACAACAACTACTACTACTACGACTACTACCTACTACTACTACAACAACACTACTACTACTACTACTACTACACTACGACTACACTACGACTACGACCTAACGGACTACGACTACTACTACTACTACTACTACTACTACTACTACTACTACTACTACTACTATACTACTACTTCTACTTCTACTTCTACTTATACTACTACTTCTACTACTACTACTACTACTACTACTACTACTACTACTACTACTACTACTACTACTACTACTACTACTACTACTACTACTACTACTACTACTACTACTACTACTACTACTACTACTACTACTACTACTACTACTACTACTACTACTACTACTACTACTACTACTACTACTACTAACTACTACTACTACTACTACACTACTACTACTACTACTACTACTACTACTACTACTACTACTACTACTACTACTACTACTACTACTACTACTACTACTACTACTACTACTACTGTGACTGTTATGAGACTCAATTGACGGTAGCATGCACGTCGCGTGCAGCTGCCGTCGGCTTCCCGCCCCATCCACCTGCGAGGGCGGCGCCGGGGCAGGCGAGGACGAGGCTATTGATGGGCCGATTTTCCACCACCACTACCATAGGTAGGAGAGGGAGGAGGAGGAGGAGGAGGAGGACGAGGAGGAGGAAGACGAGGAGGAGGAGGAGGAAAGGAAGGAGAAGGATGAGGAGGAGGAGTAGGGAGAGAAAGAGGAGGAGGAGGCGGAAGAGAAGGAGGAGAAGGAGAACGGGGAGGAGGAGGCGGAGGAGGAGGAGGAGGCGGAGAGGAGGAGAAGGAGGAGAGGGAGGAGGAGGAGGCGGAGGCGGAGGATGAGGAGGAGGGGAAGAGGAGGAGGAGGAGGAGGAGGCGGAGGAGGAGGCGGAGGAGGAGGCGGAGGAGAAAAAGAAGGAGAAAGAGGAGGAGGCGGAGGAGGAGGAGGCAGAGGAGAAGGAGGAAAACCTCCCCCGTCTTACCTATGAGAGCGGTGGCGAAACATTGACTCATCAGCTGTGGGCAAAGCCGGCTTCGGGTGCGCAGCGGCCGGCCCAAGCGGCGCGGGCTCCACGGCCAGCGGCACGGGCCTCTTGCCACGATTGGGCCGCCCCCTCCTGGCCTCGGCGGGCATGGGGGGAGGTAGGGCGAAGGACGGAGGAGAAGGAGGAGGAGGAGGAGGACGGAGGAGGAAGAGGAGGAGGAGGAGGAGGACGAGGAGGGGGAGGGGGAGCGAGGAGGAAGGGGAGAGAGGAGCATAAACAGTATGTGGCGATATGCACGCCCCACCCACACCAACCATCGACTCCCCCGAATCGATGGGGGGCGGGGGTAGGGTCCAGATCTCGCTGCGTACTCGGCAAATTCCGAACCCTACCCGCGCTGGCCCATCGAGTCGGGGCGAGGGTAAGGTTCGAATTTCGCCGCCGAAACTGGAGGTACTCGCGGACCTCCAAACAGGTCAGATGATGTCACTGCTTGTTTAGATAGGGGCAAGGGACATACAAATAAATAGACACACGTCCCATGATTCCTCATATGTTCTCATCTGTTGTTGGTATTCGTCTTCCCCTCCGCTTCCCATGTTTTCCCATCTGTTCACGGGAACCGACGGTGAGTTCTGACTGCGTATGTTTGTCCCTCCTGACCACTGCCTGCTCCCTGGGGCCTCCGGGAGGGCGAGGGTGCTCCCGAAGGGGCTCGGCAGCTCCCAGGGAGAGCGAGGAGCCTCACACAATGGCTCCCCGGAACCCAGGGCTCGAGCTCAACACTTGTTTCTCGCTGTCGTGGTCTAGCTTTGTGGATGCCACGACACTGGACACCCTAACCATCCTATCATTGAGTGTAAAATGTGGTTTAAACTGTCGGGACATTGTCTAAACATGGTTTGTAACATGTTGAAGACATGTTTGAAACATCTTTTAGACAGCTGGAAACTATTTGGCAGTATGCTTCCTTTCAATTGATCGTCCTCCACAAGTCTAGTTCTTTTCGTTTCCCCTCGCTGTCTCCGTTCGGCCCTTGCTGCGAAACGAAATCCACACGAAAACGGACCACGAAATGGTCAAGGCACCGTTTATGGAGTAGGGACCGACCGTCCCGGCATTCCTTAAGTCCTACCGCAACATGTTCTTAGAACCTCAAATGTTCTAAGAACAAAACAATGTTCTTAGTACATAAACCCGATGTGTTAAAATAGTACAAGATCAACCAGACATGTTCTAATAACATGTCGTGGAAACCACAAAAGGTTATTTGATAATGGTTTGGTAGGGCTAAAGCCGGGGCCAGGACGCTTCGCCACTGCTTGAGTTTAGCTCGAGCCCTGCCAGATCCCTCCCGTGGCCCCCAAAGCACACATTCTCCGAGCAGCGCCCAGCCGCGGCGACGACCCCCCCCCCCCCCCCCCCCCGAGTCGCCGGCGAGCCAGGGGGGGAAATGAGCAGGGGCGGGCCTTCCCAGAAGGCTCGGGCGCCCCCCCCCAGGCCTTCTGGGACATTCTCTGAGCCTGCCCCGATGACGCGGAAAGCTTCTCTGAGGGCGCGATAGGCTTCTGAGAGAGGAGGGGGAGGAGGAGGGGGAGGTGGAGGAGGAGGAGGAGGAGGAGGAGGAAGAGGAGGAGGAGGAGGAAGAGGAGGAAGAGGAGGAGGAGGGCGCGAGGGCTTCTGATAGAGGAGGAGGAGGAGGAGGAGGCAAGCGTACCACGACGAAGACGACGCCCCCTACCCGCGGCGCTCCTCGGCGCAGGGCGCCGTGAGGTGCAGCTCGCGGACAGCAGCCGCTGCCGCATCAAGATTCACTCGAGGGTGAAGGAGAGACGCAAGAGGGAGGTGACGGAGAGAGTGATAGACAGGGCAGGCAATGAACACTTCCTCGAGAACAGGAACGGTGCATATCGGGATCCCCCATCTGGCCAACGGATCAGAAGACAACTGCCTATAACGCAGAGCAGTTGAGATAGACCAGGCAAGGCGAGGACAGCTGGCATAGTGCAACTGACGATCGGGCTCCCCCTCGCATCCAAAAATGCAGCCCCTACGAGCACCTTCATTCAGGATACGATGGGAGGTGAGCCACGCCCCGCTCAGAGCTCGAATCCACGACCAGGCCCAGGAAGGCGGGACAGACCTGAGAACACTCTGGATGCTGGGCCAATCAATGGCCTGGATCACCGCGGCCTGCTCAGGCCACCACTTCAGGAGACGGGGCGCGAACAACTCTCCGAGACCGTGCTGCGGCCAGCACTGGATGCAGGCAAGCTTGGCGGCACGCTGCGGCTTCGCATCATTTACACAGCAGGCGGCGGCAGCAGCAACGTGCATTGAGCCTCCAACACCACGAACAGCATCATGCAGAAACTCGACAAAGGCACGGCACTTCCAGTGCCGCGGATACCGTTTCCCAGCAGGCAACACTGTCAGGCGGCGCTCGTCCAATTCCTGAGACATGGGCGTGCCTGTCATGCGCACTAACCAACGATATATCCGATCATATTCAGGTAATGTCGACTTGGCCGTCCGAACGAGCGATGCAATGCTGAGCACCTCCAGCGGGCGCACCCGAGGTGCATTCCACTCATGAAGATACGCCGAGCCCCGTGCACGGAAAGCACCAAGCGGTAGGCGGAACGCCTGAGCCAAGGCACCATTCTCGGCGTCCTTCAGCTCTGTCGGCAACGGCAAAAACTGCATGACGTTTCTGAGGACAGACACTGCACGCGTCGAGTACAGCACGGCCGAAGATGATGCAGGAGTATTACCAGCACCGATTGCCGCTGCACGGTCACGATACTTCTGGCGAGGGAGACTCCAGGAGTCGATCAGCTCGGCCGCGGGACCAATCCACATGCCCAGGTAAAACAGTTCAGCTTCAATTCGGAACTCGGACCACTCGGGAATGAACATGTTCAGAAACTTTTGGACTTGCGCTTTGAGAGCAGGGGTAAACGAACCTGAGACTGGAGTCAAGACACATTTAGCAGGCTTGAGGCACAGGTGCGCGTTCAGCTCAACGGCTTTCATCACGCGCCTAAGCCGCAGCAGCAAACGAATGCCCGACAAGGCTCCACCCAAGTCGCCCGCACACGCACGGTTGATCCCCTTCCGCGGGATCTCGAAACTGCGGTTGAGGTCTATCAGCGCCAGCGTGAGGGCAATCGCGAAAAGCGGGCCTGAAAGAGCACACCATTGGATAATCCCAGAACGAATCCAGAAAGCATGAACCAGGACCCCCTGAACCGACATCACACCTTCGATACTCTCATATAGCGTCTCGACGAACATCAAAAACCCGATAGGACATCCCATTTTCCTCAAAACGAGAACCACGAACTGCTGGGGCAGGCTCGGGAAAGCGCGGCCGCAATCCAAGGCGCACAGCATTGGACAGCGGTCGTCAGCTTCAGGGCGGGCAGAGTGCACACGAGCGAGGGCGTCCACCTCTAAAATGTTCTGGCAGAAGCTCCTGCCTTTCGTGCGCCCGCGTTGGCCCTGAGGAACGAATCGATCGAGCGGTTTTCTGATCGCCGTGCCCATGGTCGCAGTGAGCAAGTTGACGCTGGTATTTCGAAGTCCGAGAACGCGAACCGACGAAGCTTCCTTATCGCAGTCGCCCTCTCTCGTGTCGGCACTGGACTCTCCGTTCGGCAAACAGGCTTGCAGGGTGGCACTCTCAGCGACGGGGATGCTGCATCCAGACATCATCCACCAGAGCAGGTCACGCAGCAGTATCAGTCCACTCGGGTGGGCCAGCCAGGCCGCATAACATAATATGTCAACACCTGGCGCTGAGTCGCTAACCGAGCGCGCAGCTCTCTCCAGCATAGCAAGCGACGGCGGCGGGCAGTCGGCGAAGTCCACGGGGCGAACGAAGCGGTCGCAGCACGTGCCGGCAGTCTTCGCTGGCCATGCTTTCCTTGAAATGATCGGCCCCCCCAATGAGCAGCAAGAGCAGCACTACGATCAAGTCCCCCCCCCCCCTTCCACGAGCGCGGCGCGAAGCGTGAGTCGACGAGCAAACGGCGCCCATATCCCCGCCCTCCTCTCAATCGCCTGTAGCTGTTGACGTTCCCTCTGGCGAACTCCCCCCCCATCAGCACGCTCGAGACGGGCGCGGGCAGCAAGACGGTCGAGGTTGGCAGCCTCAAGGTGCACTCTTTTAGTCCAGCTCTGAAAAGCAGCAGGGTGAATAAGTGAAACATGACCGCCCTCGATTCGGACAAAACCAGCTGCGGCGGCATGAGAGGCGAGAAGTCGACCAGCTGCGACCGCATCCTGACGCCATACTGCACGAGCCAAGGCACGTGCGAGCAACAATAGCGTGCGGGGATCCGACGGCTTGCGAAACATCAATAAGTCCCTCGCCTCCCTCCCAGCTTCCTGCATCAGAATCTTTTGTCTCAGCGAGCGCCTCGGCGGACACATGGCCATCAAGTGGGCCTTCTCCGCATCCAAAAACTTGGCCAGGCATTGCTTATACCCCCGAGAACTACACACATGCTTGGGGATCAGGCGTTCTCCAGGGTCCTGGGGCTTCCGTTGGCACATTGATATAGTAAGAGCAGCATGATCACTAACTTTGGCACGATGGAGTTTTTCAGGCAGCCCTTCCACCCGAGCAGTAGCATATACCTGAGCGGGCACCCATCCAGGCCACGAGCACCAGAATCGGTCAATCGCAGCAACAGCATCCGTCTGTTTGCCATAGTGAGTCGCATTCGCAGGCGAGATCCCAACCAAACTATCTAAAGCATCAGCCCACCGCGGAGCCTTGGCGTGAAGTGGGCGAGCGATCCTCTGAGCCTCCGAAGGCTGCGCAAAAGAATTTTTTTCCTCGGACGCGAAGTTGAATTCACCATGCACTACAACTAAAACGGATTCAGGAGACGATTCGGCCAGGGTCCGATCCCGATTTATCCGATTGCACACGTTCCTTACTTGTTCTGAGGTTAGATCATGATCATGCACATTATAATGAATTAATTTCGTGGCTTGGCTTGAAGACAACACGGAGCACGCGACCATCGATAAGAGAGAGCGGGGTGGCAGTGACGCCAGGGGGGAGGGAAGGGGAACGATGGCCTCTGGTCAAAATCCCTGGGACGACAGTGGCAACCCCACCGCGGATTCGTCCAGCGCGGTCCTCTCCGCAAGAACTCGAGTAGACTAGAGCACCAGGGAGGGCACGTCTCAGGAAAGGAAAGAGCTGTGCCTCACACTGGTGAATCTCCTGCAAAGCGGTGACTGTGGAGCCCAGTCGGAGCTTCTGGAGATAAGACAACTTCTCACAAGCGCGGGCCCCCTCGTATTGCAGCAATGCAAGTGTGTTCCACGAAGTGAAACGCAAGCCGCCAGCCGTGGCAGCGTCACACAAGAACGGCAGCTGCGAGCGCGCGAAAAGCGCAGCAAATCGGCTAAAGGCACCACTCAGGCTCCCGATCTGGCAGAAGAAGTTCCCCCACTGCCCCAACCAGCTCGGCCTTGGTCTTCCCGTACTTGGCGACGGTGCCAGGATTCCAGAAAAGCTTCGTCTCCTCACGGCCAGGGAAGACCTCGATCTTGCACAGCGCATCCCAGCCGAGCGAGAGCCAACCTCGGCCCCTGTCAAAGAATATATTCTGCTCACGGCCGTAGTTCTCCTGCAGCTTTGCGCGGAGCCTACGCCCCGTGATCTCCGTCTTGATCAGCTTCGGATTCTTGTCACTAGAGATGTGCAAGCGGGCGGTGCAACCTGCCTGCGTTGGTACTTCAAGTTCACGCCATTGGTTTGCCGAGATGCGCAATCCGCTGAGAATATGCTGCACACGCCTGGACGCCAGGCCTGTAGCCCCCGAGACCTGCAGCGCGAACATCTTGGCGATCGGATCAGGAGACGAAAGCGACCACATGTCGGAAGTGATCTGCATCTCCTCGGGCCACGGAGTGATGACACTGCGCACCTCCTCGCACTGGGCGAGCCTGCCCGCTTTGATCTTGACCACCGTCGCGTCGATCTCCCTCTCGAAGGAGGCGCTGCTTGCCAACGCCTTCGGCGCGGGCTGCTGCGAGTTGGCGACGACCAATGCCTGCTGTAGCTGCTGGATATGAGTCTGCATGACCCCCAGAAGACGATCATGCTCTGAAACTCGCGCATCAACCTGTTGAATATCGCCACGTATCTCGTCGCACCGCTGCATGACCTCTGTGCGCAGCGCGTCGAGCTTGGGAGTGACCACCGCCATGATGTGCTGGTCCATCTTCCTCGGGAACTCGTCCACGTCCTTCTTGCATGCCGCCATGCACTTGTCGAAATTCGATTTGAAAGCGTTGGTGATCGTCTCCGTCTCCTCCGTGATCGCAGACTTGACGGACGTGCCCACGATCCTGTCCACCTCCTGCTGCACATTGTCGAGGCGCTCGTTGGCCACCTCGAAACATATGGTCCGCACGTGCGACTCGTCGTAGTCCCCCTCGCAGCCCGACTGGCCCATGCAGTGCACCTCAGGCTGCGCAGGAGTACTCCCAGCAGAACCAGTAGCAGCACGACGACCACCAGGCCGCAGAGTCTTGTTCGGCTTGATGACCCTCTTGCCAGGCGTGCCAGGCGTCGCGGGTCCTCGTGGTGTGGCGGGCGAGGCGCCATTTCCTCCTGCGGACATGGGCGAGACTGCTGGAGTGCGAGACTGAAAGCTGCTTAGGTGCGGGAGCCCAAATCCCGCAGTGAAGGCTGCAGAAGGGTGCCAGGCAGAACTGCCTGCCGCGGTCTAGCGGTATCATCCCTTTCTGCCTTGGGGCTGGAAGCCCCCAAAGACATGGGTCTTGAGCCAAAATGGCTACGGAGGAGGAGGAGGAGGAGGAGGACAAGCCTTTTGCTTCTTGCTTCGCCCCCTCGCTCACCGCCGACGTCCCGCTGGGGCGACGAGGGGTCCCCGAGGGCCCACCGCCGTTGTCTCGGCCCGCCCTCCTCCTCCTCCTCCTCCTCCTCCTCCTCCTCCTCCGCCTCCTCGTCCTCCTCGTTCTCCTCGTCCCCTTCTTCTCCTCCTCCTCCTCCTCCTCCTCCTCCTCCTCCTCCTCCTCCTCCTCCTCCTCCTCCTCCTCATCTCATCATCATCCTCCTCGTCCTCCTCCCTCTCTTCCTCCTCCTCCTCCTCCTCCTCCTCCTCCTCCTCCTCCTCCTCCTCCTCGTCCTCCGCCTCCTCCTCCTCTTCCTCCTCCTCCTCGTCCTCCTCCTCCTCCTCCTCTCCTCCTCCTCCTCCTCCTCCTCCTCCTCCTCCTCCTCCCTCCTCCTCCTCCTCCTCCTCCTCCTCCTCCTCCTCCTCCTCCTCCTCCTCCTCCTCCTCCTCCTCCTCCTCCTCCTCCTCCTCCGTCCACCCACTCCTCCTCCTCCTCCTCCTCCCTCCTCCTCCTCCTCCTCCTCCTCCTCCTCCTCCTCCTCCTCCTCCTCCTCTCCTCCTCCTCCTCCTCCTCCTCCTCCTCCTCCTCCTCCTCCTCCTCCTCCTCCTCCTCCTCCTCCTCCTCCTCCTCCTCCTCCTCCTCCTCCTCCTCCTCCTCCTCCTCCTCCTCCTCGCCGTAGCCATTTTGGCTCAAGCTGCTCGGGCCGCGGCGGGCGCGCGCCTGCCCGCTGGCTGCTTGGGATGGCGACGGTTGTGCGCGGCTGGGTGACCGCCGAGCTCGCGCCACTGGTGCGCGCGGCTGCGGCAGGCGCGGCGGAAGGGGGCGGCTCCCGCCACCTCGTGGCCGCGGCGGTCGCGGCCGCCATCCGCACCGGTGGAGATGTGCTCGATCCCCAAGCTGCTGACCCGGAGGTGGCGGCCAGAGAGCGAGTCGCCAGGGCTCACTTGGTCGAGAAAGTGACGGCAGGACGCGCTGGCGAGCAGCCGCGCCACTCAGGAAGCAGCAGGGCCTTCAGGAACTGGGCCATGCACAAGGACTTCGGGCAGGGCGTCGAGTCGGTCCCGTCCTCGGCCCAGGAGGCCAAGGGCCGCGCCCGCGGGCCCAGGCGGAAGAAACGCCAAGATCTCGACGACGACCTGCAGCACCAGAACCAGTTCGTGAAAGAGGGCGACCTCAAGTACCTCGACCTCGCGAGCACTGACACGCCCAGCATCGCAGACGAGCAAATCCTCGGCGAGACCAAGTTCGAGGAGAAGTCCAGCGTACGCGAGCTTCTGGCCGAGAATATCCTAGAGATGGACGCGCTCCAGCGGCAGTACCAGCAGCACATCGGCCAGAAGGAGTCCGTGATCTCCAACCTCCTGGCTAAGATCGCGGAGCTGGAGCGCACCGTGCAGGACATCAAGCAGCAGGCCATCGGCTCCAAGGTGCCGAAGAACGAGCCCCAGGCCGGTCCCAACGCGAAGGAGAGCGACGCGGCCAGCGCCGCCAAGACGAGGGACCAGGAGGAGGACGTCGGCGTGCACCCGACGGGCGGCATGAACGCGGAGGGCGCGCTGCGGCAGTCGGTCAACACGTCCATCGTCAGCACGGTCACCAACACGGGCCTCGGAAAGACCATCGCCTCGGAGGAGCTCGATCAGGCCACTGACGTGGTGAAGAAGCTGCACGGCCTCTCCAGCGTGGTCCACGAGGGGCTGAGCGACACTACCTCCGAGAGCAAGCAGATTACTGCCTTCGAGGGCGCGCCCTGCGCCGCCATCCCGACGGGCCCCCAGGAGGACGGGGGCATGTACCTGACGGGCGGCAGGAACACGGAGGGCGCGCTGCTGCCGTCGGTCGTCACGTCCAGCGCCACCACGGTCATCAGCACGGGCCTCGGGAAGACGTTCGCCTCGGAGGAGTTCGTTCAGGCCACCGACGTGGTGAAGGCGCCAGGCGACAAGGACCCCGAGGGCGATCGGCAGGACAACTTCGAGGACCTCCACGTGGAGGCGGGCACCGACGGTACGAGCATGGAGGGCGTGCTGTCGCAGTCGATCGCCACGCCCACCAAAGCGGGCCTCGGGAACGTGAAGGACCTCAAGCACGATGGGAAGTTGAGCTCCAAAGCCATCCTCAACTACGACGTCAAACACGAGAATGAGAAGTACCACATCGGCAACTTCGAGAGCAGCTTCGTGAGCCTCTCGGACGTAGCCGTCGACAAAGACATCCCGCCTTGGGAGCGGGAAGAGCCTGAAGACGACCTGCGCACACTGGAGAGCAAGCGGCGCTTCCGTGAGCGGGCGCAGCGCCAGAGGCTCTCGGCGCGGTAGCGCGCGAAGCGTGCCGTGGACCCCATTGCCCGTGGGGCTGCGCGTGGTGCGAAGATAACCGCGCCTCCCCTGGGGCTGGTCCTGGCGGCGCCGCGTGGCGCAGTGCAAGCACTGTTGAAGAGTAAATTGTCCTGGGGAGGGCCTGTCGCAGCGTGCGAGGGATGTCGCCCCCCTCGGCACGGCTGGCAAAAAATTTTGATGGCCCTCCCCAGGCCCCAGCTCATCTCTCGACGGACAACGTCCGATTGCTCCACTCCACTCCACTCCTCCTCCCTCTCCTCCTCCTCCTCCTCCTGCTCCTCCTCCTCCGATGTTGGACCCCTTGGGCCTCCTGCAGCGGCCAGCCCCCTGCTGCGGGCGGCGCCGCGCGGCCCGGGCACCGGGCGGCAGCAGCAGCAGGCTGGCACGGGTTGACGGTCGGGGCGGGCGAAAGGGCAGGATAGCATAGGGTAGGGTTAGGTCGGGCATGTCCCCCTACAGGGGGATTTGACGAAAAATTAAAAATAGTCCGAAAATACTCCCAAATGGTCAAAAAATTGTAGGAAAATCGTCCCCAGACTATTTTGACTAGTTTTGAACATTCCTCCTGTAGAGGGACAGGCCCGACTTAAGGGTAGGCAGAGAATCAGCTCACGTGGCTGGTTTTCCCACCGCCTTCCGGCGCCCGGGAGGCGCCCGTGGCTCGAGGAAAGGGCCCAGCGGCGGGGCCGACGCTGGCTGCGTGCAGCAGATCTCGTACCTTAGGTCGGGCCTGTCCCCCTGCAGGGGGATTTTGGACGAATGATACGAAATACGCAATAAATGCTGAAAAGATGCCCCCAAATCCTCCAAAAGTAATCCCCAGAGTTTTTTTTTGACTATTTTTGAATATTCCCCCTGTAGAGGGACAGGCCCGACTTAACTCGTACCCTCCCCCCCCCTCGCTCCCCTCGGGGATGGACAGACCTCCCTTTAGCAAAACGTGGTTTAGTGAAAACGACCTGAGGCCCAAACCTGGCGGGCGCAAGCCTGGAAAATATCGGCCACGGCGCCCTCTCGAGAACCGAAAACGGACAATTCACTAATCGACGTGTCACTGTTGGGGGTTCTGTCCACCCCTCGCTCCCCGTCCTGCCCTGTCGTCCGGCCCGGGAAGGGCAGGCCTGCCGCGGAGAGCGACTGCCTCAGGCTCGCGCGGCTGGTCCTCCCGGCGAGCCCCTGCTGGCTGCGATCCTGCAGGCAGCAGGAGGCGTGTTCTCCCCACAGCAGGAAGGCCGGGGCAGGTTTTTGTTTGGCCAGGCTTCCACGGGGGAGTCTCAAGTTGCAACCATCAAATACACACAAGACGCGCTTTAGCGCTGCACGCGGCCGATCCTCTTGCCAGCCGCTGTATTGGCTGAGCCGGAGGCCAAGATGTGGGTGGATCCTTGCTGACGGGCCTGTCTCAGGCGGGCCCTGTCTCGATCCTCCCATGTCTGTACGAGCGAGGCGTCAAAGGGATCCAGCGATGCCGGGGC
>CAUYUJ010002500.1:57927-67822 GCA_963575745.1 Prorocentrum cordatum
GCGCCTGAGCACTCCTGCCAGAGTGCGCAGCCGGCGCTGACGCACCGCCACCCTGCCTGGCCACCCAAGGCCTCACCCTGACACGGTGCACGCGCCCTCCTGGCCGAGGCAAAAGGGGCCGCCATGCTGGGGGGGCCCCGGATGGCGCTGACCAGGCGCGTTGGCGTCGGGGCAACCCCTGCGGGCCGCCGAGGACAGAGGTGCAGAGGGCGCCGAGGTATGAGACACGGGCCCTCGTCAACACACGGCCAGATGTCGAGGAACAAGGATCACACAAACCTACTCGGGACGGGGCATTAATCGGTCCCCCCTCGAATCTGCTGGGGGGGTTGGGCACGTGCTGTCGGAACGGGTGGAGGGGGGGTGGAGGATGAGGGGGAGAAGGAGGAGGAGGAGGAGGAAGAGGAGGAGAAAGAGGAGGAGGACGAGGGGGAGGATGGAGGGGGACGGGATTGGGCAGGCTCAGTGACATCCAGAGTAGGTTTTCAGAGGTCCACGCGGAGCTCTTGGGAGCGGCACTGGACCCCCCCCCCTGCTAGCGCCCTGGCCAAGCGGCGCCAGAGGCGCTGCCATGGGGGCTCCAGCGTCTGTCCGAGAAACCCGCGCGGACCTCTGGAAATTCATGCTTACGGCCGGACTCAGCACAAAAGAACATCCTTCAAAAACATGAGACCCTCTGCCGGCCAAACTGAAGATCCTTCTAGGGTAGGGCACCCTCCCCAAACCAACGTTGATCTTATACTTCCACCCGGCCGTAATTGGAGGCCAGGACTGGGATGAAATCGGGCCAGGGCACATCGGGAGTCTCTGAGATATGGCGGCTCGGGAGGATGCATCGGGCGCCGCGGCGGTTTCAGAGCGCTCTGAGAACGCTCTGAGAGCGCCGTGGAGCGCTCTGGAACAAATTACCCCTGCCCTGGAGGGATGCCCGGGGCACCCTGCATGTCACGCTCGCCCCGCCAGACGACGTCGGCTGCGCAGTCTGCCAGCCACAGTCTGCGACGCGCCGAGGAGGTGAGCGGGGGCGGGCCTGGGCTCGGGAGGCCTGTGGCTCTCTGAGAAGCCGTCCCACGCCTTCGATCCAAAACCCCGTCCTCGCCATCGCTCGGACGTCTATTCCCTGCGTTTTTTTGTCGGTGTCGTGCGTGGTTGTTTCGCCACATGATCCAAGATGCTCCATAATATTCCCGCCAACCGAGCTCTTGGGACCGTCTTGGAGGCCACTTGGGCCGTCATGGGGCCCGCTTGGAGGCCTCTTGGGCGATCTTGGGGCGACCTTAGGAGCTTCTTGGGCCGTCGGGGGCCGTCGGAAAGCCGGCATGGCGCAGATGCCAAAATCCTCCAAAAACCAATTGGGAAATCAATGATTGTGGCATCTTCGGGCCTTCCTGGAGGACCTCTTGGAGGCCTCTTTGGGTCGCTTTCCGAGAAGGCCGGGCCTGCCCGGCGCGCGCGGCGGGCGGCAGGCTCTTTGTCCAGGCAGCCGCGCAGCCCAGCGCTCGGCCGGGAAGCGGGCCGCCGGGCCCAGCGCGCTCGCGCGCCGGGGCGCGCGGGCGGGCGCCCTCCCTGCGGTCTGCCTCTCGAGAGGGAGGAGGAGGAGGAGGAGGAGGAGGAGGAGGAGGAGGAGGAGGAGGAGGAGGAGGAGGAGGAGTAGGAACAGGAATAGGAGCAGGAATAGGAAAATAGGAACGATGTGTGATTGAGCTGGACGCTAAAGCATGAACAGAAGGTCAGCTTGGTTCGGCGACGCGCTATGCGCCGTCATGCACACGGGCCTGACAGGGACGGGAGGACGGAGCGAGGAGGGAGGGAGGGCGGGGGGAGGGGGGGGGAACAGGGGCGAGGGAGGAAGAGGAGGGGGGAGGTGGGAGGAGGGTTGAGAGAGAGCAGTAATACATACAGTCGAGGCGGTGACCCAAGGAACCCCAAATAAGGAACGAGGCCCCTTTTTTCAGAAATTAAGCTTCGACCGCCCATCGAAAACTTAAGGAGAACCTTAGGCAAGGTGTGGAACAATTAAGGAACACCGAGCCCCTCCCCAACGCAAAGGGTTCCTTCTTCAGCGCCCCGACTGTATCATAACGCGGCATAGAGGCGCGCCGTGATCTGAGTTTGCGAGGTGTCCAGGGCGAGCAGGAGACCAGCGTAGGCCCTAAGCGCGAACTAGAACGTGCGCGCTTGGCAAGCGACATGTGTGAAGACACTCGGAAAAAAAAAAAACTCGTGGACTCTTACACGGCTGACAGCCGAAGCAGGATTATAAGCCAGGAGACAGGCGAGGGGGCCTGGACAGGCCCCAACAGGCACATCTCGGGCCCTGGGGAACCGTCGGACCGACGTGTGGGGTACGAGGGACGCACAATGAAGTTCGACCTGGACTAGATCACACGGAAAACGGTGCAATCCCAGAGAGGACAGGGCAGCGGCGGCAACAGCAAACTCAAGTCTGGAAGTCCCAGTAGACAAAGACCTGGACTGTGACCACATCCCAAAAACAAAGTCATGCCAAGAGAGGGTCATCAATCCACAAGTGTATAAAGTAGAATATGTAGAGAACTCCACCGCTTGCCTCAAACCTCCTGTCCCGATGTTGCTTGGTTTTCTCTATCGGCGAGCACGTGCGATCGTGATATCTGCACTTGCCAAACTGCAAACCTACTCTCCGGGCCGTGCTCTTCTCCTAAGAGCGAAATCTCCAGTCGGTCGAAGAGGCAGGTCGGGGCCACAAGCTGGGTCCGCATCACCGTCATATCTTCAGTGGGTTCGTATCCAAGCTCTTAGAGCGTACGAACAGCTTGGGCGCCAAGACCTACAAGGACATCAACAAGTGGCACAAGGAGTGATGGTGCAAGGCCGATCTTGAGAACTGCTGGTTCCAGATAATTACGCCTGTTTCGCATAACGAAGTGCTGCGACCAGGGCAAGAAGAAGATACATCTCGGGATCGTGAACGTGGATCTGACGAAGATGCTCGACGAGAGTGCCTCCAGCGGGCCCTTGGTGCCTTCGGGCACTCGTTTGCGCCACCTCTTACAGCGGGCGCTCAGTGAGGTCGAGGCCGAGCTCGCGGTCGGGGCCGCTCCACCAGGCGCCGTGGAGGAAATGATTCAGAACGTACTTCCTGAGTGATCGATGATTCTTGCCGGGCCTGTGCGCATTCCATATCATGCTCATGATGATGGGCACCTACATATCTCATTCCATATCGCCGTGGATCTTGTGTCTACTGGTGGCAAGTACTATCGTTATCTTGGCTGGGTCCAATACACTTCTTCAAACGCTCTGACCTTCCTCTGTGCAGCGGCAGTACCTGTCTATGGGAATGGCGATCGGCTGCTTACTTCATATGAAATGGGGGGAGGGGGAGAGCGAAGGGAGGACAGGAGGAGGGCGGAGGGAGGATGGAAGAGGAGCGAGGACGAATGGACTGAGGAGGGGAGCTTCAGGCGGCTAGCCAATCTCCAGGATCTCAAACTTGGCCCCCTTGTTGAAAGCCTTGACGCCCTCGCGAACCCGCTGGCCCCCAAAAAGGGGGGGGCGACGGCTGGCGACCCATCCACCAAGAAGGTGCCCTGCTGTCCCTTGTCGTCGTCGTCGTTCTCCTTATCCTCCTCCTCCTCATCTTCCTCCCCATCCTCCTCCTGCACCCTTCTCCTCCACCCTCCTCCCCCTCCTCCTCCTCCTCCTCCTCCTCCTCCTCCTCCTCCTCCTCCTCCGTTCCTTGTCCTTATAGGTAACTCCTCCCGGGCGCCCCCAAGAGGCCAGTTTTTAGGGCGGACCGGGCGTTTCACCTGAGGCTTCCTCACCATGTGTGACTCTGAAGCGTAAAAAGTGGCAACAGCTTCACAGATGGAGGGCGGGTCGTTTTCAACATGTGGCCCTCGCCTCAGCGCTGCGCAAACTCGTTTGACAAATTGCAACAGTTTCACGGATTGAGGGCGGGTCGTTTTCAAGATGTGGCTCTCGCCTTAGCGCCGCGCACATACATTATAAACAATTGCAAGAGCTTCACAGATTGAGGGTGGTTCCTTTTCAAAATGTGGCTCTCGCCTTAGCGCCGCGCACATTTGTGTTTTTTTTTTTTTTACGAAAAAACACTTGCAAGGGTTTCACGGATTTAGGGCGGTTCCTTTTCAACATGTAGCTCTGGCCTTAGAGCCGCGCAAACTCGTTCTAAAACTTGCAACAGTTTCACATATTGAGGGCGGGTCCTTTTCAAAATGTGGCTCTCGCCTTGGCGCAGCGCACATTCGTTATAAACAGTTGCAAGAGCTTCACGGATTGAGGGCGGCTCCTTTTCAAAATGTGGCTCTCGCCGTAGCGCCGCGTACATTCATTATTTGCTAAAAAACAAAAACCAGAGTTTCATGTATTCCCATTATCCACGTACCATCATGACGTTTTGGAAGGATTCAGGATTATACGGGCGCAACAACTATGTTGATTCGATGTGTTGAGATCCCACAGAATGGCGTTCTAGCACGGTTCTGGATCGTCAAGACGCAGCAGTCAGGTTGTTGAGACGTGGCGTTGAAATCCCGAGAACACTGTTTTGGCACGCTTCAGGACCTTCAAACTGTTGTGTTCCAGCGAGGCAGCTCCCTCAATGGAAATGAACCGTTGTAGGGGCCTATGACGAGGGAGCTTGGAGGGAGGGTTAATTCCAAAATCGTTGATGACTCTTGGGTTTCCACTGGTCCTCCTCCTCCTCCTCCTCCTCCTCCTATCCTCCTCCTCCTCCTCCTCCTCCTCCTCCTCCTCCTCCTCCTCCTCCTCCTCCTCCTCCTCCTCCTCCTCCTCCTCCTCCTCCTCCTCCTCCTCCTCCTCCTCCTCCTCCTCCTCCTCCTCCTCCGGCTGCTGCTCCCCCTCCGCCAGACCCCTCCCCATCGGCTGACAGCCCGGGCGAGCAGCTATGTCCAGAGCTGGCCTCGATGGCCCTAGACACGGACCAAGCACCCTGGGCTTCCAGTGGACACATGCTGCTGGAGCTGGAGGAGGAGGAAGAGGAGGAGGAAGAGGAGGAGGAGGAAGAGGAGGAGGAGGAGGAGACCCTTGGTACCGCCCGCCTGCCCATGGGGAGGCCCTCCGCGCGCGGCCCTCCCTGCCTCCCTGGCTGCCTCCGAGTCCAGTGGACACATGCCGCGACCGAAGGCCAACCGCCAAGTTTGTTCTGCTCCACTTGTGGGGCTACTCCAGATTTCGTAATACAAGGGAGGGGGTCTGGACCCTCCAAGACAAGCCATTTCAGACCTCCCCCGTGGGAGAACCCTCCAAAACATCGTCCCCAGACCCCCGCAGGCCCTCCAAGATAGCCTGGAAGAGACCCCCCCCGAAATGAGACCCCCCTCCCTTTATTACGAAATCTGGAGTACGCTACCATCTCGCAAGGCTCCAGAGGGCTCCGTGCTGCCTGCCTTGGCTCCCAGCGGGCCCGGGTGGACCCTGGCAAGAAGCAAACGAAGGCTGTTCTCAAGGCCAAGCACCAGAACAGACCTCTCACACTGGCCCCCCGGAGGACTCCCAGTGGGGCGGCTCGTGAGTTGGTGGGGGGTCTTGGAACGGTCCCAGGGGCCCAAGAGCGAGAGGCGAGACACGGGCCAGACTGAGGCCAGCCTGTGTTTGGTTGCCTGGCTGACGGTCTCCGAGCCGCCTGGCGGAACGAGGTCGAAGCGCGATCCCTTGGAGAGCGGAGGGAGCGTCCTGAAGACCGGGGCCTCGACACCGACCCAGACGTCTGATAGATCCTCCAGGGGGGCCCTGTCGCGGGCCATGGGCAGGTCCATGGCCGTCCTGCCTGTGGTCGACAAAGGCCCATTCGGATGGGCCCCACGGGGAGGAAGAGTGGTCAGACTGTCGTACTTTCTATCTCCCCCTTTCCCCATCAGTGGCGTACGATCCTCCTCCTCCTCCTCCTCCTCCTCCTCCTTCGCCTCGTTCTCGCCCTCCTCCTCGTCCTCCTCCTCCGCCTCCTCCTCCTCCTCATAATAACAATAATAATAATAATCATCATCATCATCAGCATCATCATCATCATCATCATCATCATCATCATCATCATCATCATCATCATCATCATCATCATCATCATCATCATCATCATCATCATCATCATCATCATCATCATCATCATCATCATCATCATCATCATCATCATCATCATCATCATCATTATCACCATCACCATCATCATCAGCAGCATCATCATCATCATCATCATCATCATCATCATCAGCATCATCATCATCATCATCATCATCATCATCAGCATCATCATCATCATCATCATCATCATCATCAGCATCATCATCATCATTATCATCAGCATCATCATTATCACCATCATCATCATCATCATCAACATCAGTATCAGCATCATCATCATCATCAGCATCATCATTATCACCATCACCATCATCATCAGCATCATCAGCATCAGCATCATCATAATCAGCATCATCATCATCAGCATCATCATTATCACCATCACCACCATCATCAGCATCATCATTACCATCCTAAACAACATCAGCATCATCATCATCAGCAGCAGCATCGTCATCGTCATCGTCATCGTTATCGTCATCGTCATCATCATCATCACCATCATCAGAATGATCATCATCATCATCATCATCATCACCAGCATCATTATCATCAGCAGCATCATCATCATAAGCAGCATCAGCATCGTCATCAGCATCATCGTCATCAGCATCAGCATCATGAGCAGAATCATCATCATAATCAGCATCATTATCATCATCAGCATCAACATCAGCATCACCATCATCACCATCATCATCAAATTCCTCCTCCTCCTCCTCGTTCTCATCCTCCTCCTCCTCCTTCCCCTCCTATTCCTCCTCCTCTTCCTCCCCCTCCTCCTCCTCCTCCTCCTCCTCCTCCTCCTCTTCCTCCTCCTCCTCCTCCTCCTCCTCCTCCTCCTCCCCCCTCTCCTCCTCCCCCGCCTCCTCCTCCTCTTCCTCCTCCTCCGCCTCCTCCTCCTCTTCCTCCTCTTTTCCTCTTCCTCGTAATGTTTTTCCCCCCTCCATCCCCCCCTCACCGCCCGCCTCATCCGCCTTCGCCCTCTCCCCCCGCTCCGCTTCCCCTGATCATCATCACTACCTTCATCATCTTCAACATCGCATCGGATTCGAGCTCGGCAACCCCCCTCCCTCTCAACAACACTGGAACCATTGCTCGACGACCACTGCGCCCCCGGCGCGCAGACAGAGGCAAGCATAGAACGAGGATCCAGGAGGACGAGAAAAAGACAGAGCATCTTAAGCATCTGGCAAACCGTCCCCACCGCCATCATGATCATCGCAGCCACCAACAGCACCACGACAACCACCACGATAACCATTACCATCAATACCGTACAGCCGGACCTGGGACAGAACAACGTCCTTCAACAACACGAAACCCTCCGCTGGCCAAGCCGAAGAGCAGTCGAAGGTACCCTCCCAAACCGACCTCGATCCTATACTGTACTCGTCGGGAGGGGCCCTCCGACGAGTACAATATAGGACCCCTCGGATCCCTCGACCCCTCCGGCCCAGCCCCGCCTGAACCCGGCCCCCTCGGCTCCCTCGATAGTCCGACCTTCCTGTACTTCCCGTGCTCGTGCTGCTCTTCCTCGAGCTCCTGGACCTCTCTCTGAGCGGACGGCCGCCCAGCGGCCCGCATCTTGTCCGCGAGGTACTCGAAGTCACCGCTCTTCACCTCGGCATCGCGCGAAGACGGCACAGCGCGTAAGCAAAACGACCCTCACTAACCTGAGCGTGTTCTTAGGGTGGAGGGCTCAGCGTGAAATCCAGATGGGCTTTGGCACCTCGAAAATCAATCCGTCTTGCGATTAACCTTTTGCAGATTCAAGCCTCGAAAACCAATCGAACCGACATTTCAGATTTCACCCTTTGCCCTCCACCCAAAGGAAATGCTCGGCCAACAGGGGGACACGTCGACACCTGCCCCAGGCTTCGTAGGGCTTCCCAGTGGACCAAAAATCTGGCTCCAGACCCCGGGATATGCGATGGGGGACGTCCACCCTCGATGGGGGTGCGTCCGAAGAGCCCCTCTGGGGTGCATCCCGGGGCCCCCCGCTTGTCCGAGCGGCTGAACGTTCGGGCGGAGCTCGGGGACTTGGCTGCCCCGATGCGCAACACGCAACACGCAGCGTATGGATACGGAGCTCGGCACGTGGACTGAACACGCAGGTCCGACGCGATGCGTCCGCCGAAGCGTGGGCCAATGCGTGGAGCCCACACGCAACGCATCGACACAGACGCCTTGAACACGGGGCGTGCTGCGCTTCAAGACGGGCGTGCCGAGGCAACTGAGCTCAGGGGTTGGGGGAGAAACATCGCCTGCGACGCACTCTCTCTTCTCTCTCTCTCTCTCTCTCTCTTTCTTTCCGTTGTTTTGTTGCTTTGCTCTCTCTCTCTCTCTTTTTGTCTGTCTCTCTCTCTCTCTCTCGCTCTCTCTCTCTCTCTCTCTCTTTCTCTCGGCGAGGGACTTGGACCGGAGGGCGTGCTGCTGCCTCGAAACGGGCAGATCTGGAGCCTACGGCACGGCGGGGAAACAGTCGAGGCTCGAGGCCCAGGCTTGCTCGCCTACGGACTCCAGAGCCAACTCCTTACAGTGGGGAACCGAACTCCATACACCGACGCTTTTGTCTGGCCCTGCATTGACATTTGCACTGGAGGGCGGATCCTGGTGTATGTCGGGGATGGACAGAACCCCCTTTAGCAAAACGTGGTTTATTGAAAACGACCTCGGGCCCAAACCTGGCGGGCGAAAACCTAGAAAAAGACGGCCAGGGCGCCCGCTCGAGAACCGAAAACGACAATTCACTAATCGACGTGTCAGGGTGGGGGGTCTGTCCACCCCCGAGTATACGGGACCCTGGTGTATACATGTTTCATTGTTTCCCGGGGGCATCGAGGAAAAAAGTATACACCACACCACCTCAGCGTCTTCCCCGACCCTCACAAAGTGATGGGATTGGAAGACAGCCCGCCACTTGTTATGTGTGTGTATGTATGTGTTGTGTGTGTTGTGTGATGTGTGTTGTGTGTTGTGTGTTGTGTGTTGTGTGTTGTGTGTTGTGTGCTGTGTGCTGTGTGCTGTGTGTCTGTGTGTCTGTGTGTCTGTGTGTCTGTGTGTCTGTGTGTCTGTGTGTCTGTGTGTCTGTGTGTCTGTGTGTCTGTGTGTCTGTGTGTCTGTGTGTGTGTCTGTGTGTCTGTGTGTGTGTCTGTGTGTCTGTGTGTCTGTGTGTCCTGTGTGTCTGTGTGTCTGTGTGTCTGTGTGTCTGTGTGTCTGTGTGTCTGTGTGTGTGTGTGTGTCTGTGTGTTGTGTCTGTGTGTCTGTGTGTCTGTGTGTCTGTGTGTCTGTGTGTCCGTGTGTCCGTGTGTCGTGTGTCCGTGTGTGCGTGTGTCTGTGTGTCCGTGTGTCTGTGTGCCGTGTGTCTGTGTGTCTGTTTGTCTGTGTGTCCGTGTCCGTGTGTCTGTGTGTCTGTGTGTCTGTGTGTCTGTGTGTCTGTGTGTCTGTGTGTCTGTGTGTCTGTGTGTCTGTGTGTCTGTGTGACTGTGTGTGTGTGTGTCTGTGTGTCTGTGTGTCTGTGTGTCTGTGTGTCTGTGTGTCTGTGTGTCTGTGTGTCTGTGTGTCGGTGTGTCTGTGTGTCTGTGTGTCTGTGTGTCTGTGTGTCTGTGTGTCTGTGTGTCTGTGTGTCTGTGTGTCTGTGTGTCTGTGTGTCTGTGTGTCTGTGTGTCTGTGTGTCTGTGTGTCTGTGTGTCTGTGTGTCTGGGTGTCCCTGTTTCTGTGTGTCTGTGTGTCTGTGCGTCTGTGTGTCTGTGTGTCTGTTTCTTTTTTGCGTCGGTGTGTCTGTGTGTCA
>CAUYUJ010002500.1:67922-75422 GCA_963575745.1 Prorocentrum cordatum
CCCTCGGAAGCCCGAGGAGCACCGAAGGCGAACTGCACAGCGGTGAAGGAGCACTGAGACCCTCCCACACGACAAGGAGTTCCTTCTTCGGCGCCCCGACTGCACTGTCGTGCGCCCCTCGGTGCACACTGTCAGTAGGGGGCCAGATGCGAACCCTACCCCTACCCCCCACGATTTCTGAGGGGGAGGGTGGGGTTCACCTCGCTCGGGAGCTCCCCCTCCCCCTCAGAAATCGTGGGGGGTAGGGGTAGGGTTCGCCTCTGGCCCCCTAGTCAGGCCACTCGCCACGGATCGTGAGCGCACCACTCGCGACAACCCACGGATCACAGCAGCTGCCGTCCACGGCCCGAGGCGCACAAGCCACAAGACCTCGACGCGCGAGGTCCTGTCGGGTCGGCCGTGCCGGCCTCGGGGCCCCGTGCCCCCCCTCGGCGCAGCACCCTCCGAATTTTACTGAAGGGGCCCTGGGACACACAAATAAATACACACAAATAAAAATATCCCCAATATTTTCCCATATTTTCAGGGTTTTTGTCTACCCCCCCACTTCCTATATTTTCCTATATTTTCCTGGCAGTGGACGATTAATTGTGTCTGTGTGTTTTTTCTCCTCCTGATTTACATTGGTGCTGGGCCACTGGCCCTGGCATGCGCACTCCCTGCCCGCCCCCTGGAAGACGACGCCAGGGCGGGGAGAAATCCGGGCGGGGCTCCGTCGAGAAGCCCTGAGAGCCGGCGGCTCTGGAAGATGCCTCGGGTGCCGCTGCCTTCTCAGAGCGTTCCGGAGGGCTCTGGGAGCGTTGCGGAACGCTCTGGAAAGGATTCATCCTCGCGGTACAGTCGGGCCGCTGAAATCAGTAACGCCAAGCAAGGAACAACGCCCCTTTTTGGCACCAGGAGCGGCTGCATGCACGAGGAGGGCTGGAGGAACAGCCATGGAAGGCCCTAGGGAACCTCGAGCCCCCTCCGAACCCAAACTCTTCCTCCTTTCAGCGACTTGACTGTAGCCCCGTCCGACCCATCCCTGCCCCCTCAGGGGGCAGGGATGGGTCGAGGCCCCGAAGCACTGACACTGGCAAGCGAAGTCGAGGCCCCGGCAAACCCGACAGGCGCGATAAGCCCCCTCGAATGGCGGGCGAACCAATAGGTCGCAAAAGTAAGTTTGGAATTTGGGGATCCGCGCAAGAAGCTAACCCACTCGCCCAAAGTGTAGTTTTGCGCCTGTCCGACCCTGGCCCTCCCCTCCCACCCTCTCATACCTTCCGACCTCAGCCCAAAACGGCCGAGAAGCCCCCGCCATGACCTTGGCCGCCGCGCGAGGACGCCAGGCACCTCTGGCCGCACCCGGGGCTCACCACTGCAGGAGCCGGCCGCTAAAAACTCGGAGGTCCGCGCGGATTTCTCGGATCGGCCCTGGACCCCCCCTCCCTGGCGCGCGGAGCGCGCCAGGGGCGGCGCCGGAGGCGCCGCCAGGGGGCTTCGGCGCGGATCCGAGAAATCCGCGCGGACCTCCGAGTTTTTATGTTTATGCCACTTTCTGTTCCCCTAACCATCGTCCTGGTGCCCCAGCGGGCGGCCATACTAAGGAGCCGAAGTCTATACACCGACGCCTTTGTCTGCCCTCACACTGAATCTCGCACAAGAAAACGGATCCTGGTGTGTACGGGATCCTGGTGTATATACTCTTCGTTGTTCCCATCGTACTTCAGGACCACATCCAAGAAATACTTTCGAGCACCCGGAAAAGTGTCGAAGGAGTGTCGAAACAGTGTCGGATGAGTGTCTCCCAGGGCCCGACACGTGAAAACCCTCGAGTTTCGGTACATATTTCTGGTGCTCGAAACTCTTTCTTGTGATCCAGACTAAAGAAGGTTGGGACATCATGAGTCAAAAGACGAATCCAGGATCTGCCCCGGAATTCGCCCTGGCTGAAGCTTTGAAAGATCCCGCCGAGGCGACGAGGAGCCTCCAACCTCCCGTCCAACAGGGCGGCCGAGGCAAGGACCAGGAGATGAGTTCCAGCTCCTCCACCTCCCCCTCCCCCTCCTCCTCCTCCTCCTCCTCCTCCTCCTCCTCCTCCTCCTCTCCTCTCCCTTCCTCCTCCCTCCTCCTCCTCCTCCTCTCCTCCTTCCTCACCCTCCTACATCCCCCTCCTCCTCCTCCTCCTCCTCCATTTCTCCTCCTCGTTTGTGTGTTCTTTCTCCTTCCTCCTTTGCCCAGCTCCTTCCTCATCCGTCCTCCTACTCCTCATCCTCTATTCCCACTCCTCCTTCTCCTCCTTCTCCTACCTCATCCTCATCTCCTCACCCTCCTCACCTTCCTCCCCCTCCTCCTCCTCCTCCTCCTCCTCCTCCTCCTCCTCCTCCTCCTCCTCCTCCTCTTTTCGCGCGAGGCCAAGAGAGACCTTCGGTGCGCGGCCTTCGGGGGGGAGGAGCGCGAGGTCCGAGCTGGAGCGCGCCGCGCCTCGCCCTCGGCGCCCTCTCCGGGGGCCCCGGCGGGCCCGCACCGGGGGGGCCCTCCCGCGGAAGGGAGGTGGGCCGCGGGGAGCCTTTAGGCGGCGAGCCACGGAGGGGGAAGTGAGAAGGGGCGTGCCTTCTCAGAAGGCTCGGAAGTCCCCCGGACTTCTGAGAAGTTGTCTAAGCCCTCACCGAAGACAGAAACAACTTCTCAGAAGGCGTGAGGGCTTCTGAGAAGTCCCGTCGCCTTCTGAGAAGGCGTTCTCCTTCTCAACTCCCCCCCTCGCTCGCCGCCGAGTCTTTAGCGTTGTGGATGCCATGACAATGGACACCCTAACAGTCCGATCATTGTACTGAAAATTAAGGGGACGTCCTCTATACACCGACGCTTTTTCCGACCCTGCACTGAAATTCGCACGCGAGCGCGGATCCCGGTGTATACGGGAGCCTGGTGTACACATGTTTCATCGTTTCCCGTGGAAAACGGGGGACAGGTATACACCACACCACCCCGACGTCGTCCCCGACCCTCAAAAAGTCGTGGGATTGAACAAACAGACCGCCACTGGTAATGCAGATGTTCCAGTTTCCGAAAAATGTTATGTGTTTAACATATAGAATACTTGCTTGAAACATTGTTTAGACATCTGGAAATTATTTAGCAGCACGCATCCTCTCCATTGATCGACTTCCCTAACTTTAGAGCCGCCCCCAAGAGGTGGTAACAAAATATTCCGGCCCGGTTCACCGCCAAGTGAAAAGGGGGGCAAAGCTACCTCCTGAGGTGACCTACAGCCAGCGAGAGCACTCAACGCCGAGCCGCGATCGGCGCTTATAGAAGAAGAGTAACGGCACATATATATATATATATATATATATATATATAACTGTTGGCGCTCTGTGCGGATTTTTTGGATCTGCGCTGAACCCCCCCTGGCGCGCGGAGCGCGCCGGGGCGGCGCCAGAGGCGCCGCCGGGGGGACCCAGCGCAGACCCGCCGAACAAACAACACATAAATGAAATAAAACTCGGATGTCCACGCGCCTCCGGCGCCGCCCCTGGCGCGCTCCGCGCGCCAGGAAGGGGGGTCCAGCGCCGATCCGAGAAATCCGCGCGGACCTCTGATTTTTTACGTTTATGTCAGTGTTCGTCCCCCTAATCATTGCTCTCCTCCTTCCTGGGGGAGGGGAGCGGAGAAGCGAGGCGGATCTGTAGAGCTGTCCTCCTCCGAGAGTGACACTCGGGCCCGCAGCTTGACAGGCGGAACGCGTCATGCTCCTGGCCCCGGCCGCAGAGCCCTTGACGCTACGCCATCGGCCCCCAACGGAAGTGCCCCGTGCCGTGCGAACAGACCCAAAGGGAGAGAGAGAGAGAGAGAGAGGAAACAAAAAGAAAACACGTATGGAAAGACATCTATGAGGGGAGAAAGCAAGAGAGAAAGCGAAAGAGAGAGAGAGCGAACACAAACAGAGAAAGAGAGAGAGAGGGGGTGAGTAAGAGCGAGGGAGGGAACACAGAAAGAGAAAGAGAGAGAGAGGGGGGGGAGTAAGAGTGAGAGAGAGAGAGAGAGTGTCAGCGAGAGAGATGGAGGTAGAGGGGGGGGATCCGAAAACCTGAGAGACGCAAGCCCCAGTCAGGCCCGAGGCCACTGGAGGCAGCAGGAGACGAAGGAGGGAGGGACGGAGAAAGAGAAAAAGTATGGACTGCCACCGCCCACCGCTCACCGCGAGCGCGACAGCGTCGACCTTACCCTCCATGACCAGCTCGGCGGCCTCCAGAAAGGGGAAGGGAGGAGGAGCAGGACGAGGAAGAGGGGGCTGGGGCAGGAGAAGAGAATGAGTGAGGAGACGGAAGGGGAGACGGATGAGAAGGGGACTGATGACAGAAGGCCAGAAGGGAGAGAGGGATAACGATGAAAACGGGGGCGGGGGACACTGGGAGATGGAACGAGCAAAGATGAGATGGAGGAGGCGAAGGAGGAGGTTCAGGAGGGATCGGGGCGAAGGAGAGGAGAGGGAAGAGGGGCGAGGGATGGGGAAGAAGGGGAAGGTGCAGGCTGGGGATGAGGGTTAGAAATGGCAGAAGGAGGACTCAGGGGCGGACACAGATGGGGGGAAAAGGGGGAGGAGGAGAAGGAGGAGGAGGAGGAGGAGGAGGACGACGACGACGACAACGAGAAGGAGGAGGAGGGGAGGAGGAGGAGGAGGAGGAGGAGGAGGCGGAGGAGGAGGAGGACGACGACAACGAGAAGGACGAGGGGAGGAGGAGGAGGAGGAGGAGGAGGAGAAGGAGGAGGAGAAGGAGAAGGAGGAGGAGGAGAATGAGGAGGAGGAGGATGAGGATGGGAGAAGGAGGCGGAGGAGGAGGAGGAGGAGGGGAGAGAAAGGAGAAGGAGGAGGAGGACGACGACGGCGATCTGTTCGAGTGGAGGGAGCGCATGGGCACGGACATCCCGTCGACCAAGCAGCCCGGCAGGGCAGGACCAGACCTCTGAGCTTGCGCACAGACCCTCGCGAATCAAGGCACGCATAGGAATCCAGGAAGTGGGCAGCATGATTGCAAAATGCGGTCAAGGAAGGGGGCCGGCCAGAGAGGGGCGAGGTGACCGAGGGGCGGAAACTCTGGCAATGACGCACCGTGCGGCCAAGGGAGGATATTGAGCCCGGGTCGAGGGTTCACAGCCCCCCCCACACCAGACAGGATGGGCCCCGTGGCTCCACCCCCCCCCCCTATAGGATGGGAAGGGGGAGACGACGACGACGACGACGACGACGACGACGACGACGACGACGACGACGTTGACGACGACGACGACGACGACGAGGAGGTGGAGGAGGAGGAGGAGGAGGAGGAGGAGGAGGAGGAGGAGGAGGACGACGGCACCGCAGCACCACCCCACACCCAACGGGGGAGGGGCGGGGACACCAGCACCCCGCCCACACCACGCCACGCCCACAGGGCCACGGCCACAGGGTGGGGCCGGGGAAAGCGATCCCATTCGCGAGGTCTTCGCGATGCTCACAGGCGTACTCCAGATTTCGTAATAAAGGGAGGGGTGTCTCATTTCGGGGGGGGTCTCTTCCAGGCTATCTTGGAGGGCCTGGGGGGGTCTGGGGACGATGTTTTGGAGGGTTCTCCCACGGGGGGGGGTCTGAAATGGTTTGTCTTGGAGGGTCCAGACCCCCTCCCTTTTATTACGAAATCTGGAGTACCCATCCAGCCATCCAGTGTGGGGGGGTCGATCCCCTTAGCATTGCGTGGGGGGAGGGGGGGGCAAACCCTGGATCATGCATCCTCGAACGGCGGGTGCTCTGATATCCACCTCGTCGGCCACGGACCTCTGATATCCACCTCGTCGCCCACGGACTCATTTCTGCCGCAGCGTGCATCAGGGCATGGGGAGCAGAAAAAGGAGTTCGTGGAGAGGAGGACGCGAAGGAGGGACGGGCATCGTGTGCGAACTGGAGGGGACCCCGTCGAGATTGATCGGAGGTGGAACGCGGGAGGACACGAGACCCTTCCGAGAGCCATGTGGCCATAGGAATGCAGAAGCCATGAACTGCTAACCGCAGGACACATGGGCACCTTGATTCGGCAACGTCGAGCTACTAATCAAACCCCACTATATCCGCCACCGTGCTGGGAGGCGCGAAGTGGAGTTCGCTCCAGGTCCTCATGTGCCCTCTGTTCTCGGCACTCGGGCCTCCAGGATTATAGCATTCTGAGGGCTGGGGCTTCCTGGGCGTTCCCACGCGTTCCCATGCTGCCCCGCATGACTTTTCCAGAGGCCAGAAGGCCCCAAGACGGGCCAAGAGGGCCCGAGGAAGCGCCCAAGAGGGTCCAAGAGGCCTACAAGACAGCCCAAGAGAGCTCCTAGACGCCCTAGATGGCCCCTAGACGGCCCAAGAGGCCCCAAAGAAGGCCCAAGAGCTCTCCAAGAGGACCCCCAAGAGGGCCCAAAGAAGCAAAACATCAGTAGTTGTCTGTTTGTGTTTTCTATGTTTTTAGAGCTCTGGCGTTTTCGGGCTTCCGACGCTTCAAGATGGCCCTAAAGGCACCCAAGACCGCCGCGAGACGGCCCAAGAGGACCCCAAGAGGGCCCCAAGACGGTCCCAGAGGGCCCCAAAACGACCCAAGAGACGCCCAGGATGGCCCAAAAGGGCCCCAAGAGGGGCCCAAAAGGGGGAACACGAACCGACAATACGAGCCTTCCGCCCCAAGCGGCCCCCAGGAGGCCCCCAGGAGGCCCTCAAGAGAGCCCAAGAGAGAGGCCCCCCAGAGAGCCCCACGAGGCCACCAAGAGGCCCCCAAGAGGATTCAAAACTGCCTCCAAGAGGCCCCCGAAAGGCGCGAGGGGTTGAATCCCCGGCAGGACAGTTGAATCCACTGAAATTCGAGCGAATCCCTGGAAGCCGTCCGGGGATTCAACACTTGAGGGTTGTGCGCGCGTCACCCCTTACAATATGCGCTACTAGCAGGTGGAGGATCTCAAGCCGAAAATCCCTTGCGTTACTTGTGAGAAAACGCAGGGGTTCCGGGGGCAGCTTCATCCAGGCATTCCCTCGCTCGGGAACCTACATCGCCATCATGGTGATCGCAGTATAACGTAGCAGCGGGGAAGGTCGATCACCATCACCCCCTTTCCTGCTCAACCAACTTCATCCTCAATCATTCGCAATCGTACGAATCGTAATCGTAGTAATGCGCACGGTAGCCCTGGCAATACGAGGCGACTATAGTAGCAATCGTAGAAACAACGTCGTCATCGTTGTCGTAGCCGTCGCAGGAGTGGTAGTAGTAGTAGTAGTAGTAGTAGTAGTAGTAGTAGTAGTAGTAGTAGTAGTAGTAGTAGTAGTAGTAAGTAGTAGTAGTAGCAGCAGTAGTAGCAGTAGTAGCAGTAGTAGCAGTAGTAGCAGTAGTAGTAGTAGTAGTAGTAGAAGTAGTAGTAGTAGTAGTAGTAGTATCATTAGTAGTAGTAGTAGTAGTAGTAGTCGTAGTAGTAGTCGTAGTAGTAGTCGTAGTAGTAGTAGTAGTCGTAGTAGTA
>CAUYUJ010002500.1:80422-82922 GCA_963575745.1 Prorocentrum cordatum
CCGTAGTGGAGTCGACGTGCCCACACATGGAGCGGATACGGCCGGGCAGGAGAGCACGGCACGAGCGCAGTGGGCCGCACACGTGCAGAGCACCAGCACCGCACGGCAAGCGGGGGCCCTCGAGGCCCCGATGCCGGCTCCGCAGAACCCATGTGTGCTGTCGTCTTGGCGCCACGCACTCCCCCCTTGGGGCACTTCCTTCGGTCCCTCCCCCTCGTCCATCCCCCCTTCCTTCCCCGGGGGGGGGAGAGAGCGCGAGGAAGCAGGGAAGGATGAGGACGCTGGAGGGAGGAATTGGAGGGAGGGAGACTTTTGGGGTTCAGCGACGCCTGGGCGAGAGCACGGCCTCGGGCGCGCCTGATAGCACCAGATGCCTACAGCGCGCTCGAATACTACCCTGGTTGAGCGAGTGCCACCTCGCAGTGAACAAGCTGCTGATGATGGTAATGATGATGGTGATGGTCGAGATGATGATGCTGATGCTGATGCTGATGCTGAAGCTGATGATGATGCTGATGCTGAAGCTGATGATGATGATGATGATGATGATGATGATGATGATGATGATGATGATGATGATGATGGTGGCCATGATGGTGAAGATGGTGATGATGATGATGGTGATGATGACGGTGATGATGATGAAGATGATGATGATGATGATGAGGATGATGATGAGGATGATGACGATCATTATTATCATTGGTGATGCTGGTGATGCTACTGATGATGATGATGATGATGATGATGACGAGGAGGAGGAGGAGGAGGAGGAGGAGGAGGAGGAGAAGGAGGAGGAGGAGGGAGGGAGGGGAGCAGGAATGAGAGATGCCTTGGCCTCTTCCTCCCCTCCCTCTACCCTTGATCTAGGCAAGACCTTGGCTGCCAATGGTTCGGCAGCGGCCCGGAAACCGCTCGTGATGGCTGGACCGCGCTCACGAGTCTGGCTCAGATGGACACCGCACCTGGAATGGTCAGGTGCCGGGGCCGCGGTTGAGAGATGAAGGGACCGAAAGAAGGTCAAAAGTTATGTTGTGCCCATCCTACTTAAGGACCACATCCCAGAAATAATTTCGAGCACCTGGAAAAGTGTCAAAGAGCGTCGAAAGAGTTGTCGAAACAGTGTCGGACGATTGTCTCCCAGGGCCCGTCACGTGAAAACCCTCGAGTTTCGGTACTTGTTTGGGCACTCGAAATTCTGGTGATCAAAACTAAAATAGGTTGGAACATCATAAGTCAAAAGTCGAATCCAGGATCTGCCCCAGAATTCGCCCTGGCTGAAACTTTGAGAGATCCCGCCGAGGCGACGAGGTGCCTCCAACATCCCGTCCAACAGGGCGGCCGGGGCAAGGACCAGGAGAAGAGTTCCAGCTCCTCCTCCTCCTCCTCCTCCTCCTCCTCCTCCTCATCCTCCTCCTCCTCCTCCTCCTCCTCCTCCTCCTCCTCCTCTCCTCCTCATCCCCCCCCTCTCCTCCTCCTCCTCCCCCCCCCCTCCTCCTCCTCCTCCTCCTCCTCCTCCTCCTCCTCCTCCTCCTCCTCCTCCTTGTGCTCCTTCTCCTCCTCCTGCTCCAGCTCCTCCTCCTTCTCCTCCTCCTCCTGCTGCTGCCCGTCAGAGAAGATGGGAAAGCCCATATGCCCCAACCGACTAAGCAAGGTTACGCCTACCCTCGGAAGCATCAAATATCTAATGATCCTCCTCCTTTTCCTTCTCCTCTTCCTCCTCCTCCTCCTCCTCCTCCTCCTCCTCCTCCTACTTCTCCTCCTCCCCCTCCTCCTCTCCATCCTCCTCCCAGCGTCAGCCGGCCTCGGCCACGAGCTCGAAGCTGCCGTCCTGGCCCCGGCCGGCTTTCCCGCGGCCGCACGCCGTCGAATTAACCCCTCCTTCTCGAGGGGTTGCTTTGGATTGTTCCGTTCAGGCCGCACGCGTAGGGAGAGCCGCAACTGCACCACTTGCGGCACCGACGCCCCGTAAGTGGCACATCCCTGCGGCAGCACCGCCGCTGCCGCCCGCCGACTGGCGAGCAAGAGTTCACAGCGAACTCTTGCTCCTGCGCGACACGGCCGACGCCAAGGAGGAAAGGGAGGGGCGAGGGGGGAGGGGAGGAGAGGGAAGCGGCAGGGGCCCGACGCACGCGGAAAACGAGGAGGAGGAGGAGGTAAGATAAGAGAGGAAGAAGAGAGCCGATCAGCCCACGACAGACCCGGCGGGATGGAAGCAGCACGATCTACCTCTCCTCCTCGTCTTCGGCCTGGCCCGCCTCCCACTGGGGCCGCGCCTCAGCGCCCTGCACCCAGCGCAGGAGGCACGGGGAGGAGGAGGAGAAGGAGGAGGAGGAGGAGGAGGAAGAGGAGGAGGAGGAGGAGGAGGAGGAGGACGAGGACGAGGAGGAGGAGGACGAGGTAGGAGGAGGAGGAGGAGGAGGAGGAGGAGAAGGAGGAGGGGGAAGGAGGAGGAGGAGGAGGAGGAGGAGGAGAAGGAAGGAGGAGGAGGGGAGGAGGA
>CAUYUJ010002500.1:87922-89041 GCA_963575745.1 Prorocentrum cordatum
TTGGGGCGCTCTTGGGGGCCTTGAGCCGTCTTTGGGCCCTGTCTTGGGAGTCTCTGGGGCCGTCCTGGGGACATCTTGGGGCCTCTTGGCGCGCTCTTGGGGCCCTCTTGGGGGCCTCCCGGGAGCCTTGGAGGGCCTCTTGGGGCCATCTTGGAGGCGGTCGGTCAAACGAGGGGGGGCCCCACCGTTCGCCCCCCCCCTCGGGGGCCACGATCCCTGTGAGGGGTCTCAAAAAATAGCCCTCCCAAGAAGCGAAAAGGGAGCCTCTGACCGCTCGCGACCCCCTCCGTCTAGGTCCATGGGGAGGGGGTAGGGCCACCGGGTAGGGGGAGGGGCAAACCCCTCCCCGAAGGGGAAGAAGGGGTTGTGGAAGAGGGAAGAAGAATCTCCCTAGACCACCTGTCGCCCAGAGGGCTTGTTGGACTTCCTCGTCCACTGCCCGTTCTGCAAAGACACGTTCGGGCAGAAGTGGAGGAAGGGCCAGACGTGGGCCGCCACCTCGGACGCGGCCTTCACGGCGCTGTCCGCCCACCTGGGCAGCAAGGCCCTTGCAGCCGACGACGTCGTGTTCGTCGTCGGTCGTCGTCGTCGTCGTCGTCGTCGTCGTCGTCGTCGTACGACCGAGAGACGACGGACGACGACACGACGACGACGACGACGACGACGACGACGTCCCAAGGGGTGCTCGGGCCAGCAGTGGAGCCCGAAGGTCGCCCAGGAGGCCTGGAATTCGACGCCGTGCTGGGTGCAGGATCGGGGGGCGGGCAGCGCCGCCGATGTCCGTTCGAAAGTGGAAGATGGATGAGGGAGGAGGGGAACGGAGGAGGAACATGCTGATAGTGTCAGCTCACTGCCAGGAGGGATGGGCGGATAAGGAGGAGGAGGAGGAGGAGGAGGGGGGGGAGGAGGAGGAGGAGGAGGAGGAGGAGGAGGAGGAGGAGGAGGAGGAGGAGGAGGGTCATAGGCTTCTATTTGAAGTCTCTCGGTGCGTCCTGGGATCGCCCGGGCGCCTCTTGGATGCCTCTCGGGGCGCATCGGGGTTTTCAAAATGGGGCTCTCGCCAGGGCGCCGCGGACCGTTCAGCGCTGCTTGGCATTGCGTAGCATTGCATGACGCTGC
>CAUYUJ010002501.1:0-89029 GCA_963575745.1 Prorocentrum cordatum
AGACGAGGCCACCCCCATCCCTGTCCAGGGCTTCCGCGGGGCCTGGGCCCCCGTGGCCCGTGGCACCGCGCAGCAGCCCCGCCGCCGCTCCGGGGCGCACGGAGCCACGCCGGGTGCCATACGTGTCCTCCCGGGAGGCGGGCGTCCGACCCGAGCATGTCGTATGCTCCCGATGGGAGGGGGGTCTCATTTCGGGGGGGGGGGTCTCTGCCAGGCTATCTTGGAGGGGGGGCGATGTTTTGGAGGTCCTCCACGAGGGGGGGGGGGGTCTGGAGTGGCTTGTCTTGGAGGGTCCCGACCCCCTCCCTTTTGTTACGAAATCTGGGGTTACCCGTCCTGTAGTGCATCGTTTCCCGAGCGGTGCGGCCAGAAAGCCCCCACTGCGACGCGAATTGCTGCAGGGAGGTTAATTCGGTTTCTCGGTGCGCGCGGCGCCCTTGCGTGGGCGGCGCGCACGCTGCGCCCGCAGGTTGGAGTGACGCCGACGTCGGTGAAGTGCCCCAGGGCTCGTGCCACTCTGCGAGGCCGAGGGCCCGTGGGTCTTCGAGGCCTGGGCGCCTCGATGCCCAGGCGCTCCCGGGCGCTACACCGCGCTCCCTCGGGGGGGGAGAGGAGGAGGAGGAGGAGGAGGAGGAGGAGGAGGAGGAGGAGGAGGAGGAGGAGGAGGAGGAGGAGGAGGAGGAGGAGAGGATGAGGAGGGAGGAGGAGGAGGGGGAGAGGGGAGGATTATGGGGTGAGGTGGAGGGGGTAGGAGGAGGAGGAGGAAGGAGGGGAGGGGGAGGAGGAGAGGGGGAGGGGGATGGGGAAGAGGATAGGATGACGGAGGAGGAGGATGGGAGGAGGATGATGAGGAGGAGTGAGGAGGAGGAGGCGAGTGAGGAGGGAGGAGGAGGGAGGAGGAGGGGGATGAGAGGAGGAGGGGAGGAGGAGGAGGAGAGTAGGAGGAGAGGAAGTAGGAGGAGTGAGGAGGAGGAGGAGGAGGAGGAGGGGGGGGGACGTCGTCTGGGCTTCCGGGCGCCAGAAGAGGGAGACCCACAGGCACCGCTGCCGCGGCTCCACGGCCCTCTCCCGGGGTGCGCTCCGACGGGAACCTCGGGGCGAGCCCCGCGGTGGCGACGAGGGCCCCCCGGAAGGCCGAACAGAAAGGGCAGCGGTATGGGTGCCCCAGCTTTCGCAATAAAAGGGAGGGGGTCTGGACCCTCCAAGACAAGCCATTTCAGACCTCCCCCGGTGGAGAACCCTCCAACACATCGTCCCCAGACCCCCCCAGGCCCTCCAAGATAGCCTGGAAGAGACCCCCCCCCGAAATGAGACCCCCCTCCCTTTATTACGAAATCGGGAGTAGCCCTTCCTCCTGCCCCAGGACGGGCCGATGGGGGCCCCAGAAGGCACCGAGACGACCGATGATGGCCCCGCGTCGTCGAACCGTCGATCCAAGGCGCACAAGAATGAGGTGGCCTCCGGACGGCCGAGGCGGGAAGCCCCGAGAGGCCCACAAAAGACACTCCCCAAGGGGTTCCCCAGTGGGCCTCCAGAAGGCCCCCAGGAAGCTCACAGGACGCCCCAAGAATGACCCAAGAGGCTCCAAGAGGTCTCCCCGTCCTTCTCCTCGTCCTCCTCTTCCCTCCCTCTCCTGATCCTCCTCTTCCTCACTCACGTGTTTCCCGGAGGGCTTCCACAACGGTTGGGGGGAGTGCCCCCCAGAAGCTCCCGCGAGCGCTCCGACGAGACTCCAGAAAGTAGACATCGTTCAAAATCCTTGCAGGAAATGTGCAGTTCGAGCAAGCCTCTTCACAGCATCAGGAGACTATACAGCCCCTAGGGGGGACGCCCCCGAAGCACCCACACTGCCCCCCACGACGCCCCGCAGGCGGCCCCCCCAACACACAAGAAGACCGCTCAAAGGGATATCGCCCTCGACCCAATCACGGTGGCGGGATGGGCCGCAGGCCACTCGGATCGGCCGCCCCTGTTGATTTATCACAAGGGTGCCTGGCGTGCTCTCCTGGCCCCTTCTTCTGCAACACTACATGGTGCTCTCCTGGCCCCTTCTTCCTCCTCCTCCTCCTCCTCCTCCTCTTCTTCTACCTCTTGTGCTTTATCCGGCTGCTCGCGGCAGTTTCCTTGATCCCGCGTCGATCTTGCTAGACGCATACTTTTGCCCACGCGCCTACTGGCGTATGGCTTGTTCGTTCGTTCGTTCGTGCCTGGCGTGCTAAGGTTACGTGGCTTTCGCTTCCTTGCTACAGAACTCCCACTGGGGCTTCGGCCGACTCCGCCGGCCACCCGGAGAGATCCGCAAAGACCGCAGCAATTCGCCTCGAGACTCTCCAGATGGCCTCAAGATGGCCTCCAAGACGGCCAAGATTACCCAAGGTGGAGCCAATATGTCTCCAAGACAGCCCAAGGTACCTCTGCGACTGCCAAGAGAGCCCAAGAGAGCTCAAGTTGGCCCCAAGATGCACCCAAGACGGCACAAGTAGGCCGCAAGCGGCCAGCAGGACGGCATAGGCATCCAAGAAGACCCACAGGAGGGCCTGAACAGGCAAACAGCATCGATGTTCCTTGGGTTTGTGCAAGATGTTGGCGTTTGCTCTGTTTCGGGATTCCGACGGTCCGAGACGGCCCAACAGGCAATCAAGATCGCCCCAAGATCGCCCAAGAGCCTCCAAGTTGGCCCCAGGACGGTCCAAGAGGCTACTAGACTTGTCTCGGGGACTGAGCTTGAAGCCCTCTTGGTGCGCTTCGGAGGCTGCATGAGCTCACGTCGGAGCAATGCTGGGCGTGTTAAGGCCATTGTGACGTGTCCGAGCTTATGTGGAGGGCCGCCTGGAGCCCTCTGGGGCGATTCTGGGTTCCTCTGGGGCCGATTGGCGTCCTATTGGGAGGTATTGGGGCCCTCTTGGGCGCTTCTTGTGCCGGCTCCGGGCGTCGGGCAGCGGAGCAGGCGTCCACGCGAAAACCATTGAAAAACCGTTGGGAAATAGACTATTTGCACCCCTGGAGCCTCTCCTAGGGATCGGCTGGACACTCCCTTGGGGCGTCTTGGCGCCCGCGCGAGCTGTTTCGAAGCAGTGGTCGGCGTGCTGGGAGCACTGTGGTGCCCTCTGGACCCCTTTGAGGGCCTCTGCTGGTGCGTCTGGGGCCCCCGGAGGGCACTGCTGAAGCGCGGAGGCCCGCCGGGCCCACCATGCCAACCCGAGGCAGCGATCTCCCCTCCCCCTTCTGGTGCCTTCTCAGAGAGAGACCTCCCACACAAACACATATATATATATATGTATATATATGTATGTATACATATATATATGCAACTATACATATATATATATATATATATATATATGTATAAATATCCAGATACATATACATACACGGCACTATACTATAACAACGAGTATCGTGGAAAACGATTAATAACATGATAGTATACCATACAGCGCAATCCATCGCAATATATATCGTCATAACTGTGTACTGAACATTGGGCTACACGATATTATAAACTACGATTGCATATAGCAATCACAGTCAATCCAATATATCAAAGTGTAATATCGTATCATGTACTATAGCATGATATGGTGCAACGTGTTCTGATGTTAGATGGACAAGAGAAAACTAATGTTTAATGTTACAGTTTGGGGGGCATACCCATTAATGTGACGAACAGTAGAAATAACATATATATTATAACACCACGTCAACGATCCAATGGAAAGCACGTATACCTTACTATACAGTTGTATGTGTAAGGTGAACAGGCATTCCTGCGCATATGCACACTCTTACTCATGCAGTTCTAGATTCATGTATACGCATGTACATATACATATACATATGCATATGTATATGTAATGCGTACATGGAACCTCTGTACTCCTGCTGGATCCTTCAGCAATCGTATTGAGCACATCAGGCATATAAAGGACATGGGCAGGACTCCTCAGGAATCTGTTAGGAATTATCTCTGGCATCTGTCCAGACATCCTACAGGAATTCGATTGGAATCCGATTGGGGTCCTGTTGGGATCCTATCGTGATCTTGGTGGGATCCCGCACCGAAGGTTCTATGGGCGGAGTATCACTTACAGGGGCTAGACAATGTCTATTTTCGCCGATAGGGGTTGGGGTGGGGGGGCGAAGATGCGCTCCGACGGTTATACTGTCTGCCTCGCCTCAACCAGGAAGACCATAATGAATCTTGGGCCCCAGGATGGCCCCTGGGCAGGGATGGTAAGGGTGCGCAGCCGACTTGTGCGGACCCGAATTAAACGGGCCGAACATTGAGGAGGTGGAACAAAAACACGAGGCGAGGCACGCGGTCGCGAGGGAAAAATCCGGAAGCCCCAACAACCAGATATCTAAATTCATGTGTGCCGCACCCGCCAATGTTGAGACAACACGTTCAATGTCTGGAGTGCGCCGGAGGGGCCGAACGCTTGCAATTTCCAGATGTAGAGTCGCTCTGGCTTCGAAGAAGGTCTGGCGGCTCATGCTCCAAAGACTGGCCGCACATGGGAAGAAAAAAAAGGGACACCCACAACACCATCCGGCGGAGGAGCCGGCCTCCCGGGCGCTTCCGTCGGACCAATCACGGGCCAGCCCCCAGCCTCTCAAGAGGGGCGTCCTGCTCATCGCCCCTGTAATTCCATATTTATTTCGCTCGGCAATCTCGCTCTGTCAGGCATTACTCCTCGCACCCTTTCATCGTCGTCGTCCACATCCTCCCCTCCCACTCCTCCATATAGTGCTCCCTCCTCTTCCTCATCCTCCTCTCATTACCCTCTCGCTCCACGCAATTCAACACGTCCGCATTGCAATCAACCTGGCCAACGACTCGTGCTCGTTTCTTCGTCCCTCATGCATCATGTCACTACACCTCACGCCGTCATTCCATCAAGACCTCTCTACTGCTACCAGTCAGAGGAAAGAGCCCATCCTTGCTCTCGTACCAGCCGAGGGCATACGCTTCGTCCTCGTCTTCCTCGCAAGCGCAAGTTCATTTGTCTCACGTGCGGGCGTAACACGACGGCAACACAGGTCATGGGCCTGGAACTCGAACAAAGAGAGCGGCGAACGCCAGAGTCAAGTTCAAAAGCGCCAGATCCTCTTTGAAGGGGCCCAAGGACACACAACTCAATACACACAAGTAACAGGATCCCCATATTTCCCCATATGTTCTGGGTGTTTGTCTTCCCCCCCACTTCCCATGTTTTCGCATATTTTCCTGTGAATCGACGATTAATTGTGTCTGTGTGTTGTTTCCCTCCTGATTGTAATGTCCCTCATCTCGGCGGCGTGCATGGGGGGGCAGTGAGATGGAGCAGGCCTCTTCAGAAGGCGGCTGGCCTTCTCAGAAACCCTCCGGCCTTCTGAGAAGCCAGCTACGTCTTCGGAGAAAGCCCAGAAAACTGATCAGAAGGCCAGAGGCCTTCTGAACCTTCCGAGAAGGCCCGCCACCTCTGACTTCCCCCCTGGGCTTGCCAGAGATCAACGCTATCTTTTGCAGAACTCCCGGAAATTTCCTGCCAGACGCGGCGGTCGAATGCAACCGTACTTGAGCATCTTTGAAACGATCCCTATCCCACTGGCGCGAACTGGGCCCCACTGGCCGGTTTACCCTCCCAACTGGGGATACAGGCTGTCCCCTTCGGGTTTCGAGTGGGGAACTGAAAAGGTACCAATGCCGCTACTCCCCGCACCTCTCCCGGGGTGCGTTCTGACCAGGACTTCGAGGCGAATGCAGCGGCGGCGACGAGGGCCGCCCAAGAGGCCCAAAAAGGAGAAAACGGGCGCGAAGTGTAGCGCCATGGGTGCCCTTCCCTCTTCTGATCGAGGGGTATGTCCCCAGCTGGGGTGGCGGGATGGTCAGTATCGGGATAGGGCTGGGGCCCAGTCCCCCGACGTCATGACTGTTTCATAACGTCGACCTTCAGAAGTCTCGACCCATTCCCCTGGACAGGTGTTCCATCCTGAGTCATTGTTTCACGGTCCCGAGGGCCGGTCAGGGAAATTAGGAAAAGCCTCCCGTCATGACTTCTTCATTACCCGAGGGGGGCCGAGGATAGAGATCGGCCAAACGTTACGACGGAGCACTGCATGGTGCCGGGGGGGCCCAAAATCCTCGAGGGCCTTGCACCGACCGGCCTCCCCGACATATCCTGGCCGAGGACCGGCGTGCTGGCTACTCCAGATTCCGTAATAAAAGGGAGGGGGTCTGGACCCTCCAAGACAAGCCATTTCAGACCTCCCCCGTGGGAGAACCCTCCAAAACATCGCCCCCAGACCCCCTGGCCCTCCAAGATAGCCTGGAAGAGACCCCCCCCGAAATGAGACCCCCCTCCCTTTATTACGAAATCTGGAGTACCCCGTATGCAAATGAACGCACGACGCTCCCCTTTTCAGTAACTCCCCCCGGTCGCAACGCCAAACGTATCCCTAGGGCGAGCCCGGCGCTTCGCTCTTATAGCCATTCAGCATCAGATGTCTAACATCTGCGAGGATGGATGGAGGTCGTTCCTGACATGTGGCGCCCGCCTTTACGCCGTGCACAGACGCCTCAAACACTGTGCATGACTGCGAACACGGAGGGCTACACGTTCTACAGTCGTCGCACCATTTTATAAAGAGCGTGCCGATTTCACATTGCAGCCCTCTCCTTAGCGCTTCGCGCATTCAGTGTCACAGGTTCCAGCAGCTCCGCAGATGGAGGGCAAATCGATTTCCGAATCTGGCACTCGCCTTGATTCCACGTACATTCCGCACGGAGCTATCAAAGTGCATGTTCATGCCAATGTTTGTTCGCCGAATTTCTCCGAGCGGGAATTACCAGCCTCCAGCGTATCCCTATCCCTAAGATTGACACGCCAGAAGGCGATGACAATCTTAGGGATTCGCCCTCAAAACCTTAAGGGAATCCCTAAGATTGGCATCGTGATGAGGAGATGCCCAGCATAGGGATAGGGATATGTTCCAGGCTGGTAAGGGAAAGCCCGCCTGGGCGCGCGTGCGACAGCGTCTCCACGGAGTCTCCCGGAGGGGGGCCGCGCAACGTCGCGACGGTGGCGCCGCTGACGCGACCCAGGGATGGCGAGGCCCACTTCGGATATGCCCGTGGGCCGCCGTCCGAAGGCCCTCCCAAGAGCTCAGATTGAGCAGGGACCGACCGTCCCGGCTTCCCCGTAGGCCTACCACGACATGCTCCCGGAACCCAAAAACGTTCCAAGAGCACACAGCCATGTTCTCATGACGTAGACGACATGCCCTAAGCCAGGGCAGTCTCGGCCAGAACTGTTCTGAGAATGTTCAGGGCAAGCCACAGCGGGTACTGAGAACGTTCTTGGATGGGCCTGCGGGCAAGCTGACTACCTACCAGACCACCCCAACCCAACCCGAAGACCCGAATCTGACCTGAATTTCGGGTTGGGGGGGGTACGGGTTCCATGTGTTTTTTCAATGTTCCCCGACCCCCCCCCACTGGAAATCGAGAATAAATTTGGGCCTTCGGGTTGGGTTGGGGTGGTTTGGTGGGTGGTGACAAGCCAGGACGCTTCGCCACTGCTCGCGGCGTCGCTCCGCAGGCCCTCGCAGGAGCTCAAGAGCGTGGCAACGAGCGCGCCGCTGGCGGCGCTGGCTGCGCGGCCCCACCAAGCATCCCACATGCCCCCACGAGTTCTCCAAGGAGGCCCCAGCGAGGCTTCCCGAGAGACCCGTAGAATCATCCACGAGGCCCCCGACCCAGGATACAATTCCCGCGATCGCCTCGAACACTCGCTCCTTGAGGGGGCCGGCGGAGCGGCAGAAGCCAACTGAATCGGAACTATGCGGGCCTATGCGGAGAAGACGTCCACAGCTCTGTGAGCACAATGGAGCCTTGAGGCTTGCGGGGCCCCTCTGCTCGAGGGGGGGCCCACGAAGAAACACTCAGCCAAAAAGAATGGAAGGCCACGGCAGGAGGGACGGATAATGACAGAAGATCAGGCACGACCTGTGCACCTGCAACTCCCGTCCCGTCCGGCCCCTGCTCAGGGGACAGGGGGATGGGGCGGAAGAAGGGTAGGCAGGCATCACTACTGTTTTTCTTTCACTGACGTTTTTTCCTTTTCTCTCTTTTTTCCAGAACCGAGAACCCAACACACACACACACACACACCACACACACACAGGGCACACACACACACAACACACACCACACACGCCCAAAACACCACACCCGCACCACGCACAGTACGCACAACACGCACAGCGGCAAACGCACACACAGGAGCCAACACGTCAACACGACGCACACACGCACACACGCACACACGCACACGCACACGCACATGCACAGGCACAGTCACAGGCACAGGCACAGGCACAGGCACACGCTCACGCACACGCACACGCGCACGCTTACGCACACGCACACGCACACGCACACGCACACGCACACGAACACACACACACACACACACAAACACGCGCACGCGTGCACGCGTGCACGCGTGCACGCACACGCACACGCACACGCACACGCACACGCACACGCACACGCACATGAGCACGCACACGCACACGCACACGCACACGCACACGCACACGCACACGCACACGCACACGAACGCAAACACGAGCACACACACACACACTTGTTGCGTCGGTCGGCGGCCAGGCAGAGTGACTGCGCTGGCGGAAACAGCACATGTAGGGCATACATATGCGAATTGGGCCGCAATGCGCGTGGGGAGTAGACGAGCGCGTTCCACCACTCGCAAAGTAGCTGTTTGCAAATGGCCTGGATCCCCGGCGGAGGCTCGACGATACATGACAGCAAAGCGTACATGTGCTTGTTTTCGTACTCTTGCCAGTGGGCATTTTGCGAGTGGTGGAGCGCGCTCGGCGAGGGAGGAGAGGGAGGCCCGGCGCGGGGCGGGCGGGAGGAGGAGCCAGGCCCGCCCAGGACAGGGCCAGGCCGCGGCGGGGGGGGCGCCTGGGCGGCGGGGAAGCGGCGGCCGCGAGGCAGCGGGCGGGGGCGGCAGCCAGGAGGCGGCCGAGCCAGGCGGCGGGGGTGGCAGCCACACACACACACACACAAACACGCACGCACACACACACACAAACACACACACAAACACACACACACACACACGAATGATGTCTGGGGCAGGGCTGGACCTCAACGTTGTTCTTCGTTTCGTTTTCGTTCGGCTTCTCGTTTAGCTCTACCCGTTTTCCTGTACCCCCCTCCCAGAAAGGAAGAGCAAAGCACACTCGACGTCCGGCAAAACAGCGTTTAGGTCCAGCCCTGGCCTTGGGGAAACAAATGACATCATCACGTGCGACTCCTGCACGGTTTCCCCCGGGGCCGTCGGCGACCCGAGGGGGAGGAGGAGGAGAAGGAGGAGGAGGAGGAGGAGGAGGAGGAGGAGGAGGAGGAGGAGGGGAGGTGGAGGAGCGGGAGGGGGGGGCCGAGGGGGGAGCTGAATGTAGGAGGGGAGGAGGAGGATGAGGAGGAGGAGGAGGAGGAGTGTGAGGAGGGTGAGTAGGAGGAGGGGTAGGAGGAGGACAGGGAGGGGAGGAGGATATGGAGGAGGAAGAGGAGGAGTAGTTAGTAGGAGTAGGAGTAGGCGGTGGGGGAGGAGCTATTGGTTGTGGGGGGGATGTAGGATTAGGAGTAGGAGTGGGAAGTAGTAGTAGTATTAGGCGGAGGAAGGGGGGAAAAAAAAATGATGAGGAGGAGGAGGAGAGGAGGAGGAGGAGGGATGGGGAATAGGGGGGGAGGGGGGAGGTGGACGAGGGGAGGGGAGAAGGCTATGTTGGAGGAGGAGAGAAATGATGAGGAGGAGGAGGATGAGGATGAGGATCAGTATTGTTCATCTGGTTTAGTTGAGGAGGGAGGAAAGGAGGGGTAGGATGATGAGGATTGTATAGTCAGGAGGAGGATGGTTAGGAGGAGTAGGCGTGTAGGATGGGTATTGAGTCTGGGAGGAGGAGGAGGACGAGTAGGAGAGGAGGAGTGTAGGAGAGAGGAGGATGAGGAGGAGTTATGAGTGAGATGGGGAGGCTAGGTAGTAGGTAGATGATTATTATTGAGGAGGACGGGTCGCCTAAGCTCTTCGCAGAAATCCTCCGCGCACGCCACCACGGCCAGTGCGCACGCACGCAGGACCTGTGCGGAGCAGGGGCGGCTCCGTCGGGGGGCGGGGCCCCCGCTGGACATCCTCTTGACCAAGAATGTCAAACATCCTCGCGTTTCGTGGTGGTCTGATGATGCGAGAGAGCGTGATCCACCGCCGCTCTACTGCGGACTCCCCCCCCCTCTTCCTCCGGAGCCCGGGGTTCCCCCCCCCCTCCTAAAATCCCCGCCCCTCCCCCCTGCTGTACCCCCCCCCTCCCCTCAAACAGGCAAAAAACTAACACCCTCCCCCCTCCCATAACCCCCCCCCCCCCCCGCCCCCTATCCCCTCAAACCCGGGGGGGGGGTCACTAACGGGTTTCGACCCCCCCCCCCTCGAAAAACCAAAGGGGGTTCACCACCAGTTCGAAGCTCCCCCCCCCCTCACCGCCAGCAAACGACTCCTGGTCCCTACCACCGTCCGCACCACATCCCCCACTGTTGTTCCCAGCGCCACTGTCCTCACCACCACTGTCCCCACTGGTTCCACCACCGTCCCTGCTGTCCCCACCAGTGCCCCTACCATTGTCGCACTGTCCCCACTGTCCCCACCACTGTTCCCACCAAGGTTCCACTCTCCCCACTTTCTCCGCGGCCCCAACCACTGCCCGACTATCCCCACTGTCCCCACTGTCCCACTGACTCCTCTACTGTCCCACTGAACTGTCCCACCGTTCCCACCAATCTCCCCACTGTCCCCACCACTGTCCCCACTGTACCTCTGTCCCATTGTCCCACCGCCGTCCTCGCCACCGCCTTCACCACTGTCCCCACCACCGCTGTACCCTCCACTGTCCCACTGTTCCAAAACATTCCCACTGTCCCCGCACCACTGTCCCCACCACCACCGTCCCCACCACTGTCCCACTATCCCCGCTGTTCCCACCATTGTCCTCACCACTGTCCCCACCACTGTCCCGCTGTCCCCTCACCACTGTCCCCACCACCACCGTCCCCACCACTGTCCGCACCCCCCCCCAATTTTCGAGGGAAGGGGGGGGGTTCAAACCGGCAGTGGCCCCACCCGGATTTCGAGAGGGGGCCGGTAGTGACCCCCCCCCCCTTTCATGATGGAATGGGGTGGGGTGGGGGAAGGTTCGAACCGGCAGTGACCCCCCCTGGTTTTCCGGAGGGGGGGTGGAGGGAGGGGTTCGAACCCCCCCAATTTTCCGCCAGCAGCGGTAGAACACGCTCTTTCGATGATGCAAGGCCGCTCTTTTTGAACAGTGGGGCCCTCGCCTGAAGGAAATGCCCATACGGCAATTATTTTTGAACAGTGGGTCCCTCGCCTGATGAAAGGCCCATAAACAATTGGGCCCTCGCGTTGATGATGCAGGGTAGCTCCGTTTGAACAGTGGGAGCTCGTATTTGACTACCTACCAGACCACCCTCTGGGCGTAGGTGGTTAAGGGGGTGTCCTCTTCCACCCCCCTGCTTCCCCTTCGGGGACGGGTGCACCCCTCCCCCCTTCCCCTTCCTCTGGACCTGGACGGGCCTGTCGCGAGCGGTCAGCGCGTCGAAAACGCCCTCGGCGAGGAAACCAAACATATTTGTTGTACGACGGTTTGACCCCATGTTGGCCTTTTGGGGGGCAGCCCTAATTGAAGTTCCCCTCTGCTTTGATCGATGTCCTCCAAGATGGCAGCAAGAAGCGCCCAGGAGGCCCCAAGAGGTCCCAAGACAAGCTGGCCCCAAGAGGCCCCCAGAATGCCCCCGGGAGGCCCCAAAGAGGACCCCAAGCGGCCCCCCCGAGGCACCCAAGACGCCCAAGAGCCCCGCAGGCCCGCCAAGAGACCCCCAAGACGTCCCAAGAGGCCACCAAGAAGCGCCAAGAAATATCCTTGCAGGACCTATGTTTGGTGTTGTTGCTTGCCTTCCTCCTCCTGCTCCTCCTTCCTCCTCGTACCCCTTCCCTTCCTCCTCCTCTTCCTCCTCCTCCTACTCCTCCTTCTCCTCCTCATCCTAGTCATCCTCCTTCTCCTCACTCCTTCATCCATCCACCCTCCTCCTTCTCCTGCTCCCTCCTCCGCACGGTTCGGGCGCCCCCCTCTTTGCTCCCGCACTTCCCTAATCACCTCAACTCGCCTGGACATCGTTTCTGGATGGGCTGGTAGGGCTTTTCTTTTTTTTCCTCCGTCGCGGCCGCAAGCGGAAGCGTGGGCGGCGTCCGAAGTCAGCCCCGGCTACGAGCCAAACCTAATGACCTAAGCGCGCAAACTGACGGCCGCCGAAACTGCCGCCGAGGGACGCCGAGGAGCGACGCCGGGGCTGAGGGCAGAGCTGCAAGAGGTGCAAGGTGTGCCAAGAGGCTGAAGTGCAAACGTTCCAGGGGCGAGACCACTGGAAAGGCAAACGAATTGTACCTTGTCGCGCCAGGCGCCAGAGGTAAACGAGCCACCCGAGCAAAGCACGGCATAGCGTGGGGCTGAACAAGCAGTCCCGCGTACCTTTGTCGAATGCTAACAAGTGGCGACCTCAGGTGGTTGAACAAGAAGGCTATTGCAAGGCGGCAGCTGCAAACACGGCCAGGCTGTGGCAGTGTCTGGGGACCAGGGGCCAGGGACATGTGAGCATGCTAGCTGGAGCTGGTCGAAGTGCAAGTCACCGGGCCGCCAGGATTACCTCACCAGGCTCAAAGGAGCCAGCACGGACACCAACAGACGCCGGGAACTGAGGGCGAAAGCCCGGGAGCCGCAACCAGGCTGTGGTCGGCGGCAGGGCGGCGGTGGCCAAAGGGGGCCAGACGGCGCCAAGAGGGGCAACTGGTAGGGATACGCAAAACCTCTTTAATTGCGGGTTAGTGGGGGGTACGGGCTCCACAAGTTTTTTCCCAACCATCCTGTGGTGTTGGGTCCTCGCTTTAAAGGGACAGCCCTCCGCGTCTCCTTCTTCTCCTCTCCTCTCCTCTCCTCTCCTCTCCTCTACAACTCCCCCTCCCCATGCTCCTCCCTCCTTCCAATCTTCCCACCATCAGCAAGCCGATGGCTACAGCGGCAGGGTTCGCCTGCAGTTCCGCCCCCGTTTCGGTGCCCCTCTCACACGGTTCGTGGCCCCATAGGGGGCTCCACCGAAGGCCACATTGGCAGGGTTCGCATGCAGTTCCACCCTCATCCCTGCGAACCCCTCACACAGTCCGTGGCCCCATAGGATGCTCCACCGAAGGCCTCAGTGACAGAGTGCGCATGCAGCTCCGCCCTCATCTGGGCGCACCCCCCACATAGGGAGCTCCACCGAAGGCCTCAGTGGCAGGGTTCACATGCGGTTCCGCCCCCATTTCAACGCACCCCTCACACGGCTCGTGGCCCCACCGGGAGCTCCACCGAAGGCCCCAGTGGCAGGGTCCGCCTGCAGTTCCGCCCCCGTTTCGGCGCACCCCTCACACGGCTCGTGGCCCCACAGGGAGCTCCACCGAAGGCCCCAGTGGCAGGGTTCGCATGCAGTTCCACCCTCAGTTCGGCGCAGTCCTCACACGGTTCGTGGCCCCACAGGGAGCTCCATCGAAGGCCCCAGTGGCAGGGTTCGCATGCAGTTCCGCCCCCATTTCGGCGCACCCCTCACACGGTTCGTGGCCCCACAGGGAGCTCCATCGAAGGCCCCAGTGGCAGGGTCCGCATGCAGTTCCGCCCCCATTTCGGCGCACCCCTCACAGGGTTCGCGGCCCCACAGGGAGCTCCACCGAAGGCCACAGCGGCAGGGTTTGCATGCAGTTCCGCCCCCATCTCGGTGCCCCACTCGCACGGTTCGTGGCCCCATAAGGGGCCTCCACCGAATGCCTCAGTGGCAAGGTTCGCATGCAAGCTCACCCTCATTTCGGCACATCCCTGATACGGTTCGTGGCCCCATGGGAAGCTCCACCGAAGGCCACGGCGGCAGGGCTCGCATGCAGTTCCGTCCCCATTTCGGTGCCCCTCTCACACGGTTCGTGGCCCCGAAATTAGGGAGCTCCAGCGAAGGCCCCAGTGGCAGGGTTCGCATGCAGTTCCACCCTCATTTCGGCGGGCCCCATAGGGAGGTCCGCTTAAGGCTCCAGTGGGAGGTTTCGCATGGCACCATCGCGCCAAATTCGTTACACCCCCTCACACGTCTCGTGGCCCCAGAGGGGGATCCACCGAAGGCTCCAGTGGGAGGGTTCGCATGGCACCCACTCGCAGCTGCATGTGGGTGGGTCTTTCGTCAGGCTAATTCTGTGTTCCCCGACCCCCCCACTGGAAATCGAGGGTAAGGCTGGGCCCTTGGACTGGGTTCGGGTGGTTTGGTGGGTGGTGAGAATTGCCAAGGGGGTGTTTCCAGCAGTGACAAACAGAAAAGCTCCCCAGAGGTTTGTGAGAATGGGCCTCTGGACGAAGAAGGCAGGACTGCAGCCTCGTTAGCAAGCATCCGGTCCTTCCTCCTCCTCCTCCTCCTCCGCCTCCTGCTCCTCCTCCTCCTCCTCCTCCTCCTCCTCTTCCTCTTCCTCCTCCTCCGCCTCTTCCTCCTCTTCTTCTTCCTCCTCCTCCTCCTCACTCTCCTTCTCCTCCTCCTCCTCCTCCTCCTCCTCTTCCTCATCCTCCTTTTCCGGCTCGTCCTCCTCCTCCTCCTCCGCCTCCTCCCTCCTCCTCTTCCTCCTCCTCCTCCTCCTCCTCCTCCTCATGATCATCATCAGCATCAGCATCAGCATCAGCATCATCATCATCAGCATCATCATCATCATCATCATCATCATCATCATCATCATCATCATCATCATCATATCCATCATCATCATCAGCATCATCATAAATACATCCATCATCATCTCATCATCCGCATCATCATCATAATCACCCTCATCATCATCACCACCACCACCAACCACACCACCATCATCATCATCATCATCATCATCATTCCATCATCATCATCATCATCATCAGCATCATCAGCATCATCATCATCATCACGAGCAGCATCATCGTCACCATCATCATCACCATCATCAATATCATCAATATCATCAGCATCATCATCATCATCATCAGCACCATCATCATCAGCATCAGCATTATCATCAGCATCAGCATCAGCATCAGCATCATTATCATCATCAGCATCATCATCATCAGCATCATCTTCCTCCTCCTGCCCCCCCTCCCTCCTCCTCCTCGTCCTCCTCCCCCCCTCCTCTTCCTCCTCCTCATCATCCTCCTTCCCTTCTTCTTCCTCCCCCGTTCTTCCTCTTCCTCACTCTCCTCCTCCTCCTCGCTCTCCTCCTCCTCCTCCTCGTTTTCTTATTCTTGCTAGTAGTCATGTTCTTCCTCTTGGTGTTAGTAGTATTCGTCGTCTTCTTCTGCTTCGTAGTATCACTAGTATCACTATTATTATTATTATTATTATTATTATTATTATTATTAGTATTATTATGATTATTATTATTATTATTCCTCCTCCTCCTCCTCATCCTCCCCCTCCTCCCTCCTCCCTCCTCCCTCCTCTCCCATCCCACTTCCCTCCTCTCTCCTCCCTCCGCCCCCTCCTCCTTCTCCTCCTCCTCCTGCTCCTCCTGCTTCTCCTGCTCCTCATCTTCCTCCTCCTCTCCATCCCCCACCCCCGAAGGGTGGTGGGTGACGGAGGACAAAGGAAGGGAAGGGAGAATGGGGGAGGGCCAACATTGGAACGATTGAACATGGCACGCGGCGGTAGAATCTCCAGCCAGCCTGAGTCGCAATCGCTCCAGAAACAAGGATGGTAGTACCAATCGGCCGCGACCTAGCAACCCGCGTTGGCACGCCCCGCACGCAGAACGAGAAAGACGGCTGTTGCGCGAGTAACAATCATGCTCCCTGGCCGGGGGCTTCGATGGTTTGAGCCAGATAGCGCTGCGAAGGAATCGTTTGGACATGTCAGCGTCCTCCTCCGCCTCCTCCTCCTCCGCCTCTTCTTCTTCCTCCTCCTCCTCCTCCTCCTCTTCCACCACCTCTTGCTCCTCGTACTCTTCATCGTATTCCTCCTCCCATTGAGGGAGGTGCAAGCGGAAGGGGGGATGGCTGGGCAAAGGGGGAGATGGGGAGCGAGGGAGAGGGACTGGGCTGGCACCGCATTCTAGCAACTGTGTTATCGGCCTGATGGTGTGACTGAAGGATGTAGCGCGACACTTGGCAGGACAAGGACCTTTGCACGCAAACCGATAAGTGGTCCAGCCGTTCCATGCGCCACGACTGGCGTGACCAATGTCCTGTGCTAGATACCACAGCGCTGAAACAAAAGCCGCGACATTGTGCATATTGTTGAACTGAAGACGTCTGTTCCGCCGCTCGCGGGGCGCAGGGGAAGGAACAACCAACATAAAAGCAAACCGGAACATTACAGCGTGTCCAGAACGCCGAGGAAGCATCAGATGACGAGAAGAGCAATGGCCAACGAGGCGGCAGCTTGCAGCATCGCGAATGGCCCAACCCTATGCAGCTGCAGATCGAGCTGAGGGTGATCCTCTCCTCCTACACTGTGCGCCACGAAGTCTTCTACGGGCTCGCCCATCGGGGCAATCGGCGGAGCACGATCCGTGTCAAAAGTGCGCAGACATGGAGCCATGCGAACTGGCCCACTGGGGCCGTGGGCGTGGCTTCTGGCGATGCACGACCTGCCTGAACGGTGCGCCGAAATCGGCATGTCGCCGCCGCGTGAACTGACCCACTGGAGCCGGAAATGGAATTCACCTGTAGACCGCGAGTCGTGTGAGAGCTGCGCCGAAATTAACGCGCCGCCGTCATGCGACCGGGCCCACTGAGGTCGCAGGTGGAACTCTTTGTGGAACGATGTCCGCGTGAGTGGTGAGCCGAAATTGGCCTGGCGCCCGCATGCGAACTGGCCCCCCGGGGCTGTAGATCTCCTGGCACGATCCATGTGAGGAGTGTGCCGGCATTGTGGGTGCCGCAGCCGTGCGAACTGGCTCGTTGGGGCCGTGGGTGGAACTCCCTGCGGAGCACGGCATGGGGCATGGGTATGGGGACGCATGCGCGGCATGGGCGTGGGGCGGAAAACGTCCGCACACACTGGGGCCGTTTTGTTGTTGTTGTTGCTGCTGCTGTTGATGTTGCTGCTGCTACTGTTGCTGGTGTTGTTGTTGCTGTGGCAACTCTGAAGAATAAGTATTGTTGATCCCCCCACCGGTGCATACTGTTTTTTCTCAATCAAAGTGCACCCCTCGACGCTCGCACCCTGTTTTCTGATAGGGAAAATTTTCCTTGTCAAACTGGGCCCATGCCCCCCGGGGTACAACAACAACGGCTCCCGCCTGAGACCTTTTCCAATTTAGCAAGGACCCCTGCTCCCGCCCGAGACTTACTTCCTCGCATTTTATTCAGGAATCGCGCTCTCGCTTGGGACTTCCTTACAATTCATTCCGGAATCGCTCTCCCGGCGCTCTGGAGTCGCGCTCTCGCTGGAGACTTGCTTGTAACTTACTGAAGAATGGCCTTGCGTTGGAATTTCCGGCAATTTGCCCAAGCGCCGCGCTCCCGACACCCAGGCACCCAGGAGTCGCGCCCGTTGTGGCCCCATGTGCATGCCCCTCGTGGCCCCGCTGTCGCCATTTGTGTCCCCCTCACTGTCCTACGTGGCCCAATTGCTACCCTCAGTGGCCCCATAGTTGCCTTCTGTGGCCCCGCATTATCTGCACTTCGCGGCCCCCGTTCGTTCGCGCTCTTCGTGGCCCCATACGCATTCCACTCGTGTCCTTGCTGTCGCCCTTCGTGGCCTACTTCGTGCCCTTCGTGGCCCTGCTGTCGTTCTCTCTCGCTCTCGCCTTCGCTCGTCGTCGCCGTCGTCTTCGTTGCCGTCGTCTTCGATGTCGTCGTCGTCGCCGTCGTCGTGGTCGGTCCCCTGTCCGTCCCTCTTGGGGTCGGGTCGACGGTCCGCGGCCGCCCCGCCGATCAGCGCTGCCGCTGGCCAGGCCGACGGTCCGCGGCCGCCCCGCCGCTTGCCGGGGCCCGGCCTGCAGGGAAGAAAGGTATACCCCCCAAAGGGGTTCGATCGAAGACGAAGAGGGCGGGGATCGAGGGTTTGGGAAATACGCGTTATTGGGCACTCGAGCAGATAAGGGCGAACAGTCTTAAATTTATTGTTGTTGTTGTCGTCGTTGTTGTTGTATATACACACACACCCTTTGGTCATCGTCAGAACAAGGAACAAGAACTCCTGCAAGTAGCCGACGCGCGACAGAAGGGGCCCGATGGAGCTCCCTGTGGGGGCACGGGACGTGCGAGGGGTGTGCACTGTGGACACGGGCGGAACCCCCTCAATGGGGGCACGCCGCGCGGGCGAAGGACGTGGCGAGGTGGGCGCGGGGGGGCGGCACTCGCATAAGACCCCGGGCGGGGCCCGCAGGTGCAGCCCCCCTGTGGGGGCGGCGCGCGGCGTGGGAGGGGCATACCGACATTGATGGCCCTGCTCCCCACCACCGCCACCACCACCACCACCAAAAGTGGGAGGAGGAGGGGGTCCTCCTCCTCCTCCTCCTCCTCTCCTCCTCCTCCTCCTCGTCATCTCCCTCCCTCCGTCGTCGTTCGTCCTCCTCCTCCTCTCCTCCTCCTCCTACCTCCTCATCCTCCTCCTCCTCCTCCTCCTCCTCCTCCTCCTCCTCCTCCTCCTCCTCCTCCTCCTCCTCCTCCCCCCATCCAACTTATGGCGGAGGTGGTGGTGAAGGCCGGGCCCAGCAGAAATGGGCGCGGTGCGGCAAGCCGCCCGCACCAGCACAACTTCACACGGAGCCTTAGGTTGGGCCTGTCCCCCTACAGGGGGATGTTCGACGAAACTTGGTTTAAAAGATTATTTTTAACAAAAAACACCATCCAACTGCTTAAAGATAGTTCTAAAATCGCCCCCCGACTATTTTAATTATTTTTGAATACTCCCCCTGCAGAGGGGCAGGCCCGACCTAAAAGGAGAGCCAGGGAGCGCGGCAGGGACGTGCGCCAGCAGGAGCGCGAGGAGCGGCCACAGTAGCGCCCTCCCGCGGAGGCCGCAGGCGGAGCCCCCCGGGGCACGAAGCAGCGCGCGCGAGGAGGCGCGGACACGAGGCAGCGCGCGGCGGCACGCGCGCCCTCCCCTTGGCGGCGCGCACACAGGGGGAAGGGGGAGAGGGGGAAGGGGGGAGGGGGAGGGGGGAGGGGGGCAGGGGGGGGGAGGGGGAAGGGGGGGAAAACGGGGGACGGGGGAAGGCCTCCTAGGAGGAGGCTGCTTCTGAGAAGGCGCGGGCCGGACGTCTGCAAAGAAGGCCCGCCGCTTCTGAGAAGCAGGGCCGTTTCTAAGGAGCCTCTCCCGCTCCCCCTATACCCCCTCTGCGCGTGGCGGCGCGTGCGCCCTCCCACTGGAGCCGCAAGCGGGCTCCCTGTGGGGACTCGAAACGTGGCTCGCGCCTGCCGGCCCACAGACCCCCGAAACATATTGTTTGTTTTAAAGAATATAATAATACTAGTAATAATAATAATGATAATAATAATAATGATAATAATAATATTGATAATAATAATAATAATAATAATACTAATAATAATAATAATAACAACGACAACAACAACAATAATAATCATAATATTAATAATAATAATAATAATAATAATATTGATAATAATAATACTAATAAAAAGAATAATAATACTAAGAATAACAATAATGATAATAATAATAATGAAGAATAAAAATACTAGTAGTAGTAGTAATACTAATAATAATAACAATGGTAATACTAATACTACTAATAATAATAATAAGAATAATAATAATAATAGTAATAATAATAATAATAATAATAATAAGTTATATATATATATATATATATATATATAAGAACGTCGACCCCTGAGGTCTCGACACGCTCCCCGGGACGGGCTGTTCATCCCGAGTCGCTGCTGGTTGGTCCCGAGGCCCCGTGAGGGCACCCGGCGGCCGAGAGCAGCGACACTGGAAGAACCTCCCGCCGCGCTTCTTTCGTGCCTCGGTGGGCTTCCTGGGAGGTGGGTGGGGGGCGGGCCGAACCCCCGTCCACGGGGGCCTGCAGGTGGGGTTCCCCGTGGGGACACGGGGCGAGGTGCCAGACCGGGCGCGGCGGCAGCCTGCCTGGCGGATCAGCCCACGGGGAACCCGAGCTGGCGAATGCGCGGAAGATCCCTGGGGAAGGGCGTCCCTCGCAACGGTGGCCGCGACGTCGCCCCGCGCCCGCTGCCAGGGGTGCAGCACTGGCTGGCCGCCCCGGCCGCTCCGCGGCGTCGCCCGCCAGATGAGCGCCCTGCCCTCCCCTGCTCCTCCGCGGCCGCGCCCGCCTGTCTCTCCCTCCCCCCGCCGCCCGTTCATTTGCGCCTCCCGTTGCCCGGACCGCCTGAGGACCGCCTGAGCGTGCGTGCGGACTGCCTCTGCCGCGCTGCGACGTCAAAGTGCCTCTCGCAACAGACTAGCATCACCTCTTCTCGCACGCCGAACCCGAAATCGCTGTCCTGGTCGGAGACTTTCATTTCGCACTGGGCTGGCCCCCAAACATCCGACCTGGGCCGACTTCCTCGAAACATAGATCGGGCCTAAGAGGGTGGTCGAAAGCGATTGGGGCTCTCCAGGAGAGCTCGCGGCAAGGTGCGTCTGATTAGTAAACTGAATGACGCAATCGACATTCGAAGGTGCAGTGCTGCCCCTGATCAACATAGCATTTATACGCTTTTGGGTCCGATAGCATCGAACGCACAGTCCTCCAACATCTTGAACTTAGAGCCCTTCTTCAAGATGTGGCTGGAGAGGTTATGGTCGTAATCCTGGCGGAAGAACGGGAACGGACAATCCTCCATGTATCATCTTCGGTAATGCTTCGCCACACCCTCCGGCTGATTCAACGCCCTTGGCGGGGTACTGCACATTACGATCAGCTTGCTTATGAAGTCATGATCTGCACGAACCACTGGAAAGTCGGAACATCTGGAAACATGTACAGTCGGACCTGGGCCAGAAACACATCCCTCAAGAACCTGAGACTCTCCGCCGGCCAAACCACACAGAACATGCAAGGGTACCCTCCCCAGGATGCACAATCACATACCACGCACGCACACGAAGAACACTGGGGTACCCTCCCCGAACCGACCTCGATCTTATACCCCAGTCCGACCGTACGCATCCGTACATGTTCGGCGACGTCTCCTCTCCCCCGTGCGCACCGAGATCGCCAAGAGCGGCACCGCCCGAAAGCAGGCCCCTCACGTCGGCACCAGGAGGGCGGACGGAGGCACCCTCCCCCCAAAATGCCCATCCCGACACTTCGAGTGCCCCGTGGGGGGTTGGCAGGCGGCTTCCGACGAGCATGGGTGACACGCAAAAAGAAATGACTGATTCCCGCAGCCCTGAAATCAAACACGTTATCATCTCTTGGGGTCGCGTGTTTTGCTTTCGCCGCCTTCCTCAGGCCTTCCACCGGCGGAGCCGCCCCCGTTTCACTTCCGCCGCCTTCCGCCAACCTTCTGCCACCTTTCACCGAGGAAGAGATCGCTGAAGCAAAGCCCTTGCATGGAACGCCTTCAATACACACACACATCCCAGGATGCCCAATATTTCTCCAGTTTCTCTGGACGTTCGTCCTCCCTTCCATTTCCCATTATTTCCAACTGTTTTCCTGAGAATCGAAGATTCATTGTGTCTGCGTGTTTCCATCCCTACTGAAATGGAACAGCTTGGAGAATACGGCGCCAATCCCAACTGCGCATGTGCGCGTGCCAAAATGGACGCGTTCCACTTCAAATCCGTATCGAGGGTGCCGAGCTGTCAGGCCACAGCGTGCACCGATGGGCGCATGAGCACCTGCGTGCGAGGCACGGATGACCGGGTCAGCGGGGATCCTCGACGGAGAGCTCGCCTCCGTCCAACGGCGTCTGCTGCGAAGGAGAGGCGGCAAGGCGGAGGCGAGAGAGGGCCCCTACCGCGACTGGAATAAGGAATTGGGGAAAGAAAAACCACAATAAGCAGAAACTTTTGGCGCTCAGCGCGGACTTCTGGGATCTGCGCGGGATCCCCCTCCCTGGCGCGCGGAGCGCGCCAGGGGCGGCGCGGATCCAAGAGGTCCGCGCCGAGCGCCGACAGTTTATGTTTGTAGCGTTTTTTCTTCGAAGAATATACTCAGCCCGTATAATAAGGATGCGCGGTAAGGGTGCAAGGGCCTTGGACACTCATGCCGAGGCTCTTCGAGCGAGGCTGGCCATCGAAAGTGGTCGAGGATGGGCCGGAGATGACCGCAGAGGCAGGGACGCAAGGGCACCCTTGGGAAGTCGATCGTCCTTGCTGCGCGGGTGGACGCCACCGTTGGGATGAAGATCTGTGCCAACCGACACAAAAGTGCAGGGAGGAAGGAGGAGTGGCGTGGCCGCGGCGGGATGGACCACACTGCGGCGGCAGAGGCCGAAGCCAATCCCCACGGCGCGCATCGGGGGGAAGGCGGGGCCCGCGGAGGGCGCCTCCAGAGATGAGAGGGCCGAGGGCCTCTTCGGAGGGGGGCCGCGCGCCTCCGAGGCGGCCTGTCGGCAGGCGAGGAGGGCGTCCGAGGCGCCCCGCGCACTCCTGCGCGACGACGCCGGCCGCGGAGCAGGGCTGCTCGAGACTGAGGCGCTGGGAATGCAACGTCGGTCCCCGGAACCCTCCCGGGGTCCGAAGGCACCACGGCCCTCCGCGCTGCCTCGAGCCGCGGCGACAGAGGGCCTCCGAAGGGCCGGCTGCCGTTGCCTCTCCACTCGCCCCCTGTCGTTGAAGAGGCCCAGGGACACAGAAATGACTAGACACAACTCTCAGAATTCCCTATATGTTCCAATATGTTTTGGATTTTCGTCGCCCCCCCCCCACCTCCCATATTTTCCCATATTCTCCTGGGAGTCGACGATGAATTGGCTCTGTGTTTTGGTTCCCTCCTGAGTCGTTGCGCCCTGGCTTCGGGGTCATACCTTGGCTGTCCTGCGGGCGCTGGGGTCGATCGGGGCACCCCCGAGGAGCGCCCTCGGCGAGGCGCATCCGCTGGAAGAGGCACTCTGCGACTGGGGAGCCGCCGGTCACAAACGACTGCGCCCGAAACCCTCCCTGTACTGCCGCCGTCCCCGGCGCGCTTGCGTGTGATCTACAGGGCTACCAGGGCAACGATAGGGGCAACGAGGGGGGAACCGATAGGGGGGGACTGGCAAAGGGGGGGATGCATCGACCTGGCATCGGCGATACATCGCCGATACATCGGCGACAGGCCTCCGATAGTGAATTCGCACCTTCGTAGGCGGGTTGGGGCTATCGGCGAGCAATGGGCGATTGGGGGTCGCTGCACCCCCCACATTTGCCCACCCTTATGTCGGGCATGTCCCCCTACAGGCGGATTTTGGAAGAAACAAAAAAAGAGACACCACACATATCCAAAAATAGTCCACAAATCGTCCCTGGTCTATTTTCGCACTATTCTCGAAGATTCCTCCTGTAGAAGGGAACGCCCGACTTAACCCTACAGTGCGGGCGCGGCCGCAAGAAACCCTCGCAAGAAACCCAACCCTGAAAACCCGCGCTCGAGGTGCACCTGAGGAGAAACCCCGAGCACTCTGAACGCAGCAGCTTCTCCGACGGCCGCGGGAAGCCATCGCGCAGCGCGCGGAGCGCAGAAACCCAGGGCACCCTGACGAAAGGCAAAAATGGTTTCTTGGTGCGCGCCCCCACTGTATGCCTATCTCCCCCTATCGCTGCCCCTGACAGCGGCCCTCCTCGGACAGCCCCCGATGACTCCGCGCTCTGCTCGGCAGCGGACGGGGCCACCAGGACGCCCCGGCGAGGAGCCGCAGGGAAAAAGACACGCAGAGACGCTGCATCGTCGATCCCCAGGACAGGAGGGGGAGATGTGGGAAGTGGGGAGAGAAGAACAGAACACAGAACACATGGAACATATGGGCATATGGCGGATCCTGGGATTTTTGTGTCTCCCTGCTCCCCTGGGAGGGGGAGGAGGAGGAGGAGGAGGAGGAGGAGGAGGAGGAGGAGGAGGAGGAGGAGGAGGAGGAGAGGCAGACGGAGGAGGAGGAGGAGGATATGGGGGATCCTGGGATCCTGGAATGTTTGTGTCTGTTTATTGTTGTGCGCCCCTGGGCCCCTTTCGGAGGAGCGAGGCACCGAGGCCGAGGGGGCCCTCGAGTATGTGGGGGGGGGGCCTTCTGGCCCCACAGCATGGGGGAAGAGTTCGCTCCGGCGCCCTCCCCTCTGCCTTTTTTTTCCATTGGCGAGGCACCAGAGCTTTGAGGCCGCTCCCGGCCCCAACACAGAGGCAGGCGCAGCGGCGCCGCCGAAACAGGGACAGAGCAAGAGAAGGGGGGGCGGCGCGCGCAAGAGAGAGAGAGACACGAGGAGGGGCAGCGGGGAGTCTAACAGTGCTTCACCTTCGTGAATCCGGATTTTGAGTCGGGCCTGTCCGCCTACCGGGGGGATCTTGGACGAAAAACAAACAATAGTCAAAACATACCCCAACATGGTCAGAAAATGCTCAAAACATCGTCACCCAGGCTACTTTTCATATTTTTAAACATATTCCTCCTGTAGAGGGACAGGCACGACTTCAGCAGAGTGCCGACGCCCCCAAGAACATCTCCTGGCGAAGGCCCAACCATGCACAGTTGTGAATATCGCTGCTTCGGGCATCGGCCTGCGGGGGATCTCCTCATGGGGTCATGACGCACGCGAGGGGTGTGCCGAGATGAGGCCGGCCGCAAGGAGGGCGCTGTCCCTGGGGCTGCAGGTGGAACCCACTATGGGGCCGCGAAACGTGCGAGGGGTGCGCCTCAGTGGGGCAGGGCCGCCACTGAGGAGGAGGAGGAGGAGGAGGAGGAGGAGGAGGAGGAGGAGGAGGAGGAGGAGGAGGAGGGGGCTTTCAGGCAACGATCGGATGCCCCCCAAGAAATTGGAGCGGGCGGTGTTTGGCTGTCTTCGGCCTCCAGGGACCCTCGCTGGGCCTAATTAGGGGAAGTCACAGCAGCGACTCAGGAGGACAAGCCGTCCCTGGGGAAGCGGTCCACACTTCTGCTGTTCCCATCGTACTTGCGGACCGCGTCCAAGAGATCCTTTCGAGCACGCTGAGGAACATCGCAAGAGGAGCGAAGTGCCGAACGAGTGTCGCCTCCGAGGGCCCGCCACGTGAAATCCCTAGCGTTTCGATGCCCCTCTTGGTGCTCGAGATGATGTCTGGTGGCCAGGGCTAAAGTATGTTGGGGTATCACAACTCTGGGGCCTCGGAGATAGGTCGGAGAGACTCAGGAGGCCGGAGGCTCTCTGCGGTCAGGCATAACAGGGCCCCTAACCCTTTTGGGGGAGGACAGAAGTTCGGAGGGTCAGGAACATTGGGGATGGGGGGTCTCTTTCTGCAGGTGTATCGAACCAAACCGCCCAGATGTATTTACCCCTGCGGAAACGGGGACCTCAGTGGGGCTACGCGACGTCTTCATCGTCTCCTTCGGGCCAGGGGCCCTTGTATCCTCAATGACTCTCAGCCGTCTGGGGGGAGTCTCCCGCTCCAGGGGCGCCTCGGACTTCGCGCTCCGCCCTCGCGGAGCGCGGAGAACCTCGCGCTCTCGCGCCGCCCCCCAGAGGGAGAAAAAAAGGGGAGCACGAGGAGGCCCCGGAGCCGCACGGCGAAGCGCGTTGAGCTCGGCACCCTCGATCGGCGGTGGACGAACCTTCCTTGCATAAGCTACCCTTCAGTGACACCGGCCTGGGACCGAAACCGACGGACGTGGACCCGCAGACATGACGGCCGCGGCGCCCTCTCGCGAACCGACAACGGCTGATTCACGAATCGACGTGTCAGGGTAGGAGGTCTATCGCAAGGGGCCCAAGGACACACAAATAAACACACGCAAATAACAGGATCCCCCCCATCTTTTCCCATATTTTCTGGGTTTCTGTCTTCCCCCCACTTCCCATATTTTCCTATATTTTCCAAGGAATCGACGATTAATTGTGTCTGTCTGTTTCTTCTCCTCCTGACTAGCAACCTCCGCCTCGAGGGCGCCCCCCGCGGGCGCGCCGCCGGAGCGAGGCGCCGCCCGGGGGGCACCACGGCGACCGACGCCGACGGCCCGTATACGGGGGGGGAGGGGTCGGCGGCAGCCCGGGAGGGGCAGGGCTGGAGGGGGCCACCGCGGTGGTGGCGAGATGGGCCGCGCTGCCAACTACGTCGTCGTGGTCGTGGTCGTGGTCGTGGACGTGGTCGTCGTCGTCGTCGTGGTCGTCGTCGTCGTCGTCGTCGCCGTCGTCGTCGTCGTGGTCGTGGTCGTGGTCGTGGTCGTGGTCGTGGTCGTGGTCGTCGTCGTCGTCGTCGTCGTCGTCGTCGTGGTCGTGGTCGTGGTCGTGGTCGTGGTCGTGGTCGTCGTCGTCGTCGTCGTTGTCTTGGCGGCTTGGCGGCGGAGGACTGCGCGCGCGAGCGCTGGCGAATCGCGAGCTCTGCAACTACGAAGCCGCCATGTCGAGTGTAGGCCAGCGCGTTCCACGGCTCGCAGAGAGTAGCCGCTCGCACATGGCTTCGGAAATCCGCCTCGGGGGATTCACGACCCACTTCATCGAGGTAATTACACAGAGGTTCTTTTTGGTCGGACGTTTGCGAGCAGGCACTTTGCTAGAAGTGGAACGCGCTCGGTGAGAATGGGGAGGAGGAGGAGGAGGAGGAGGACGAGGAGGAGGACGAGGAGTAGGATGCGATGCGATGCGATGAAGTGCGATGCGATGCGACCACCGTGGCGGACAGCGTCCGGGCCTAAAGCAGACCAGGTGGGTGAGGCCATGGCCTCTAGGATGTGAGGTGTCTGGATTCATGCAATGCGAGACATGGAAAAGAGAGGGAGGCGGAGGAGGAGGAGGAGGAGGGGGAGGAGGGGGAGGAGGAGCTTCGGTACAACGCCTGCGAGAAAGGACAGGATGCCTGGGACCCGCGGGACCCCCAGGGTGGGGCTGGACCTGCCCCGCAGCAGCCAGGCGGAACAAGGTCGGGGGGGAGGGGGGGGCACGGCGGAAAGGCAAAGCTTCTGCCTCTGGTGAGAAAAAGGAACACTGCCATGAGATCGGGCCCAGGGCTCTCTCCGAGACTGGCTTTTCATCCTGCGTTGAATTTGCACTGTCCCAGGGCCCGGGAAAGGCCCCGAGAGGCTGAGAACGGCGAGTAACACCTCCAGAGCACTCTCCTTCAAGGCTCCCGTGTGTGTCTTCATGGGCCTCTCAACGCGCCAGACCCCATCCCCTGGCCCCGAAGAAGATCCACCCGGCCACCCAAGACAAAGAGACCGAGAAGAGGACCAGGCATTCCTGAACGCCGGTGATGCGCTCCCGCTTGAGGAGGTCGTCGAGGGAGACGTTGTCGTCCTCGTAGTACCCGGGCGCCTGCTTCTCGTTCTTCTTGCCGGAGGGCACTGCGTTGGCCGTGCCGCGCTTGTTGCGACCCTGCGTCCTGGCAGACGGCACACCGGGGGGAGGTGGAGAGGGGAGGAAGTGAGGAGGGGCGGACGTTCTCAGAAGGTGCCGCGGCTCCTCAGAAGCCCTCGCTCGGGCCGTTTCGCTGTTCGGAAGGGGCTCTCAGCGCACTGCTCGGAGGGCCGGAGGCCCTCCGAGCCTGCTGAGTGGGCCCTCGCCACCTGCTCTGCCCCCAGGGCTCGCCGCCGAGGGGGGGCCCCGAGACGCGACGTAGCGAAACACTCGCACCATCGTGAGAATCACGCCAGGGCCTCGGACCCCGTCCTTCTGCGCTGTTTTCCGACCCGGATCGATGTGTGAGGGCCCCAGGGGCCCGAAACTGGGCGAGAACGCCCCTTGCGCAGGCAATTGCAACGCCAGGATCTCAGAGGAGGTGGCATTCGGGGAGGTCGGCCTGCTCCGAGGGGGCCTTCGCGGGGGCTTCTTACCGTCGAGATCGATTGTTCGTGACCCGTGTTGCGCGGCACATGCTGCGGGCAATCCTTCTATCCATATCGTATGTGTCTTGGACTTCCTTGGAAGGGGCGCCGCAAGGCCGAGGTGCACTGAATCAAGCCTCTAGGGGCCATCGTTTTACCCACATCCAGCGCGCCTCGGGGTTCTGGGGAGGGGAGCCCGCAACTCCAAGTCGCAACTGCTATGAGCACAAGTCTTGCCCGCACATGCCTCCTGCAGGGCTGAGCCTAAACAGTGTGTGTTCGCTCTCGTTTTGTTTTCCCTTCCCTCGTTTTGTCTTCAACCCGCCTTGAACGCAAAACGAAATCGAAACGAAAACGGCCCACGAAATCGCCCAAACACCGTTCAGGTCCACCCCTGGCCTCCTGCGCTCCTGTGGCAGTGTGGCCCTGCGGGTCTGGTGCCCTCCCGCGTGTCCGCGCGTCATCTCCAATGAGCCTCCCCCGCGCCAGGACCTGCAAGGATCTTGAACAGGAGAGGAATCGGCCACCCCCCGCGGAACTCCCTCCTCCTCCTCCTCTTCCTCCTCCTCCTCCTCCTCCTGCTTCTCCTCATCTTGGCGTGCAGCTGGTCGAGACCAGGCACGAGATCGCCAAGGATGGGACTGGCAGGAGATGCGCGAGGTGCACAGCACGTGCCACCAGTAGGCTAGACTCGAGGCAGCGCTTCATGGCCCGTGCCAGGCAGAGGCTTCCCTATTCCTCCTCCGTCTCCTCCTCCTCCTCCTCTGCCAGCGCCTCCCCTGCCTTCCTCGCCCTCTTAGACTATCGCCAGCGCTCTTCGAGCTGCCGACCGCCTCTTGGGGCCCGAGGCAGCCATCCGAAAGGCGCGCGACACTGGACTCCCACCGTGTCGCCTGTGGGATCTGGGGAGGCCGCTGGGGGCCCCATCCCCACCAGCGGTCAGTCTGGGGCGTCTGCGGACGCGGCGAGAGCGCAACCCCATCTGGCGATGATAGGGCTGCGTGTTCCAGCAGTACTGTGTCCAGTCTGCCCAGCGCCCATCAGCCACCGCAGGGGCCAACTGTGTCTAGTATCACCCTGAGGCTTCCTATGAGCTTGTGTGAGGCCACCACTTGGTCACCACAGGCCCTCGTCGTTATTTTATACAGTGTGGTTTATCTGCATTTACCCGCCAATCTCATGTGTCAACGGAAGCCTGCAAGGGCCCAATCAACAAGAAAATCAACTGTTTCCGCATTACGGCCTTAAACAATATCATGGGTGTCCTCCGCGGACGGATATTCCCCAAAGCGGCAATACGCACCGCGGCCAGGGTGGCCGCTCTCTTCAACCATGTGACTCCCTAGTTAGTTCTGGCTGGCGATGGAGACCTTTGGATCTGCGCTCGCCCACCTCCTCCTCCTCCTCCTCCTCCTCCTCCTCCTCCTCCTCCTCCCTCCCCGCACTCTTCCTCCTCTTCCTCCTCCTCCTCCTCCTCCTCCTCTTCCTCCCTCCTCCTCTTCCATCCTCCTCCTCCTCCTCCTCCTCCTCCTCCTCCTCACTCCTCCTCCTCCTCCTCCTCACTCCTCCTCATCCTCCTCCTCCTCCTCCTTCTCCTCCTCCTCCTCCTCCGCCGCCTCATCCACCTCCACCTCCACCTCCACCTCCACTACCTACCCTCCACTTCCTCATCCTCCTCCTCCTCCTCCTCCTCCTCCTCCTCCTCCTCCTCCTCCTCCTCCCTCGCCCCGCACTCGTCGCCCTTCCTCCCCGCACCCCGCCTTCCCCTCCACCAAATCACTTGGGCGACGCAGGACCCTCCGAGAGCCAGGACCTCTCCGGCGTACGCGGCCCTCACACCTCGCCCCCGCGCAGAGGCGCGAGCCCCTGGGGGGCGCTCCTCCAATGCGCTCTCCGTCGGCGCCCAGGGGCGTCGACCCAGAGACGGCAACGAACTTGATGGTCGCGAATGATGGGCAAGTTTTACAACACCACCACCATGTGTAGGTCGGGGGCGAAGGGAGGATGAGGTCCTCCTCCTCCTCCTCCTCCTCCTCGTCCTCCTCCTCTTCCTCCTCCTCCTCCTCCTCCTCCTCCTACTCCTACATATAATAGTGGTGGTGGAAAATGGGCCAATCAGCGAACTCTCGCCCGCCCAGTGCCACAAACACCGCCCTGCCGAGAATTCGTCAGGTCCTCCGCGGCCCCGAGTGCGCACTGCCGTGCGCTCTCGCGCTGTGGGGGCGTCGGGCGGCCTTCCTGGATGCCCTGGAAGAGCAGTTCGAACTCCGAGGCTCCAGCTCAGTGCATGATGGCCCCAAGGGGGCCGTTCTGGGGCTGGTGCTTCTTGACCGTCTGGGAGGCCCCTGAGCTAAACTCATGGAATGCATCTTGCAATTCACCTTCGGCTGACGCAATCGCATCTCCGGTCCGACCACGCCCATCCAACATGGCCAACGAGGGTCCAGAGATCGCCTCAAGACGACCGTCGACCCCCCAAGAGAGGCCGAAGAGGCCTTCAAGAGGGGAACCCGAGCAGGGAACTCGACCAGGCCCCCCCGAGCCCCCCCCCCCCACCCCAGATGGCCCCCGAGAGACCGCCGGCAGGACCCCAGGGCGCCCCGAGACAGGAGGTCCCGAGGCGGCCTTAAGAGGCCCCCCCCCCCCGAAGGCCTCAGCGGGCCGCAGGCCCCGAGAGGCCTCCACAGGCCCACGACTCAGGGGGGCACCCTGGGCCAGGGGCACCTCTGGCAGCACCCGAGTTTCGTGGGGAAGCGGACAAGCAGTACCGATACCGCCACGGTCGGACTCGATCGGACAGAACACGCGAGAGGACACGAGAGACCCTTCCCGAGGGGCCACGTGGCCACGGCAGTGCAGGAAACATGGGCCGCGAGACGCAGGACACGAGGGCACCCTCGATCTGGCAGGGTCGACCTCCTCATCCGGGCCGACTGTGCTCACCGGATCTCTCCAGGGTGCGTTCTGACCCGGATCTCGGGGCGAGTGCGCAGCGGCGGCGACGGGGCCCTTCCAGGAGGTCCGCAGAAGGAGGGACAGACAGGGGACGGGCAGAGGTAGGGGTGCCTTTCCCCCTCCTCCGACTCGGCGCGAACGCACACAGCGTGGATCTCTCCCATCTCCATCCCTCAGCCCTCCCCTCGCCCCTGTGCTCGCAGGCACCCCTGCCCATCCTCCTCCGAGTCCATGCCCTGCCCGCTCCCCCGTACCCGTCGCGGCGGCGAGCCGGGGGGGAAAGGAGATGGGGCGGGGCCTTCTCGGAGAGCTCGGAAGTCCCCCGGCCTTCTGAGAAATTTTCAAAGCGCTTCCCGAAGACACACGGACAACTCCTCAGAAGGTGCGAGAGGCCCTCTGAGAAGCCCCGCCGCTTTCTGAGAGGGCCTTCTCCCTCCCACTCTCCCCCCTCGCTCGCCGCCGAGTTCAATTTTCCGGTCGTAACTCGGGTCTCCGGCGGCCGTTCGGGACGATCTGGGCACCCCCGGAACGCCCGCGGCGAGACGCAGCCGCTGGCAAGCATCCAGAGGCTGGAAAACCGCTGAGACTGGACGAAAACGCCAGAAAACCTTGAGCCTCGAAGTTCGAACCTCGAAGGTCCCCTCAGCCTCGCTCGCCGCCGACTTCAATTCCTCCCCGCCGCCCCTGGGGGGAATCCTGACAGACGGGCCGGACTGGACGGACTCCACCAGGCTCCGCTTGCGGCCTGCGAACAAGGGGCGGGGGGGGCGCCCCTCGCGCCGGCACGGGGCAACAAGCGGAAAGCTATACATACACGAGGATGCCAAGTGGAAAGCAGCAAGGAGAGGAATCGTAGGGAGTGGGGCAACATCTACAACGTGCAGAAGTGATTCGACAACTGCGCGTCCGAACGAACCTTCATCCAACGTACCTTCTCGAGGGCAATGAGCTCTGGAACGCTGCGTTTGCCACTCGTGCCAGGTCAGGTACGGAAGTCTGCTTCCTGGAGAGATGAGACCACAGACCACGAGAGTCCGAACAACCCTGTGTATTTAGGCAAGTGCATGCACCAGCAAAACTACGACGAACGCTCATGTTTGATGATGTCCGACTCGAGGTCTGTGCCCAAACGGAACTGGGTCGGTGTCAACGGATGTACCCTTCTCAGCACCATAGACTGCCTTCAGTCGACTACTGTCAGCTCCTCGGCGTCCAGGGGAAAATCCGTTCAAACCATCACGAGGTTTCGCCGCCTAGCACGCGCACTTCGACTCGCGCGGAATTGCCGAAACCTTTCAGGGCAGCTCCGATAAGGAACCTGGAATGGGAAAGGAACCACCTGTCTAGCACCAGCTGAGCCATTATGCATATGCACATATTCAGACCCACGCGCACGCTTCGCGCGCGCTTGGGTTCTAGCGTTCGACTGGGCAGCGGCACGACACCATGGCTGCATGATGCGAGGCCAACTCTATCCCGCGCCCATCATGTCCAGGCGCTGTGTTGAGCCGCTCTTCCGGTCGGCGCGCTGCACCGGGGTCCGACGGGCGCTTCCACCCTGGAGGCTGTTGCGCGGGCCACTGGCTCCCGTTCCCTGGCGGGTCGGGGGGTAGAGGCGGGGCGCTGAAGAAGGAGCCCTTCTCGTTGGGGAGGGGCTCCGTGTTCCTTCATTGTTTTGCAGCTTGCCTGAGGTTTTCCTCAGGTTTTCGGTGGGAAGTTGGCTCCTCCCTTCGCTCCTGCCTCCCCGCTTCTCCCTCGTCCCTCCCCTCCTCCCTCCTCGCTGCGCGCTCCTCCCGGCTCGCTCCTCCTCCACCACCACCCCAACCTCTCGGTCGTCTCTCCGCGCCCTCACCTCCTTGACGGGCCCTGCCTCCCGAGGCCACCACGGACCCTGCCCCTTGGCCTCTCGGAGGCCCACCTTCAGCCCCACCACCCTGGGAAGCAACACGGCCGCCCGGCACCTCACAGCATGTCTCTATATGGCTTTCGCTCCCGTGGCACCGCTCAGCACCATCCGGGGCCTCCATTCGAAAAAGGTGTCACAGATGGCGTCCGAGCTGATGGGGTCGGAGGATCGCGCCGCATCGCCGATGCATCGCGGATGCATGGGCGATGCATCGGGCGATGCGTCGGCTACGTCGGCGATGCATCGCCGACGACGGCGCGGAGAAAATCGGGCTCCACATCGAGCCGCATCACCGATGCATCGGCGATGCGGCGCCATCCTCCGACACAATCTACTCGGACTCCATCTGGGGGGCCTAGAGTCAAGGCTTTCCGTGCGCCTCGAAGGGCACATGCGAACAATCTCGGCGCCCTTTGAGACTTTCTGGAGCAATCTGGGCGCCGTGTGGTGACCATCTTGGCTTGTCAAAGAACAGACAACGGCATAAACACAAAATGTTGGAGGTCCGCGGAGATTTCTTCGATCCATGCTGGGTCCAAGGGGGGGGCGCAGCGCAGATCCAAGAAATCCGCGCGGACCTCCAACAATGTATGGTTGTGCCGTTCTGTGTTCCTCGGCTTTTGTTGGCTATTGATTCGCCAGGTAAGAGCGGTATAAAAGAAGCTGTTCCACCGTCGGAGACGCATGTCCCAGGGCGGCTGGAAAGTTTGTACCCCTACGTGGCACTAAAGGGGTATGAGCTTTCCAACCGCCCGGGGGGCAGGCGTCCCCTAAGCGGAAACATGAAATTATAGACCGTTCTTCGCCCGCTAAACGTTGGGCAATGTCGACGCCATCTGGGGCTGCCCCGGGACTGTCTTGGGCCGCCTAGGGGTCCCTTTTTTCGTTTGATTCTGGCCTCCCAGAGCCGTTTTCGCTTCGTGGGGGTCCTCCTGAAGCCCTCTCGGGCCGTCCCTGGGCCCCCCTGGACCGCCTGAAGGTGCTTCGGCCGTCTGCGAGCTCTCCCGGGGGCCTCGAGCCCGAGCCGTCGCGAGGCGTTCTTCGGCCGTTGTGGGGCCCTCTTCTGCCATGTTGGAGCTTTCTTGGGCCCCCCTTGAGGCTTTCTTGGAGGCCCCTTGGGCCGTCTCGGGGCGACTTGTGGCGCCTCCTGAGCCGTCTTGGCTCGTCGGAAGCCCGAAAAGGAGAGAAGCAAAACAAGTCGAGACCCAGAAACATGTGCTGATCTTAGCCTCTCAGAGCCGTCGTCGAGGGCCTCCTGGAGCACTCTCGGGGCGTCTTGGAGGCAATTTGCGCCGCTGAGGAACTGCGTCCTGGTTCGGCTGTTGTATTCGTTCGACTCTCGTTGGCTATTACAAGCTGATCGACGCAGAATCGATGGCTTCCGCTGCAGATGTTGACGGCGAGTTTTGGGTGTGCTGCCTTCGTTTCTTGCAAGAGCGAGAAACACATGCGCTCTAACCAGAGCCCTCGCGGAGCCCCTTTCTCAAGTATTACTTAGCAGACAAACAAAATTGTACCACAATGTAGCATGTGGGCCTGGTTCGCTCGTACGTCAAATCGTATGCCATCCAGACGGCACGCCAGACACTCGGGTGGAACACAGGCGTCGCGGCCGGCCGAGACAGCAATGGACTTGAGAAGTGTACAAACTCTGCCTGCGTACCTGAGCCACTTTCTGCGATATAATCTGCTCTCCTCCCCCCGCTTGTTTCCCGGCGCGAGGTCTGTGGTGCTCTGTGAGACAGTCATACTCGTACCTTCCCTTGTGGCGACCCTGAACGGTTGCCGTGCCAACGCGTCCTTCTGCATGTACGGCTTGCGTGGTGGTGGTGGAGGAGCCGAGTGAGCCGCCTGATACGTCTGGAGGCCATCTTGGGACGACTCGAGGCCGCCGTGGATCGTCATGACGGCTGTCTGTGCGCCCTCAGCGTCGATGTGGGGGTTTTCCGAAATGTACGCGGAGGGGCCCAGTCTTCCCATTTGAGGTCGTGATTGGGGCCCGTGGCCCCCTGGACCCAGAACCCTGTTAGATGTAGAGAAGTATAAATGCATGTATATATGAATAGAGAGAGAGATCTCGATGTAAATACATACATACATACATAGATACCGTTTCTGAATGTTTATACGTGTATGTATACCTATATATGTTTAAACAGAGAAAGAGCGAGAGAGAGAGAGAGAGAAAGAGAAACATAAAAAAAACATAAAAAGAGAAAGAGAAACAAACAAAACAGAAAGGGAGAGAGGGAGAGGGAGGGAGGGAGAAGGAGGGAGGGAGAGAGACAACCATTCACCTGCAGCCGCTTCACCCTGACCCTGCCTCCTCTCCTCCCTCTACTCCACAATTGCTGCAGCTTCAAGACGAAGCCAAGACGACGATACAATCGGGGTGAGGTAAATCGAGAATTGCTGAGATCTGGCGGCTTCTGCAAGATTTATCCAACGTCGAGGGCTTCTCAGAGCGTTCCGGAAAGCCCTGAAAGCATTCCTGAGTCAGTTACGGAAGGCGAAAATAACGAAACAAATCCCGTCGTGATTTTGTCACAACGCGAGGGCGTCTGGGTGGCCCTAGCCCCGTCCGATGCTTCTCCTCCACCTGCTCCTCTACCTGCTACTGCTCGTCTCTCCTCATCCTCCTCCTCCTCCTTCCGTGCCAAGCATCCCGTTGCCCATTTTTCCCCCTGCCCTCTTTTGTCTCTCTTGTGCTGCCTGCTCCCTCTTCTCCTCCTAATCCCCCTCCTTATCCTACTCCTCCTCGCTCGTTTTCGGCCTTTATCCTCCGTCACCCTCTCCTCCTCCTCCTCCTCCTGCTGCTCCACCTTCTCTTCTTCTCTGTCCACCTCGGACTCTTTCTCACCCTCCAGCTCGTCCCATCTCAATACTCGTCCCTCTCATCTTCGTCTTTATCTTCAGCCTCCTCCTCCACCTCCTCCTTCCTGTCTTCCATCTCCTCATTCGCAATCGTTTTCTGCCCACCATGGGACGCGGATCGGCTTGAAGGCCTGCAGAGTCCACCTCCTCCAGAATCTTGACGTTGGCTTGAGGTTTGGACGGAGGCAGTTCAGGGACGCCGTCAGCGGTGCCTTCGCGCAGCGCAGAGGAGAACCGAGGTAATGAGGATGGGATGGCGCAAAAGAAAACTGCTGGCTTTGCTTGGGACGGAAAGAAAAAGCAAGCGGACTGGAGTGGCAGGGAGGAGACAATATGTGGGAGGGGGGGTAAAGGGGGCAGAGGAGCGCGGGAAAGGGGAAACCAACAAGGGCAGGGAGGGAGGAAGGGCGCGCGGAGGGGGCACATTGAAGTGACGGGGCTGACACGGATGGGAGCTGGGGCGAGGCAGTCGCGGCGGGGAATCTTGGAAGGGGTGGTGTGTTCTCCGAACGCATCGCCGCACCGAACGACCCCCTCTCTCCTGCACCTTCCGACGTGACCTGGGCAGCCGCGAAGCACAGAGCCAACAAGCGAGGGACGAAAATGAGCCTGGTCACACGCGAGCTGACAAGAAGCTTCGGCGGGCCGCCAGCGCTGAGTGCCGAGGGCGCTGACGCGCGGCTTTGCGCGCGAGTGCCGACGCAGTGGACCCCGTTTGCTGCAGCGCTCCAGTGGAGGGGGGTGCGGAGTGAGCTCCTGGAGCTGGCATCTTGGGTCCCGCCTCCGCGCAAGAGTTCTCGGAGACACGCACTTCTTACAAGCCTGGAACATATCCCTATCCCTATGCTGGGCACCTCTCCTCATCACGATGCCAATCTTAGGGATTCCCTTATTTTTTGAAGACGAATCCCAAATATTGTCATCGCCTTTTGGCGTGCCAATCTTAGGGATAGGCATACGTTCGAGGCTGGTAAACTTCTGAGCGGGAGTGGGTCCGAGACATTCGTAGGGCGTTGGCAGGACTGGGTTCCGTGTGACCCGTGTACCGGGGGACGCCCCCTCCCTGGCCCCTTCACTGACCGGAGCTGCAGTCACCCGACGAACACTTAGGACAGTTCTGCGGACTCCGGGGCCCAATCACTAACCGGCCCTTCTTGGCCCAGGCCCTGGCTGGAAGTATCAAGGAGTCTCGCCATCGCTCAGACGTCCATTCCCCGCGCATAGGCCGCTCTCGTGCGCTTTACTTGTTTTTTTTTGTTCGCATGAAGTTCCAAGACGTTCTCTGGAGGTCTTCGCCGGGGGGGGAAAAAAAACGCACACGCCCGAGCGATGCCAAGGGATTCGGCCCCCGGGGGAAGGAGGGGGAGGAGGAGGGGGAGGAGGGGAGGAGGAGGAGAGGGAGGAGGAGGAGGAGGAGGAGGAGGAGGAAGGAGGAGGAGGAGGAGGGAGGAGGAGGAGGAGGAGGAGGAGGAGGAGGGGGGGGGGAGGGAGAGGAGGAGCTGGAGGAGGAGGAGGAGGAGGAGGACGGGTCGCCCAAGCCCTTCGGGGAAACACTCCAGTGTTTGGGGGGGCCCACCCCCGCGAGGAGTCTGAAGCTCGGGCCCCAGCCGCCACTCGGGAGCGCTCCCTCCCCCGAGGGAGAGAGCCTCCGAGCGGGGGCGGGGCCCTCGTGAGTGGAGTCCGAGCAGCGAAGCCGTTTTTTTTTTTAGCGCCCAAGGAAGGAACTCCTCCTCCTCCTCCTCCACCCCTCCTCCTCCTCCTCCTCCTCCCTCCTCCTCGCGTCCTTCCTCCTCCTCCTCTTCTTCTCTTCTTCTTCATTTCCTCCCTCTCCTCCTCCTCCTCCTCCCCTCCTCCCTCCCTCCCCTCCCTCCCTCCCTCCCTCCCCCCCCCCCCTCCCCCCCGCCCCTCCCCCTCCCTCCCTTCCCCTCCTCCCTCCCTCCCTCCTCCTCCCTGCTCCTCCTGCTCATCCTCCTTCTCATCCCTCCTCCTCCCTCTCCTCATTCTCCTCCCTTTCCTCCTCCTCCCTGTCCTCCTTCTCCTCTTCTCCCTCCTATTCGAAAAAGGGGCAGGGCTGTCTGGTCAACGCCCAGGGCCGTGTATTATTACCTGCCAGACCACCCCAACGTAACGCGAGACCCGACCTTGGGGGGGGAGCACCTGTGCCACACGTGTCTCTTTCCTATTCCCCGACGCCCCCTCCCCCCCCCCGCGGTACTTGTTTCACACGTGTCCTTCTCTTGTTCCCCGACGCCCCCGCCGCTGGGAATGGGGGGCAAATTTGGGCCCTCGGGTTGGGTTGAGGGTGGTCTGGTGGGCGGTGGTTCTAGTAAACGCAAATTGTCGGGGTCGGGGTGGTTTGTCCTCCCTCGGATTCGGCCCCCGAGGAGCTGCTTAGTGCGACTGCTTGGCACAGTGCTCCTATGGGGACTCCAATGCGGAGGCGGGGCCCCCTGTGCTTCCTCCACCTGCTTGCAACACAGGCGCCAGAAACAGCCAAGATCTACTCCATAGGGGGGGGAGAGGGTGCGAGAGCCAGCGCCGATCGGCAAAGCAATGAATAAGAAACCAACCACATGCGAACCAAGCATGCTTCGGGGATCTGCTGACCCGCAATGCAGACCCGGGTCAGCCAACCCTGGCAAGATCCTGCAGGATCCTACAAGATCCCGCACCTAAGCCCAGGTCAGTGCGCTCCTGGCTCTGCTGGATCCTGCAGGATCTGGCGCTCTGGCTGATGCAGGATACCCATCCTGCAATACATCGTTTCCCGAGCGGCGTGGCCAGAAAGCGCGCCCGCCACGACGCATATGCAGTACAAGACTTCTCGGTGCGCGCGTCTCCCCTGGGGGGGGGGGGGGGGCGACGCGCCTGTAGTATTAGTATGCTGAGGTGACGCCGAGATCACAGGCGAGCCAGACATGCTTCAATAGATGAGGACACAAACGCCACAAACAGCAACTTTCGGCGCTCCACGCGGATTTCTCAGATCCGCGCTGGACCCCCTCCCCCAGCGCGCGGGGCAGCGCGCCGGGGGCGGCGCCGGAGGCGCCGCCGAGGGGGGCCCCGGCGCGGACCCGAGACGTGCGCGCGGAGCGGGAGCAGCCTCGGCTTCTGGCGGTGCACTCCCCTTCGAGGACGTGCCTCTTGGGCGTGGCATAATGGGGGGGGGGTCACAAATGGGGGGGTCAGAAAAGGTCCCCTTTCGTGCCCCTGTCGGGCCCCTCCAGAGCCCCAGGGGGCTCGTTTAGGTACCACTTGGGCACCTTTTCGGACCACACTCGCCGCCCCCCCATTTACGATCCGCGCCCAAGCCTCCAGTGCGCGGCGCTCTCCGGCGCCCGCGGCGCGCCCCCCGCGCGCGCCCCCGAGCGAGCGGGCGGCCGAGGCGAGCGGGCGAGTGCGGCGGCGGCGGCGGCGGGCCCGCAGCGGGGCCTGTGGCCGCCGGCCCCGCCGCGGCGAGCGCGGCCTGCCGCTCCTCCAGCCTGGGGCGGGCCCCTCCCTTGCTGGGGCGCGGGCGGGCACGGCCTCCTCACGGGCGGCTTTTGGGCGACACCTTGCACTCAGTAGAATCAAAGGAATGTACGCCAGAGTGTGCAGACAGAGTCGCGGCATCGCCCCCCGAGTTCTTCTCGTCGCTGTTCTTGAACGCTCCGCCTGTAGAGGGACGTGCCCGACTCAACGCTAGGAGCAAGGAGAGGCGACACCATCACCACCAGGGCGAGGAGATGCGAGGAGCAAGGGGGGTCTCCCTGATGGTGTGGTCCCCCACTCTCGTTCGAGACGTCCCCAACCTGCAGCTCGGGGGGCATCGTGGACCTCCTCAGTGGGAGTGGCCCCCCCTGGTGGTGTTGGTGTTGCTTCTCCTCCCTCTGACCTCGCACCCGAGCGCCAGATCGGTCCCGCTGGGCCTCTGGAGTGAAGCTTCGTATCCCCAGAGATCCAACGCACTGACAAAAATCAAGACCTACTCTTGTTCGCTAGGTTCGGTCTCCAGAGGCCCTCGCTGGGCCCCGGGACGTCATAGAATGACTCAGGATGAGAAACGGGTCCCCAGGAGTGCACACTTCTGGGGACTCCGTGTTGAACATATTATGCTGACGGAGCTCCCCACATCAGGATGTTATGGGGTTGGCGGGATCACGAGGGCATAAAAACATTGGAGGCCCATGACGTCCATATATTGTCATGGAAGGGCCGACGGAGGCGAGGAGGGGAAGCAGCATGGGGGGGAGGATGGATGTGCAGGACGCGGTCAGCGGAGGCCGCGCTCGGCAGCATGAACATCAGCAGTGCAGAATGGGCAGTTCGGGTCGGGCGAAAGGGGGGGATAGCAAAGGGGGGGTTTGAGAATCAGCTCACGTAGCTGATTTTCCCGGCGCCTCCCGGCGCCAGAAGCGGCCATGTATCGAGGAATGGGCCCCTCGGTGAGGCCGAAACCAGCTGCATGCAGCAGATTTCGTAACCCCCCCTTTCCCAATCCCCCCCTTTCGCCCGGCCCGAGCAGTTCGGGCGAGAAAGAGCAGGAATGCCGCTAAGGCGGAGAGGAAGAGGTAGAAGGCGTGGAAGAAAGAAGTGGTGGTAATGGTATTGGTTGGCGAGGAGGATGGCGTCGACGTCGTTCGGCGCCGGGGCCTCCCTGGAGGAGCAGGAGGGGCACCAGACCTTGTAAATATCTTGGTTTGGGGATACCCTCCTCGCTGGGGCGGGGCCCCTCCCAGCCTTGTTAATTCTTTCGTGGGGTACCCTCCTCACTCAAGCGGGGCCTCTCTGGAGGGGTGGGAGGGGCACAAAACCAGATATCTGGCATGATTTTGGGATACCTTCCTCTCTCGGGCGGGGCCTCCCTGGAGGGCTTGGAGGGGCACCAAACCTTGTAAATAGTTTGGTTTGGGGATACCCTCCTCGCTGAGGCGGAGCCCCTCCCAGCCTTGTCAATTATTTCGTTTTGGGGTACCCTCCGCGCTCAGGCGGAGCCTGCCTGGAGGGCTTGGAGAGGCACCAAGCCTTGTAAATAGTACGGTTTGGGGATTCCCTCCTCGCTCGGGCGGGGCCTCCCTGGAGGGGTGGGAGGGGCACGAAACCTGGTACATAGTATGGTTTTGGGACATCCTCCTCGCTCGGGCGGGGCCTCCCTGGAGAGGTGGGAGGGGCACGAAACCTTGTTCATAGTACAGTTTTGGGAAACCCTCCTCGCTCAGGCGGGGCCTCCCTGGAGGGCTGGGAGGGGCACAAAACCGTGTAAATACTATGGTTTTGGGAAACCCTCCTCGCTCAAGCGGGGCCTGCCTGGAGGGCTGGAATGGGCACAACACCGTGTAACTAGTATGGTTTCGGGATACCCTCCGCGCTCAGGCAGGGCCTCCCTAGAGGGCTGGGAGGGGCACGAAACCTGGTACATAGTATGGTTTTGGGATACCCTTCTCGCTCGGGCGGGGCCTCCCTGGAGGGGTGGGAGGGGCACAAAACTCATAATGGTAGGGGATGACAGGTAATACGATAAGTATGGCATGGCAAGTATGGTATATTATAATACGTATGGTATAATACGTATGGTATTGGTAGGGCATGGCAGGTATGGTATGATAAAGGTGAAGGAAGCGGAGAAGGAGGAGGAGGAGGAGCTGGTCTACGAAAACAAGAACCCCACTCAGGATGTGGGGAACAAGATATCGGATCTCTGAACCCTTTCGCTGCCTTCTCCCCGCCGCCGCTCTCCGCTAGCGTCCCGTGCCAGGTCGGCCCTGCTGAGCTTCCAGAGTGGAACCAGGAGCGAAGAGGAGAGAGGAGGGATGAGCGATTTGGGGAAGGGAGGGGAAACAGGTGAGGGGAGGAGGGAGAAGGGAGAGCTGAGAGAGGAGGAGGACCGAAGAGGAGAGAGGAGGGAGGAGGCAAGCAGGGAAAGCAGACACGCCACCCCCGTCACGGCAACCCGACACGCCAGGCCAGTTCGTAAAAGCGCATGCAGGGCAGGAATCGAACAGGGCAGGGCCGTTTGTGCACGCCCGGGGCCGTCTGGTGAACGCCCATCGTCGGGGTCGGAGTGGTTTGGTTCCTCCCTCGAGGCGGTGTGGTGGGACGCAGGCGTGAGCGGATCGCCGGATCCTTGGCGACGGGGGGCCGCCTGCTCCCAGCCTGCACTGAGACGGGGGGCGCTGCTTCACAGATGCCTCGCGCGGAACGCATGCGTGCGACCGCGTGCGACCGCGTGTCCGCGGGATCGCGCCCCGCACTCCAGACAGCGAGGGCGCGGCTGCGGACAGACGTTCGTCGCTCGTCGGTGGGGGGGTGGCGGGCACGAAGAGGAGGGGAGGAGGAATGGGGAGAGGAGGAGCGAGGAGAGGGGGCGCGAGAGGCGGGGGGGCTACTGTGAACGGGAGCTGTTTTGGTGCAAGCGCCCCCCCCGCCGCGTGCGGCAGGCTCGTGTCGTGCCGACTGCGGCGCTGGTCTCTGACACCGCGGAGGTCGTTCGACCCCGAACGATCGGCCGCTTCCGAAACGTCATGTCGATCAACCTCGACCGATTCTGGGTCGCCAGCGGCGTTCAACTTTGAACGCCCGCGGCGGGGTCTGCGGGCAAGATTCATGTCCATGTCCAGTGCCTCTTGGACTTTTCTGGAAACGGCGCCACAAGGCCGAGGCGCACTGGATATGGAGAACAATCGAGCCTCTAGGGGGGAAAGTTTTATCCATATCCAGTGCGCCTCGGGTTACTTGGGAAGGGAGCCCGAAACTCCATACTGCAGTGGATATGGACAGAAGTATTGCCCGCAGGGTCGCCGCGCGGTCGGATCGTCGCGATGTGTTCTTCGCATCGCCTGCACGCCATCCCGCACGTCCTCCGCATCCGCATCTGCTGCTGCCGCCTGGGGCCGGGGTGGGCCCCTGACCGTTGCTGCGGCTTCGGCTTGGCAGCGCCAGCCGCCACTGCAGCGAGAAAAAGCTGCATCAGCACAGAGTGGGAGCTCAACCCTCAGACCCCAGGACGTCCATTGATTTGTGGTGTGGGGCCGTCGCGCACGCTATCCATAGCAAAACCATCTAGACCCACGAGACCCAGGGCACCCTGGAGGCAATCAGGGAGTTTCTTGGCACGGGTTTCCTCTGTCAACCGTTGGAGGCCCGCACGGCTTCCTTGGATTGGAGGCACCGCCAGGGCCTGAGCGACGATGCAAGAAATTCGCACGGAGCTCCGAAAGTCCATGCCTGTACAATCTTGTCCTCTTCGAACCATGTGAAGAAGACGGATTGAAGGGGTGCGTCAGCGCACCCACTGACAGGTACTCCACCCATGGGCATTTTGACAAGCAACTCAGCGAACCCCCAACCCTCCCCGACGCCGGCAATGCTGCAGTGCCAGAAAGGTCTCGTCTCTTCGTCGGTTCTTCGTCGGGTTTGCTGTCTTCGTCGGGTTGACGCACAAGGGGGTCCAGCGACAAGGTGGTGGTGCAATGAATCTGGTGCAATAGATTCGTGGGGTTGCAATAGATTTGGGGCGTGCTGGCAGTACAGTCCGGAGCGCGAATGGAATGCCGGACTTTCGCGTGCAACGCATGGGTCGAAATACAACGCAAGACAGTTCTCGAGCGCGCTACAATTTCAATACGACTGCCGCAAATCTGATGCACCACCCCGTTTCAGCTGGACCCTCTTTGGGGTCAACCAGAGGCGTGCAGAGGAGTGCCCGGCAGCCGGCGTGCACTCTGCGGCGCCGCAGGAGGGGGGTGGAAGAGGGGAGCAGCGGGCGCCCCCCCCCCCCCCACCCCGGGGGGCGTCGGGGGGCTGTGGACGGGAAGGGAGGGAGGGAGGGATGGCTTGGGAGGCATGGGGGAGAGGATGGAGGGGGAGGATGGAGGGGGAGGGGAGGGGAAATCGGGCGGGTGGTGATGGGGGGTGGCCATAATTGGGGGGGCGAAGACAAGGGCCCTGAACAGGCCACCACTTGGGGCCCTGTTCGCAACCCCCCAGATTGGACGATCCCCCGTTGCCACCCGCCCGAGGGAGAGGGGAGATCGCAACCGTTCGGACGCGGGTGTCCGGGCCCAGCGGGTGCAAGCGCCGCCTGAGCCAGCCTCTGTCGACGGGAGGTGCCGCGTGTGAACGGCAGGCGTGGCCAAAAAAGCCCCCCCCTCCCCTGGCGCGGTCGAAAGGACCCCGACTGCAAGAGCCGGCGGGCTGCGGCCGCCAGGGAGGGGAGAGGGGCGAGGGCGGAGGGCTGGAGGGCTGGAGGGGGAGGGCTGGAGGCCTGGAGGGGAGACGGACTGGGAGCGTCGTCGTCGTCGTCGTCGTCGTCGTCGTCGTCGTCGTCGTCGTCGTCGTCGTCGTCGTCGTCGTCCCGCCCCCCCTGGGGCGGCGGAGGGCCGGAGAAGGGAAGGCCAGAGGGCCGCAGGGCTGCAGGGTGGAGGGGCTGGAGGGGTGGAGGGTCGGAGTGCTGGGACGGGGGGGAGGGGAGAGAGGGCCGGGGGGGGGGGGGAGGCGAAGGAGGAGGAGGAGGAGGAAGGAGGAGGCGGAGGAGGAGGAGGAGGACGAGAGGAGGAGGAGGAGGAGGAGGAGGAAGGAGGAGAGGAGGAGGAGGCAGGAGGAGGAGGAGGAGGAGGAGGAGGAGGAGAGGAGGAAGGAGGAGGAGAAAGGAGGAGGAGGAGGAGGAGGAGGAGGAAGGAGGAGGAGGAAGGAGGAGGAGGCGGAGCGGGAGCGGCGAGGGCCGCAGGAGGGGAGGAGGAGGGGAGGCGCAGAGGGAGGAGGCGGAGGCGGGCGCCCTCCCGCACCCCGGACCGCGGCGGAGGGCCCGTGGGGCCTCTTGTTGAGCTGGTCGTAGCGGGCCATGTCCCCGGCGAGCATCGCCTCCGCGGCGCGCGGAGGGCTCGGCGGGCACGGCGGGCGGCCCAGGGCTGTGCGCGCGGCCGTCGGTGCAGGGCTCCAGCCGTCCGCCCTGCTGCCGTTCCCTCCACATGTGGTCGTCTCTTTCTGCTGCTCTGTCTCTCTCTCTCTCTCTGTGTATGAGTTTGTTTGCTCTCTTTCTATGTTGTTGTTCTCTCTCTCTCTCTCTATATATATATATATGTATGGTTCTCTCTATGTATGCATGTATGCATGTATGTATGTATGTATGTATGTGTGTATGTATGTATGTATGTATGTATGTATGTATGTATGTATGTATGTATGCATGTGTGTATGTGTGTATGTATGTATGTATGTATGTATGTATGTATGTATGTATGTATGTATGTAGGTAGGTAGGTAGGTAGGTAGGTAGGTAGGTATGTATGTATGTTTGTGTGTGTGTATGTATGTATGTATGTATGTATGTATGTATGTATGTATGTATGTATGTATGTATGTATGTGTGGATGCATGTATGCATGTATGTATGTATGTATGTATGTCTGTCTGTCTGTCTGTCTGTCTGTCTGTATGTATGTATGTATGTATGTATGTATGTTTCTCTCTATGTATGTTCATCTCTCTGTGTCTCTATCTCTCTATGTATCTCATTATCTCTCTCTATCTCTCTATGTATCTCTTTCTCTCTCTCTCTCTCTTTTTTTTTTTTCTCTCTCTCTCTCTAGTTCTCCCTCTCTCTCTGTATGTTTATATCTCCTTCTCTCTATCGAACTCCCTCTTGTTTTCTCTCTCTCTATATATATATATATGTGTGTGTCTCTATTTCTCTCTATGTGTACAACTCTCTCTCTCTCTCTATGTCGCTTTCTCGAACTCTCCCTCTCTCTCTATTTTAGTTTCTCTCTCTCTTTATCTCTTTTTTCTCTCTCTCTCTCTATCCCTCTCCCTCTCTCCGTCTCCGAGCAAGAGGGGGGAGGGAGACCACGCACTCAGACACCGTTCTCTCTGTATTATATATATATATATATATGTAGCTCTCTCTCTCTCTCTCTCTTTCCACCCCCCCATGTCTCTCTCTCTCTCTATCTTGGTTTCGGACGCCGAGCATTCCGACTCCCCTGACAGGCGGAGGGGAGAGAGGGACGGGCGGCTGTCGGGGATCCACTGGCCCAGGCCAGTGCAAAACGTGGGCCAGTCGGGCCTCGCGAGATCCAACAAGATCCCCGCAGGATGTCCTGCGCCCTAGCCCGGGTCTCTTAAAAACAGGGCTAGGATCGGGCTAAATCGCTCCAGAGCGTTCCGGAGCGCTCTCAGAGCGTTCCAGAACGCTCTGGAGCGGCCGCGGCGCCCGATACATCCTCCAAACCCGCCGAGTCTCAGAGATCTCGAGTTATCCCGATCCGATTTTGTCCCGATCTTCGTGTCGTTTTATCTCTGCACCCCTGGCTCTGCAGGATCCTGCAAGATCCGGCGCCCTGGCTGACCCCCGCTGGCGTCGACCCCCCGACCCTCGAGCCCCGAGGCTGGCGCCGCGGCCCCCTCCGGCGGCGGGTGCCGGCGAGGGCCGCAGGACACGGCGGCGGCATCGCCGGCGCCGGGCGCAGCAGGAGGGAGGCGGGGGGCTGGCGACGATGAGGGCGGACGGCGACGACGGCGGGCGTGGACCGGAGATCTATACTCGGGAGCGGCCAAGAGGGGGGGTGTCCAAGGGGGGGGGGGTGCAAATCATGACTGGCGGCACGTGCGCGGCCCAGCGGGGGGGCCAGGGGCGTAGTGAAATCAGAAGAGGCGCCAAGAGAACTGAGGAAATATCATGGCCCCCGTCATGCTATCCACCCCCCCCCTAGTCATCACCCCCCTCTTTGCCGCCCCCGACATACCACAGTCAACCCGTATAGGAAGGATGATGAGGATGCAAGGGCCGTGGACGCCCAGGTCGAAGCTTTGCGAGCGGGCCGCGGCCAACGAGAGCGGCCAAGGATGGGCCGAGAAAGCGAGGATGCAAGGGTTCCCTGGGGAAGGTTGCCCATCCTTACCATGCGGGTTGACTGCGCGAACTGTCGGCAAGGACGCCAGGGCCTCGGACGCCGAAGTCGGCACCTTTTTTGTTGGGGGTGGCGGGCTGCCCACAGCGAACACCGCGGAGGACAGGCCGCAGGGGCAAGGACGCGAGGGCACCCTATTGGATCTCCGTGCGCCCTTCCTCTAAAGGTTGACTGTTTACCATTCGTGGGGCCCAGGGTCACACAAACAAATAATTAGACACACGTTCAAAACATCCAAATCGTTTCTCATATTTCTGGGCTTTCGTCTATGTTCTCCCATATCTTCGGGGGAATCGACGACTGGCTGTGTCTGTGTGCTGGCTCGGGCTTCGACGCGGCACGCGCTGCGGAAGCCCCGACGGGCCGTGGCGCCGCGTGGAGGGCCGCGGGCGGGGCGGCGCCGCCTGCCTCTTCGGGCCGGGGGAGGCTGGGCAGCCCCGGGCCTGCGACGTCGCGTGCATGCTCGCTTTCTCGCAACGTCGGCCCCCAGAGGTCCGGCCCTGCTCGCTGGCCAGGGACAGGGGGGGCCCGACCCGGGCGGGGCCACTCGGGAAGAGCAGCAGCGACGCCGGTCTCGGGCCCGGGGCGGCGGCGTCGCGCTCTCTCTGTCAGAACGTCGGCCCCCGGGAGGCCAGGCCCGTTCGCTGGCCAGGGACAGGGGCCTGGACCGGGGCTGGTCCACTCGGGAAGAGAAGAGAAGCTAGTCTTAGGCCTGGGGCCAGCTTCTCGTCCCGGGTGGACCTCGGACCGCCCCTGGGCCCAGCCAGGGACCCCAGAGGCCGCAACTGACCCCAAAAAGATCGTCGTGCACGACGCGAGGTTGTCGATTTTTCTGAGCCATACAATAGCTCGACCAAAAGAAACCTTCCACAAGGAACCCAACCCTAAACCCCCAGGACGTCCACTAATGTTTGGTGTGGGAAAGTCACGCTCTCCATAGCCAAACCATCGAAACCCAAGAAACCCAGGGCACCCTGGAGGCAAGCAGGGTGTTTCCTGGCACGGGTTATCAATGTAACTCTAGCCTGTGGCGGCCGTCCTGGACAGTCCAGGCACTCCCGGAACGTTCTCGGTGAGGCGCAGCTGCTGAAGGCGTCCTGAGGCTAGAAAACCGCCTACTACCGACGTGAGCGCCCAAAATACTTGTTTTGTTATGATATTTCTTATCGCGGAGAGACAACGAACTACGACGGTGGAGGATCGCTCGTTGACTACCTACCAGACCACCCCAACCCAACCCGAAGACCCGAATTTGACCCGAATTTCGGGTTGGGGGGGGTACGGGCACCATGTGTTTTTTCAACGTTCCCCGACCCTCCCCCACTGGAAATGGAGGGCAAATTGAGGCCTTCGGGTTGGGTTGGGGTGGTTTGGTAGGTGGTGACTCGTCGGGGGCCTCCGCGCACGCTGAACTGGGGCCACAAGAGAGGCCAGGGCCGCCTTGGAGACGGAGGCTGCGGGGTACTGGGGTGTGTTGGAGACGGGGCCTGTGGAGCAGGGATCGTCGTAAGCAAGGTTTTTCGTTTTCGTTTTGCTTCGTTTTCCATCGTTCTGTTTTCCAGCCGCCTTCGCTGCAAAACGGAACCGAAACGACAACGGCCCACGAAATCGCCAAAACACCGATCAGATCGGCCCCTGCTGTGGAGTCCTGGGTGCTGCGTCGGCGACGGAGGCTGTGAGCAGCGTGTGTGTGTGTGTGTGTGTGTGTGTGTGTGTGTGTGTGTGTGTGTGTGTGTGTGTGTGTGTGTGTGTGTGTGTGTGTGTGTGTGTGTGTGTGCGTGTGTGCGTGCGTGCGTGCGTGCGTGCGTGCGTGCGTGCGTGCGTGTGTGTGTGTGTGTGTGTGTGTGTGTGTGTGTGTGTGTGTGTGTGTGTGTGTGAGTGCTGAAGACCCAGACCCCCGATGTCGTGATCTTTTCACGACGTGACCCCCAGGAGCATAGATGGAACCTCGGGAGTCGCTTTGTCGACGGTCCCGACGCCCGACGAGGGCCCCTGGAGGCCGAAAACAGCGAAAGATCTCCCGTCGTGATTTTGGTCACCTCGCGAGGAGGCCTGGGGACGAGGGCTGCGACGCCTCGGGGCCCGCGAGGCAGCGGAGGTGCGGCGGAGGAGGATCGGTCGTCGGGGGCCTCGGGGCTGCAGGGTGGGGGGCGCCGGGGGCCTCCAGCGCAAGCGCGCCCAGCGCGTTCGCGTCCTCCGGGTCGTCGTCCTGTCCGGGCGGGCCGCCGCCGGCGAGGCGGGAGGGGAGAAGGGCAGCAGGGATTGGCGCGAGGGCTGCTGCGTGCGGGAGGGGGGAAGGGCAGCAGGGATGGGCGCGAGAGAGCTGCTGCGTGGACCAGGAAACCAAACGACATGATCATGTAGCTGCGACCCAGCGATGCTCAAAGTTTAGGCGCTAGCCCACCGGCGACCAACCAGGACCCACCTATGCCACCACCCCACATGCGACGCACCTGCGCCCCAGCGGGTCGTAGGTGGGGTGGTGTCGATTGCTTCTTGGTGGACTGAGGGCTGGGGGGGGCTATCGGTGGCTGCCAAGGTGGGTCACATCTGGCCTGACCTAGCTTAGAAGAGTGCCACGAATGCCCCCACTGGGCGAAGTGGACTGGGGCCACTTGGCCACTTGGGGCAGTCGTAACTGGGGAGGGGGGGGGCACAGATGCGAGACTCGAGGTCTTCGGACCTTTCCGTTGGCTCCCTCGGCAACGTTCCAAACTCGGGACGCCTCCCAGCGGCTGCGCCTCGCCGGGGCAGCCTTCCCGGGAGGCTCCCGCGCCTCGTCCACGGGCGGCCGCCGCAGCCCCGAGGTGCGACGGGGCGAGAAGGGGGCCAGCTCGGGGGGGGGGAGGGGGGACAGCGGCCTGGAACCAGGTCGGGCACGTCCTCTTGCAGGCGGGTTTTTTTGGACGAGAGATAGAGAATAGCCACCGTAGACTCTAGCATAGCGAAGCAGATAGTTGACAACCCGTCCCCGGGCTATTCTTGCACGGTTCTTGAAGCTTCCACCTGTCGGGAGCGGCCAAGAGGGGGGTGTCCAAGAGGGCGGGGTGCAAATCATGACCGGCGGCACGTGCGCGGCCCAACGGGGGTGCCAGGGACGTAACGAAACAAGAGGAGGCGCCATGACATCTGGGGAGATGCCATGGCCCCCGCCATGATATCCCCCCCCCCCCCTAGTCGTCACCCCCCTCTTTGCCGCCCCCGATGTGGGGGGGGACGTGCCCGACTGGGAGGAGGAGGAGGAGAGGAGGAGGAGGGAGGAGGGGGAGGAGGAGGAGGAGGAGGAGGAGCAGAGCAGAGCAGATCCTCATGGAGTCCCTGTCAAGATCCCGACCTCGAAGCTCGAAAAAAGCTTGACTGTACTCTGAGAGGGTTCCTTCGAAACCAGACGACTAACGATGCGAGCCCCTCTCAGGCTCACAGCAAAGACTGCACTGGCCGATGGGCACCCCGATAGGCACGCAGCCCTCAGGGGGGGCCCATACATCAGGCGCGGCGACCTCGTCCCTTCCCCCGCCCACCAGAGCTCGCCCCCCGCCCCCCACTCCCGACGTGTCGGCCACCACGGCCTCGATTCGAAGGCATATTAATTACTGGGATCTCAGGAGCTGTTGTCACTGCGATACCATCTGGGAGACAAATTGGGATCCTACTTACTGCCCGAGCAATCTGATCCTGCGTCACCCTACCTGCTGCTACGAGTGATGCTAGCCTCTCACTACTGGCCATCATCGGAAATCTACTAGCTAGCCTTTCACGACTGTCCTGCACACTGCTATCCCTCTCTGGCACTACCTGGGGGGGCGCCTCACGTACTCCTTGCGGTCGAACTTCGAGGTATCCCTCTCCAGCGGTCCCCACGGGGCCGCGCCCGAAAGGAAGGAGCCCCCCTCCACCGCCACCAACGTTTCCACCATCGGGCCGATCACCACCCCCAGGACGTGATGAATATTCACTTTGAAGAGAAATGTTGCCTTGTCTTTCTGGCCCTCGACCCTGCGATGAATCCGAACGCGGAAGTACTGGACAGCAGGAGCGATATCTGACAGCGGAACCTTCGCCAACTTCTCGTCCCATAACTCCCGCATGTCCTCTGCCACCGTCTTGGTAGCTCCGTACTCCCATACTGCCATGAAGATTTGTAGATGAGGAGCGGGAAGTCCTTTGTGGCCCTCCATCTCGCCACCGTCTGCGCGCTTCTTCATCTCTGTGCTCGTCTCGTTGTCTGCCACTCCTGCCGCGACTGCGGCTGCGATCATGCCCTGCCCTGCGCCCAACTCGTACCTCAAGTACACCGCGGCTCCGAGGTCGACCAGCTCTCGACCGTTGACTAAGATCAACTTGCATATGACCACGATGATTTTGCCGAACGGAATGCGACCACCCTGGCTGCCCGACTCCTTCTTGCGTTTGGCGTCGGGCTGAGTGCCATCGGCCCCTGGGGAGGCGGCACTTTTGAACCAAGCAGGTCTCTGGAGAGCCTCGACTTCCATGATGAAAGCCGTGCGCGTCGGTACTGATCGTGCGAGTATTTGATATGAGGGGCGCTATCTGGACAGGCAGATGGCTTCGGAGATGGCGACAGAGGGACAGCGCATCCTCTCCAACATAGTCACAGCATGGGCACCCATGGGACGACGGGGTAACCATCGGGGCCAGTGTACGAGGTCCACATGTGAGGCAGTTTCCCTTTTGTAGTGATCGAAGTAGGTGACGGGCGGCAGTAACTTGCGTTGCAAAGGTCTGCAAACAGTGGATGCAAACGTTGCTAGGTGTTAATACATGTGCTAGGTTGCGTAGTTGATGACAACGCCGTAGATGTTCAAGTAGCTGCTTACGGGTACTGAAGGCGCTCTTACAGGGCTCTCCATTGAGGTCCATCGGGCACACAAAAGGCAACTCAACCTCTGCGCGATCTTCAGGCTCTTCAGGAGGGACCACTGGTGGAGCATATCCAGGAGGGGGGATGCAGACAGAGAAAGCTTGGCTCCGAAGCTCAGTCATATCCACTCTCCGAAAATCCTCTGAGGCCTCCAAATCGGTGAGAAGACGCAAATCATTGGCAACATCTCGCACGCTCTCGTAAGGGAGCAGCCTGGGGACACGATCCAAATCGGACGCCACCTGTTTTGCCCAAGGCGAAGAGTTCGATGCAGGTCGTCCTGCACACATTGGAGGTCGCATGAATTCGATAGGAGACGAGCCAAATAATGCGCATAAAACCTGAGCATGTTCCTCAGGGTGCGCACTCCACGACTGATACAGCTTAACTCTGCGAATCAAGAGCTCCAGCGAGGAGGGGGCCAGCTTCCAATACTCAAGTACATGTTTAGTCGATGGTGATTTCACATGCGGGCCCTCCCAGAATGTAGCTTTCCCCATCATAGCGATACGCCCCAGAAGAGCCAAGCAGCCATCTAAAATCGTAGTGTCCGTCTCCGTGACCACGAAACTTTCTAGTCCACTTAGTAAAGCGTTCTGAACGAACCCGATGAAGAGGCTACGTTTCCATCTTTTCGGAATCCCAAGACTCCACGCCCTGCCCAAGGAGAAAAAGCCCGAGCGGGCCGCCGAGCACCTCCTGGAGATCTCAGATCTAGCCGAAGCGCTAAGCTGTAAATAAGGCCCAAGATATCTAGCTTCTTCCCGAACGGAGCCCTGGAGGAGAGAGGGGTCTTGGCGGAACAACTGGCGACACTGATAGCCACATGCAGCGAAAAACATAAGGTACTCTTGCTTGGTGCCGTTCTGGCCGTAACCAAAATCAAAAAGATAGGAGTCAAGTCTGGCGTCGACCGTCTCAATCTTTGCTGTGAAATCTCTCAGCGACATCTGCGGGTCCGCCAGGGCAAAACTGTTGATATCGTCAGCAAACTTGTACGTGCTAAGGTCGGCCTGGAGCCCCTGCCAAGATGCACGCAATCTCTTTGACTGAGCATCAGCTTGGGACTCTCCATGCCTCCAGGACAAAATTGGGCGCGCGAATGTACCTACGAAGGCTCGGACAGCAAAAGGATCCCCCACCGTGTTCCCCTGTGAAGGTCGAACTGTGAGAGGGCCCTCAAGCGCGCCCAGCGAAATAATAGCATTCTTATATCGTTGTTGGCAAAGTGCGCGATCACACTCACGAGAGTGAAGAAGTACGGTTGTGTCCAGCTGGTCCCATAGAGAGCTGCCGAACGCGTTAGACATGTCCTTGAGCGTCATGGCGTGCGTGATGCCTTGAGCTCGTAGACGCCATGCTGTGATCAGAGCCCCCATGACTGCGTCCTCTCGTCGACGGTGTCGGTAGTAGCCGTGGTCCTAGGCCGTCGCTGGGGGTCTGAGCAAAGTCGAGTAGTACGCCTTCCCAATAGCTGCCATCACATGCACCACTCGGCGACCTCGGGGACCTGCTAGATTAGATTTACGTAGGCCTGCTCCTTCTGTCCGATGCCAGTAGAGGGGGCTGATGTTGTGCATCCTGATCTTCGCCAAGCCCACTTCTACCAGAAATCTGAAGCCTGAGTTTTTCGGCGCACTCATGTCGGATCCTATGCCCTGGCCGCGACGCCGTTTGAGAGCCTTCTTTGGGGGGAACAGCATCAGCCAGAGCTCTAATGGTGCCGTGAAGTCTGGAAATGCTCGTCGTTTAGCTGCGTGTCGCATCCATCGAATAACTCGATCAACATCCTCTTTACACAGGTCAATAATCTCCTCAGACGACTCCCACCAATACTGCTGACCATCACGTTCTGCACGCCATTCAAGCCAATCCTGGGGTTGAACAGCCATCCCGCCCTGAGAACCTTCGAGAGACCACACATCTAACCATGCCTGTGAAGTGGGTGCTGCTGTTCGAACCAGAAGACCATCGCGTTTCTTGGGTCCTATACGAGTGCACGCATCTCATTGCTTCCGCCTGCTTCTGGTGATTCCATAAGTCCGTTGCTTCCGCCACCAGCTGAGATTGAAGGGCACGAGAGGCTTTTCGTCGTACGAGACGTTGTTCTTGAGAGATGCGCTTCAGCTCGTTGTCTATGTGTTGGGCCTCCTCAGGGGAGGCATCCCACTTTCATTCGCGTAAGTCTGCACGTTGATGCAAGAATAGCCGCCGTGCGTTGCAGTCTGCCTGCCGCTGCGCATCACCGTCGAGCGTCGTCATGCCAAAGTGTGTCTGTCCTGCAGTCGTTATACAATCCTCCAGAAGCTCGAAGATCTCATCTGGGGAGCCGTACTCTCGCAAATAGTTATATGCTCCTCGCTGATCAAGTTGTTCCTGAACCGAATTGAGGAAACTAGCTTTGTTCTGTCCACGTTGAAGAGCTGACATCATCTTATCACGATCCCATCGCAGACGGGTCTGCGGAGCAGTCGGTCCAATAGTGTGCTGCGAATACCACAGAAAGTACATTCTAATGGTAAGTGATCACGTGGGCTGGGGCCCTGGAGCGCCTGAAGCCGAGCACCTAGTCTGTGTAGCACATGTGCGTGGGCAATTGAGTCCTCCATGCCCGTGGGGATGACAAGATAATCAATACGAGACTTGCCACCATCTTGACCGAAAAAAGTTGGAATAACTGATGTCCCACGAGCGCTGGTCGCCGTCATCTGATGAGTCTGAAGTAGTTCGCGCAGCTGCTCACCTGCTCCTCTGCGCAGTCGCTCTGGTGACGGGGATTGCACCACCACTGTCTAAATAGATGCTCTTTTCCCTCCTGCTGGAATGCCAATCCCGTCGTTGGCGTCACAGTATATCACAGGCGTCGTTCTCTGCGGCAGCGCAGAAAGAACAGTGCGGAGCCATTCAATAAGAACACGAACCGTTCGAAGATACAATGGACGATGCTGGAGACGAGACGGCTTCGGTGGGAAATATATGCTGATGCCACAAATATCACTCCTTCCCCGTTTCGCCCTGACTCCGAGACACCGCCCTTTGGCCTCCGCAAGGGAGGCCCACGTCTGAATAATATGCTGCTCCTGAAACCCTTTGCCCAAGATGACCGAACACCCCGTACTGGAATTGCTTAGAGGAGCCGATGGGCCGAAGGGAGCCTCAATCACTAGACGTCCCTGCACTCGACGACGTAAGACGACGCTCCCAAAAATTTGTTGCCTCCTGTCCACCGCCTGAGTTTCAGCCAACAAAATCAGGTCGAAGTTCGATGTCTCCACCACCACTTCTTCAAGCCTATCTCCCGTACATGACTGAGGATTCCACCCCAGAAGACGAAGCTGTTGCTGCTGTGCCATCACCGCCCTGAAAGGAGCGGCCGCAACTGGGGCATGTGTGGCCCCTTCACGATATACAATGAAGAAGAGAGTCTGCCCCTGGAATAGGAGTCTCGATAGAAAGGGGCTAGGAGGAGGAGGAGGAGGAGGAGGAGGAGGAGGAGGAGGGCACCCGGGATCGGAGACACCTCGCCGCGTGCTCGGCGACGGGGCCCCCCCGGGAAGCCGTCGGTGCCCGCGCGGCCTCCCGAGGCGGGGTGGGCCCCCCCCCCGTCGGGGCCCCGGGGAGGAGCGCGAGGGCGGCGCGGGAGGCGGGCCGAGGGAGGCGCCGAGCCGCTGCGCGAGCGGGCCGCTGCGTGGCAGCGGAGGCTCGGCCCGCAGGAGGAGGGGGCGAGGGGGGGAGCACGAGGACGAGGGAGGAGGACGACGCCGACAGCGACGAGGACGACGAGGACGAGGAAGAGGACGAGAACGACGAGGACGACGACGACGAGGGCGAGGACGACGTCGACGACGACGAGGAGGACGACGCCGTTGGGGAGGAGGAGGAGGAGGAGGAGGAGGAGGACGAGGAGGAGGAGGGAGGAGGGAGGGAGGAGGGAGGAGGGATAAGGATGCGCGGTAAGGATGCGTGGGCCCCGGAAGGCCATGCCAACACTCTGCGAGCGGGGGCGCGGCCAGGGACAGCGGCCAAGGGAATGCGCCGTCGGGGAGGGATGCGAGGGGAACCTTGGACAATTACTCATCCTGAACCTCAGGTCGGGTACGTCTGGCTACGGGCGGCTCTTGGAAGAGAAATGCAAAAATAGCCAAGCCATACTCGAAAATGCCCCAAACCAAAAAATCGAAGAGTCTTCCCCAGCCTACAAGTTTGCTGTGTTTGCGCATTCTCCTGTAGAGAGCCATGGCCCGACTGAACCTTACCCTGTGCGGGTGGACCACCTGCTGAATGGGCCCCAAAAACGGCAAGGCCATTTTCTCACCGTCTTCCAAAAAATGTCTGTTGAGAATGGAACCGGCAAACAAAAACAGCGACCGGAAATGGTAACGAAAACGGTTCTGGGACTGGAGCCGGAGCCGGAGACGGAGCTGGCAAAAGAACGGCGACGGAGCCGGCAAAGAAACGGCACAACGGAACCAACAAACAAACACGGCACAACGGAACTGGTAAAACAAACTGCAACAACACGGCAAAACGGAACCGGTAAAAAATGGCAAAACGGAGCTGGCAGCGGGGAACGACGGCGGGGCACCGAGCCTGGAAGGCGCGCGCCGCGAAAGCGCTCGACGAAGCGGCCTCCCCGGAGGCGGCCCTACACGCTGACGAGGCGCTCCTCTCTCGGAGGCGAGCGAAGACGACGACGACAACGACGACGTCGACGATAACGACGATAACGACGACGACAACGACGGCGAGGACGACGCTGAGGACCTTCACTGACGAGGCACTCCTCTCGGCGGCGAGTGAGGGGGGGGGGGGGAAATGAGAAGGAGCAAGCCTTCAGCAGCTCTGCATCGAGGAGCAGCCTGGATCATCCCGCCAAAAACATCACGGACGAGGCCGAGACGTGCACATAACATAGACGTCCTAGCAGTGGCCGAGGGGGGGGGGACATGAGGTGGAGCAGGCCTCCTCGGAAGGCTCGGAAGCCCCAGCCCTCCGGCCTTGTGAAAAGTTGTCTGAGCCTTCCCTGGAGACGCAGAAGGAAATCCTCCGAGAGGCCCCGCCGCCTTCCGAGGCGAGCTCCTCCTCCCTCTCGTCCCCCCCCCGCGCTCGCCGCCGAGTCTCTCCGAGGCACTGCCGGCTCACCTCGCCCACGGCGCCCCTCGGGGCCTGTAGCTACAGGGGGCGGTCGGGCATGACCCCGTACAGGCGGATGTTTGACGAAAACTTGAAAATACCCCCATCGATATATATATATATATATATATATAATGTATATATATATATATATGCATATATAGATGAAGTGCTCGAAAATCGTGCCCTGACAATCTGTCTATTTTTGGATATTCTCTTGTAGCGGGACAGGCCCGACTTAGCTACAGAAGGGCGGCCCCGCCCCTTCGGGGGCTGCGCGCGTCGCCCGGGGCAGCGGCAGGGCCTCCGGGCACGCGGGGCGCAGAGCAGCACGGGGCCACGGCCGCCGCGCAGGCCGCCCCACAGAGAGAGCCCCCGTCGCGCGGGGCCCACCTGCGGGGAGCCTCCGCGGAGAAGGGCCCCCTCCCTCCTCTCTCCTCTCCTCCTCTCTCCTCTCCTCCTCCTCCTCCTCCCTCCTCCTCCTCTCTCCTCTCTCCTCTCTCCTCTCCCCTCCTCCTCCTCCTCCTCCTCCTCCCTCCTCCTCCTCTCTCTCTCCTCCTCCTCCTCCTCCTCCTCCTCCTCCTCCTCCTCCTCCTCCTCCTCCTCCTCCTCCTCAGCCCAAAAGAAGGAGCGAGGCCCCTCGTCTCCAGAAGCTGCGCTTCGACTTCCCATCGAAAACCTGAGGAGAGCCTGAGGCAAACTGTGAAACGATCGAGGAGCACCGCGCCCCTCCCCAACGACCGGAGTTCCTTCTTCAGCGCCCCGACTGTACCGAAGCGGAGCCCTGGAGGGCCCATCCACACCTTCACGCCGCGCGGGGCGATGGCAGACATGTCAAGGGCGTGCTTCCCCTTCTCCCCTTCCTCGCTTCCCCCCCGCCCCCCTGCCCCCCCCACGTCCTCCTCCTCATCCTCCTCTCCTGCTGTCGCTGTCGGCTTCGGATTTCGAATGGAAAGCGCCCCCCCCCCCCCCCCACACAGCAGCGGTCGCTGCTGGGGCAGGTAGTGGTCAAACTGGGGCCTGTAAACGTGAGACTCGAGAACCACGCAAGCGGGGAGGAACCCCCATGGGGGCGGGGCACCTATATGCCCCCTGGCGACCCCAGGGGGGGAAACAGGCAGGACGGCGTGCCCCCCGGCTCCCTCCCTCCCTCCGCCCTGCCTGCTCTACCGTCTGATGCACAGGGTCGGCGAAACCAGCATCAAGGCCTTCGCAGTCTCTCTTTATCGACCTGCACCCCCGCTTCTTCCAACGCCGACAAATTGGCGGCGAGCGCGGGGGAAGCGAAAAGGGGCGGGCCTTCTCAGCAGGCTCGGAAGTCTCTTGTCCTTATGAAAAGCTTTCTGGGCCTTCCCCGACGACACAACAGAAGCGAGGCCTCCGAGAAGTCCCGCCACCGTCTGAGGAGGCCTTCTCCTTCTCACGTCCACCCCCCGCCATCGCACGGACGTCCATTGCCTGTGCATTTCTCGGCCTCGGTTGTCCGGCAGGACGATCCCCGATGCTCCTCGGTGGCCCACGCCGAGAACAAAGCCACGAGCTTGAGCGATGCCGAGCCTCCGAAAACGGCCTTCTCCTTGTCACCCCCCCCTCCCGCTCGCCGCCGAGAAGCAAAAAGCGGCGCCGCGAAAAAAGGTGCTGCCGCTCTCGCGTCCTCCTTTTCCCGCTCCGCGGCGAGGGCCTCGTCCGCGGCCTGCCGACCGGGCCGGGGCATTCGGCGGCGACGATAGGGGCGAAGAGCCCAGGGGCGGCCATTACACACATTCGCCCGGGAGCCTTTTCGAAGACAGAGGTCATCGGCGCACCTGAATACATGTATTGCTCGCCCCTGGGCTGTTCGCCCCGGTCGTCGCCTCTGAGGCATGGGAGCAGCCTGCACAGCAGCTGGCCGGCGTGCGCGGCTCTGTTCGGCGGCGAGCCCCGGGGGTGGGGGGAACGGGCTCGAGGTTCGAGGTGAGCGGGCGTCGTCGGCGGTCTCCGGCGGGTTCTCCAGCCTCGGGGTGCCGTCGGACAGCTGCGTCTCGCCGCGGGCGTGCCGGGGACGCCGGGGTCGCCCCGAGGGGCCGCCGGGGAACCGAGCCATGGCCCGAAAGCCATCAGCATGGGCGGCGGGCCTTCTAAGAGGGCTCGGAAGCCCCCCAACCCTCCGGAAAATGCTCTGGGCCTTTCCGGAGACAGGGAAGACCTTTCAGCAGGCGCGAGGGTTCCTGAGAAGCCCCGCCGCCGTGTGCGAAGGCCTTTTCCCTCTCATTTCCTCCCGTCGCTCGTCGCCGATGCACGGTTCTGTGGCAAGTCGTGGGAGCCTCCCATGTCATGAACGCTGGCCACTGATCGACGATACGTCTGCGATCATCGACGCCGAACCGGTGCACTCCTCGAGTATCGGACGCTAGCGCACGCGTGTGCACTCTGAAGATGGAACTTCGAGCGTAGATAAGGCTCCCAGCAATTGCTGGCGGACTGCACAGTCCTCCGTGGGACTTTGCGCAGGATCTGGGAAGCAAGCGGTGTCATGATGCGACTGGCGCAGGACACGCTTCAAGAATTCTAACGCATCTAGCGGCCCTCGTTTCTGTAGACCGTGTGGGACATCTGGATATCTGGGAAATCTCAGAGCGTAGCATTTTCAGGAAAAAACTACCGTTTCCATGAAGATCGCCCCGTGCTCGAAACCGAAGAGCACCTAATGCGATTTTGAAAAGCTGCCGACATTTCGTAATGGCGCGCTGGTGTCTCGCTTCGATATGGGCCACACAATGAGGACGCAAGGTTCGAATGAACGCTCTCTGTGGCCAGCTGGAGGGGGGCTCGGCCCCCCACCCTCTTCTGACCTTCCTATTCGCCGCCAGCAAACGACGACGAACGACGAACGACGCCGACGACAACGACGACGACGACGACGACGGCGGCGGAGGCGGCGGCGGAGACGAAGGACAACGATGAAGACGGCAGACAGAACGAGACGACGACGACGACAGTGGCGACGATGAAGATGACGACGACGGCGGCCACCTTTTCCACCTCTGCCTTTCCCCATGAGCGCGCCATTGAATGGGGTGTCCCCACAAAGTGGCCATTGGCGTAACTGTTGGTCGCGTGACTGGTGCAGCAGGTGGAGATGGTGCCCTGGTGGTCGCGTTCCCTTGATCTACAAAGGTCGGGGAGACGTAAGACCCGGGTACGGGGGACTCGGAAATCCCCGACGAGGTCGTCAAAAAAATGACGAGGCCGAGCCTGCATTTTGACGAGGCCTCCCGCTGCAGACATCCCACGAAACTCCTCCTCGTCAAAATCCGAGGCGCGGTCGTCAAAAAACGATGGCGAACCCGAGTCCCGGCAAACCCGGGTCTTACGCTCCCCCGAAAAGGGTGTCCAAGTAGTGTTGGCGTCAAGGGTCCACGTACAGGCTGCAGGCACCTGGCTGTTCGTGATCGTTTGCTGGTGCGTCTCCGTCGAACCGGTAGGTGCTCGCGGTGGTCGGGCGAATGTTATTTCGGCCAGGTCCGCCCACAAGTTTAGCAACGTTACTGGGCACTCGTTCAACAATGTCTTGCCGGCGTCTTATGGTCTCTAATAATTAGCTGGTCGGAGTCCTCTGCAGCAGCCCACTCGAAGGCTGCAGGACGGTCGAAACTTCACGTGGCGGTCAACCGCGCCGCCGGGCGCGGAACGGGCGTGTCTTGAAGTCCTGAGGAACTCTTTCGTTTTCGGAACCTTTCGGGCCAACTCTTCTGGCGCGGCCCGCGCCTTGTCGCATGATTGTTTCGGGCCCCGCAACACCCCGAAACGGGCCGCGAGGGCCCCAAGGAACCGTCCGAGACGGCCCAAGGAGGCCCCGAGTCGCCGAACGGTCGCTCCAAGACGCGCAAGGTGACCCCCAGACGGCCCCAGAGGCCTCCAACACGCCCGAAGAGACCTCCACGAGGCCCCTCAAGAAAGCCTCGGAAAAAGGCAAACCATATAGTTTTTCCTGTAAGGTGTTTGGAAGATGTTGACGTTCCTGCTTGCTCGGCTGCCCGACGCTCTCGGACAGCCCTGGAAACCCCCAGCGCCGCCCCAAGACCGCCGAAGAGGCCCCCAAGAGGACCACAACACAGCCCAAACGGGCCCAACGACAACCCAAGAGGCGCCAACAACGGCCCAAGACGGCCTGCAAACACCCAACAAATCGAGCACGAACCGAAAATCCCAGCCTTCCGCCCAAAAGGCTCCCAGGAGGCCCTCGCATGCGCCCAGGAGGCGCCAATTGGCCCCCAATCGGCCCCCAAGTTGCCCCAAATACGCTCGTAAGAGGCCCCCCCAAAAAAACCAAGAGGCTCCCAAACTGGCCACAATAGGCGCCCAAACTGCCCCCAAGGGCCCCCCCCAAAAAAACCCACGAAACCCCAACGAACATCCAATAGGCTTCATACCCACAGCCGTGGCACGGTGGCGGGATCGGCCGAACGCCATTCGATACTGTTGGAATTTCGGGCGGCGGCCAACGTAGAGCTCACACTGAGTGGTTGACCGGAACTCGGAATTGCCCAGTCCGAATCCAGCAGCTTCTAGCATTAACCAGGCTGCCTCCCAACGGGCCATGACGCTGTCCATGCGCTCGTGGGGCGCGACGCGGAAGGCTATGAACTCGAGGCCTTGTTGTAATCGCCATCCGTCCTCGGAATGTTCGAATTCTGTGGTGGGCAAAACCTTGATGTAGTCGTCCTTCGCCTCCGGAGTGCTCGGACTTCTGCGCGGGGCGGAGGAGGAGGTACGTCACGGGGTCCGTCCTCGCACCCTTCACGTCGGCACCGATGCCTGCAGTGGAGGCCCGTCCACAGGACACCTTCCACAAAAAAAACAAATTTGAGGCCCCACGGCGTTTCTTAAATAGTGGTGTGGGAGCGTCCCATAGTAACCCAGAAAGCCCCCGGGCACCCTGGGGCCAGGCAGTGTGTTCTTTGGAATGGACCTCCAATGTATGACACCACATGGGGTGCACGTCGCCAAACCACGTGCGAAGCCGTGGTGACCGCAAGGTATTGCTGCAACCTGCCGTGGCGGTGGATGAACGTCGAGCCAAGCGCGGTCACGAATCCAAACCCAATGTGGCACAATGCTTGCTAGGCCCCATCAAAATCCACGCAGTTGGGAACCCTCCCGTTCGCACACAATGCGTCCACGCATGCGTTCAACAAAGAATATTCGACAACCGAATCTGGTGAGGCAGAAACAGTACATCAAGATGTGGATGTGTTCGGTAGTGGGGAAGCTTCATGTCGCGACGGTGTCGGCACTCCTGCGAGGTAGAAACGGACAACCACAAGGAGTATTTAATGTTGCGCGCCCGTTTCCCCCCAGTGTTCTCGGCTGGCAAGCAAACTCGCCCTCCCCGTCCTCGCCCCTCCCGCCGTCGCCCCCCCCGCCCCCCGCCTCGCTCTCCATCCTCGTCCTCCCTCTCGTCGGCCTTCCCCTCCTTTCTCTCCTCCTCGCTCTCTTTCCTCGACCTCCTCCTGCTCCTCCTCCTCGCGCCCCTTTTTCGCGTGGTCCCTTTAGTTTTCGCCCCCCCCCGTCCTCCCCCTCCTTCTCGCTCACCCGCCTCGCCCTCCTCCTCGAGCTCCCTTCGTCGCTTCCCCCCGTCCTCCCGATCCTCGTCCTCCCCCTTGCCACGCCCTCCTCCTCGCTCCCCCCCCCTCCCGCCCCTCGCCCCTTCCTCGCCGCGTCCCTCGTCCTCCGTTTCCTCGCCCCCGCCCTCGTCGTCTTCTCCCTCGCCAGTTATTCCCCCAAGTTTTCTTTCGGTTCGGTCTCAACCCAACAACAGAACCTCGCCAGACAAAAAAATATGAAAATTTCGATTGTGGCGAATGAGGGTGTTCACTGAAGGCCAAACTGTGTTCCTCGTCAAGCTCCCGTGCTCGAAAGAAGGGTTGACGGTCGCTCCCCCGCGCTCGAAGGAAGAGGCGGCGCCGACGGAGGTCGAGACCGTCGTTGTAGCGGTCGACATTCCTCGCGCGCTGTTGGGCCCGTGAGTTGCAGCAGTGGGGTCTGCCGACGTTGCCGTCAAAGTGACGGGAGAGGCCTTCGCGCGAGCGGTCGAGATCCCACGCCGCGCCCGAAGCCCGACATGGCGTCGGTGGAGGGGCAGCGGTAGCATTGCAGCGGGTGCTGAGAATCGTGCTCTGGTCCACGTGCGTTCCCGCGTTTCAGGTACGGCGGCGGATCCTGCTGTAGGCGATCAGCACGACAAGGGCGGAGACAAGCAGAGCTGCCGTAGGTGCGACAGCTCCAATACCAAATCGAAAAAAAGGAGCCCACCATGACATGGTGTAACACACGGGGCATGAGGGGTACAAGGGTCGGGTGGCGATGGTGGCGATGGGGCAAGGAAGATGCCTCTTTCCTGCCCATCGCCGCACACCGCGAGCGGTACAGGCAAATGGGGCGGCGCAGCCTCGAGCCAAGGCGACACCGGGACAAGCGAGATACATTATCAGGTCGATCCCCTTGATGCGTACCTTCAAACCCCAATGGCTTGCCACAAGGGTGCACAATGAATGTTTGGTTATCTCGGTCACTTTTGAAAAGAATTGCCCAATGAGGCCTTGGCCCAAGCCGCCGAACACCCGGAACGCCCGAAAAACCTCGGAGGCAAGGGCCACATCGCCTCTAAGACGGCGTCGATGGCCTCAAAGATGCCTCTAAGACGGCGGAGATGGTCCAAGATGGCCTCCAAGACGGCTCCAACACGCCACCCAGACGGCCAAGATGGCCGCAAGACGGCCCAAGATGGTGCCCAAAAGGCTCCGAAGACGCCTCAAAAAGAGGAACCAGAGGACCTCCAGGAGGCCGAACTCACTGGTGTGCCTTGGGTTCCCCACCGATTTCAGCATGTTCGCCTTTTTCGGGTTCCCGACACTCCAAGCTGGTCCTGTGGGCCTCCAAGATTGCCCCAAGACGACTCAAGAGGCCTCAACTAGGCAAGCAAGACGGCCCAAGAAGGCCCCAAGTCGGCCCAAGACGACCCTAAAGCGCCCGTAGAGGCCTCCAGGAGGCACTGGGAGGCCCTCACAAAGCCTTCTCTTCTTCCTGCTCCTCAACCTTCTCCTCCTGGTTCTCCTTCTCCTCACTGTCCTCCTCCACCTCCTGTCTCTTCTTTTCCCTAATGATGCCCCAGAGGGTTTCCGCAACGGCTGGGGGACTGCATGGTCCAACGGCCAAAGCGGTTCCAAAAAGCAGGGGGCGGCGGTGCTTCGCCGTATGCGTCTTCGGTCTTCGGTACGCCACCCGCTTTTCCTTGCAATAAGAATTCCTGGCGCCGAGTGATTACAACCTTTTGGGCTCCAGCTCACCACGTTGGCCACCCAGAGAACCAAAAAGTCAAAAGAACTCGCCTCCGTCATGGCCAAGACGGTCCCAAGTAGCCTCCAAGACGGCCAAGATGGCCCGAAGTATCTCCACGAGAAACCCAGGCTGGTCCTTCTCCTTCTCCCTCCTCACCTCATCCTCCTCCACCTCTGCCTCTTCCTCCAGCCAAGGGTTTCCAACTGCTCCCCCATGGGTTTACACCCAAAATGAGCGTGGGAGCACATCGCCGAATATCTTGGCCAGACTTTGGCCCGCCGTTTGCCAACATGGGCGTCTCCAAAAGGGCAGGGTGCGGCGGTGATTCGACGTAGGCGTCTTCGATCAAATCTTCCCCAACACTCAGGGGGAACGGCAGGGGGGACTTGCTCAGGGGGGGAAGCATCGACCTGGCATCGGCGGCAGATCGCCGAAAAATCGGCGACAGGCCACCGATAGAGACTCTGCACGTTCCCTGGCGAGGTGGGCTATCGGGCCCCTTATCGGCGACGAGTGGGCGACTGGGGGTCGATGCATTCCCCCCTGAGCTCGTCCCTCCCCTGGGCTAGCACTCTTCAGCATCCCTGAGCGTCGGTCGGAAGCAGCAGGTAGGAACACGAGGCAGGGAGGCGGACGGAGCAGATTGGGTCCAGGCCCTCCCAGAGAAGAACGGCACACAGAACCAACAAAAAACGCATCGACGCCTGCAGCAGACAGGCAATGGAGAGTACAGTGGGATCTGGGGGTCCAGAATCGGCGGTGGACAAACCTCCCTTTAGCACACCTCCCTTTAGTGAAACCGGCCTGGGACCGAAACCGACGGACCTGGACCCGCAAAAGTGACGGCCGCGACGCCCTCTCGCGAACCGAACACGGCCAATCCCTTCATCGACGTGTCAGGGCAGGAGGCCTATCCACCTCCGACAGACCTGCCGCCTTGCAGGGGCCGCCCGGCAGGGGGGGAGCGGCGCGGGGCACGCCTTGGCGGCGGCCGGGGCGCCCTCGTCCCGGGCGTACTTCGACTGCAGCCGCCGCATGGCCTCGCACGAGGCCGCGCGGAGGTCTGGGGCGACGAGGGCTCGGAGGCCCTGCGAGGGGACGGCCGCCGCCGCACGGCCTCCTGGGCTTCGCGCAACTCGCCATCGCTCGGACGTCCCTTCTCTGTGTTCTTTTCGATTTCGTGCGTGGTTGTTTCACCAAATGCTCAAGAATGCCCCTCGATGGTCCTCGCCGAAGAAAAAATGCACACGTCCGAGAGATGCCAAGGCAATGGGGGGCAAGCGAACAAATGGAGGGGCCGCGAGGGCTGCAGAGAAAAGGTGCCCTCGAGGGCCAACGGGGGCCCTTTCGTAGGGCCCCAACAGGGGACTTTCAGGGCCCGAAAGGGGTACCTATACCTTCCCCCCCCCCCCTACGTGTCGCCCCCATCAGTTTGGACGCCCGAAATGGGAGAGGAAAAATGGGCACACTGCCCAACAACAAATGTTGTCCGACACCATCAGCGGCCGCTGTTGGGCAGGCGGCCTTCTGTCGCAAATGGACACAGTCTGCGGCGACACAAACATCGAATCCTGTTCGGCATGGGCATGAACTGCTGTCGGTTGTTGTGCACACTCTTTCCGTACCCTTCTCGATCGTCCCGAATTATGACTACCGACCAGACCACCCCAACCCAACCCGAAGACCCGAATTTCGGGTCGGGGGGGTACAGGCTCAATATGTGTTATTGTCCATGCCCCGCAACCTGCCCCCACTGGAGAAAAAAAGTGGAGGGCAAGTTGAGGCTTCGGGTTGGGTTGGGGTGGCCTGGGTGGTGACATTACGCGACGTCCAATCCTCGCGGTCACTCGGAGGCCTGCGAGGAGGGGAAGGGCTCGGCTTTTGGGCTGGGACGAGAAGGGAGAGAGTCAAAAGCGAACAGCACATAGGACACACTCTGCTTTCGGCCGACGCTCGTGCGGTGTGTGTTGCTCTTGCCGATGTGTCTAACGAACACTTCTGCACGACCTGCGAGGAGGAGGAGATGACCAAAGCTGCCATGTGCGAAAGCTTTTTCATCGACCTGCGAGGAGGAGATGACGCTCTGGGACGAGGAGGGCTCCTCCTCCTCCTCCTCCTCCTCCTCCTCCTCCTCCTCCTCCTCCTCCTCCTCCTCCTCCTCCTCCCTCCTCCCTCCTCCCTCTTCCCTCCTCCCTCCGGCCTCCGGCCTCCTCCCTCCTCCCTCCTCCCCCCTCCCTCCTGCCTCCTCCCTCCTCCCTCCTGCCTCCTCGCTCTGCGAGGAGGCCTCGCGGCCACGCGGGAGGGCCAGGACGAGGAGAGGCTCGGACGCCCGCGAGGGGCACGGCAGCCGCCGCACGGCCTCGCGCCCCTTTCGGAGGTCGGGGGGGAGGGCTCGGAGGCCTGCAGGGGGGGGGGGCTCGGAGGCCTGCAGGGAGGGGGGGGGCCACGCACGTTCTCTCGAAAGCCACGAGAAATCGTGCAGGTGCGCCTTTTCCCTCGCCCTCGCTGGTGTCATCGTCGTCGTCGTCGTCGTCGTCGTCGTCGTCGTCGTCATCGTCGTATTGAATCCGCGCCGAATCTACGGCAAATCCGCGTCGAATCCGCGTCGAGCCCGCGTCGGGCACAAGAGAGGACCTCGTTTTTGGGGGACAGGCGAGGTCCCCCGAAGATGCAGCGCAAGCCTTTCTTCCCGCGTCACGCACGACATCGTAGGGGAACCTCTGTCAAGCACTACTGATCGTAAGCAGTCGCTGGCCAAGCACGTGAACGCAATGAACGACATCTTGGACAACGCTCTACACGTCACACCTGCCCCGACCATCCAAACACTCGATCTGAGCCGGGTCGCGCTGGGGACATGGAGGGGCGGTATCGTTGAGGCTAGATGAGGTCAACTGCACAATCACGCACTGCTGGAAATCCGCGGAGATGTCCAGCAACTCGTGCTCGTGCCCCGCCTTGCTCTTCGGGTCATATGCCACCGGGCAGCCAGTACGTGAGGCCTGGCCTCCTGGCCCCACAGAACAGAGAGCATTATTGTGTTTGCGGCGATAGCGGGGGTTGTGGTGGGGAGGAGAGGGGTGCAGCATCTGTCATAATGCCTAACATGTTTGAGAAATGGAATAGTCTGTGAGCTTTCGCTATTTGTGCAAACGAAGCAGATTATTATCCATGCCCGGGGTGCTTGCACGCTTCAGAATTGTGGGATCCACTTGTTGCGTCCAAAGCCTGGATAGCAACGCAGTCCAAAGAGTAACGTGACCCCCCCCCCCCCCCTGGCCGCGTGGATCTGGCACCACAGACTGTGGCGCACCACAGACTGTGGCGCCGGACGCACTGCGGCACTGCCGGGGACGCACTGGGGGGAGGGGGGGGGGGGCGTTATGCTATTGGGGGGACATAACGAGCTTTATGACCCAGAGGGTTGGCAAAAACACCGTCGAAGTGGATGGGGGGAAGCTGAGCGTTCCTGGCTCAAGGTGCCCCCAGGATGTCGGATTCGCTGGGGAGCTCCCATGGCCTCCAGAGTACCCCATCGTAAGCCCAAGAAGGCCCCAGGGGGTGCCAGAACGGCGAGCAGGGTGTGGGGCATTCTGTGACAAGCCCACCTCTCGCAGCCTCCTGCTCCCAGAGAGAGGGAGGGAGAGAGAGAGGGAGGGAGAGAGATGGGACGCACAAGGGCATACTACTACTACTACTACTACTACTACGACTACTACTACGACTACGACTACTACTACTACTACTACTACTACTACTACTACTACTACTACTACTACTACTACTACTACTACTACGACTACTACGACTACTACGACTACTACGACTACTACGACTACTACGACTACGACGACTACTACGACTACTACGACGACTACTACGACTACTACGACTACTACTACTACTACTACTACTACTACTACTGCTGCTACTGCTACTACTACGACTACGACTACGACTACGACTACGACTACGACTACGACTACTACTACTGCTGCTACTACTACTACGAGCGCCCGGGCCGAGCACGTCGACTCACCACGGACCACAGCACAGCAGATCATTCCCCCCGAGCGGTTTGGGCGGAGCGCGCCCGCCACCCCTTCTCTCAGCGGTACGACTTTTCTCTGCGGGAGCGCGCGCAGCCCCCTGCGGGGCCCGACGCGCGCAGGCACAGACACACAGCTCGACACACAGAGGTCGGGGTGTCGCCAGAGAGGCAGGAGGCAGGGAGGAGCGAAACCACTGCCAGCGGGGACTGCCAGCAGGAGGGGCCAGGGGGGCGTTTCGCCCTGCCCCCCTCTCGCTCGAGGCACCCCCGGGGAGGCATCGTGGGCCTCCTCGCCGGAGGTGGCGCCCCCGGTGGTGGTGGTGGTGGTGGTGGTGGTGTCGCTCCCCCCCCCCAGAGAGAGAGAGAGAGAGGAAGAGAGAGGAAGAGAGAGAGAGAGAGAGGGATACATAGATTACACATGCATCTGCACACCTACGGAACACGCACAGGATAGAGAGATGTGTGTACGTATACGTATACGTATATGTATACACGTATGCATGCACATAGAAAAGCACATCGCAGAGGGAGAGAGAGAGAGAGAGAGAGAGGCGAACAGAGCGACCAGACCTGCTCCAAGACACCGTCACCCGAGCGGCACGGCCAGAGAGCGCCCGCCAAGAGAGGGGAAGGCAGAGCGGCCGCCAGGGGGGGGGGGGGGGCCCGAGCCGGCAGGGCCGCGCCGCCGCCGCCCCGCCCCCGCCGCCCCGCCCCCGCCGCCGCCGCGCCTCGTCGGCCTCGCGCTCCGCGGACAGCTTCTCGCGCCGCTCCTGCGAGGGCGGGGCGGGGGAGCGCAGGAGCGCCGGGCCGGGGCGGGGTCGCCCGTCTGCGCGCGCGGGGGTTTTCCTCCGGTGCGATCGGCACGGGTGCGGAGACACGAAGGGGCCCTGAGACACACAACTAAATACACACCAATTCAAAGATTTCTCATATTTTTCCCGAAATATCTGCGTCTTTGTCTTCCCCACACACACACTTCCCGTATGTTCCCATATTTTCAGGGGGATCGACGATTCATCGTGTCTGTGTGTGTTCTTCCCCTCCTGAATTGAATGGGCACGATGCCCACACGCGGTTCCTGTTCACTTTGAACCAGACTCGCCGCCCTCGCCGCCGCGGACGCTGTTCTCCGACGCAAACAAGCCGCCTGCCCAACAGCGGCCGCTGTCGGTTTTGGATCACATTCGTTGTTGGGCACCGTGCCCATGCTTTCCGTGCCTTTTCCGGGCGTCCAAACTCCCGCCCGCTGCCGCACTCTCAACGAACCAACAACAAACACCCATACCCATAGGGGGGTCGGAGAGGGCTGTTGGTACGTGTTGTCGGATGGGGGTCCCCGCTCGAACGGGAGCGTTCCCCAGGGTCCGACAACCCGCACCCATACCCATAGCGAGTCCTCCTCCCAACGACCGCCCTTATGGGTATGGGTGTGTGTTGTTCGATCGTCACTCCGGCCCGGAAGCCCCGGCGAGCGGGCGAGAGCGTGCCCGTGTCCACGCCTTCCGGGCCTTGGCACCGGGTGCGGCGCGGCCCCGTGGATAAGCGATCCTCCTCCGCGTCTGCTCGCGCGCCCCCCCGGCCGCCTCCCAAAGAGTGACGAAGGCCCCCCAGTGGAATCTCTTGCCCCCCGCCATAGAATATGGCACATAAGCCTAGAGTTAAGTCGGGCCTGCCCCTCTACGGGGGGGATGTTCAAAAATATCAAAAACAAAAATAACTCAGGGGACGATGTGTTTGATTATGTTTCACCATCTTGGACCATGTTTGGTGCATGTCTTCTTTGTCGCCCAGAGTCCCCCTGCACGGGGACATGCCCGACCTGAGCCTGGAGACCCCAGCCGCCGCCGAGGAGACCAGCCGAACGCCTCGCGATCGACCTCCGAGGCGGCCCACGGAGGGCCTTCCACGGAGGGCCCGCTCGACGTGGCTTTGATGGCCCCTGCAGGCCCCGATCGAGCCAGCCCGGATGCTGGCCACCGAGTCGGGCGTCCGTCCCCTGTGTTTTTGCGTGCGGTCTCGTGCGTGGCGTTTTCGCAGAATGATCCAGGATGCTCCTGGAATAATTGAAGGGGCCCCAGGACACACAAATAAATACACACAAATGAAAGGATCCACCATATTTTCCCATATTTTCTGGGTTTTTGTCTTCCCCCCCACTTCCCACATTTTCCTATATTTTCTGGGGAATCGACGATTAATTGTGTCTGTGTGTTTCTTCCCCTCCTGGAATAATGCCCACCGAGAAAGAATGTACACGTCCGAGCGACACCAAGGATGGTGCTGCAGGCGGCCTCCGACGCCAGAGGATGCGTCGCGCTCGGTCCCCAGGCGCGCGCGCGACCCCTACTGAGCAGTCCCAAGGCGGCCCCAAGATTGCTCAAGATGGCAACCGAGCGGGCCCCAGAGAGAATCAGACAATCTCAGGTCCCCGTCTGAGCCCCCGCGGGGGGCCGTCTGAGGTCCCCCGAGAGACAAACAATATCGAACACGCACTTTGCTTGGAAGACTAATAGCTCCCGATGTCGCCCTGAGATGGCTCCGACCCACCCCTGGCGCTCTTAAGAAGGCCCCAGGGTGAACCGCACGGCCACCCAGCGAAGCCTACAGATGACGCAAGCGAGACCCGACGGCCCCAAAACGGGGCCGAGATGCTTCTTGATGCCGCTCGTTGTCCCAGAGCTCGTTGACTTAGAGACTGCGAGCCAAGGCTGCTGTACATTGCTCCGCCCATAGGCCATGGATTGCGAGGCGTGGGCTCATCCATAACCGCCGACCGTGGATCGATCTTCGGGGACGTCGGCAGGCGGTGGGTACGAACAAAATTCTCCCCCCCCCCGCCCACCAAGGCCCGCGTATATCACAGGGCAAAAACTGATGGCACGAACATAAAATGTTGGAAGTCCGCGAGGATTTCTTGGATCGGCGCTGGACTCCCCTGCCTGGCGCGCGGAGCACGCCAGGGGCGGCGCCGGAGGCGCCGCCAGGGGACTCCAGCGCCGAACCCAGCAACTCGCGCGCCGACAGCGTATGTTTATGCCACTTCTTGTTCAAGGATACCAGTACCCACCGCCCGCCGGGGCCCCCGAAGCTCGATCCCCCAAGGAGATGGTTGATGGGTACCGGTCACCCCGTCTCACAAGGGTGCGTGGTAAGGATGCAAAAGGCCCTGCAGGCCCACGTGAACGCTTTTCGAACGAGGCTGGCCAGCGGAAGCCTCCGAGGATGGGCCGAGGAGGCATGGTGCATCGGGGCATCCTTGGGAAGGCTGCTCATCCTTACTCTGCTTAGGTCGGGCGATCCCCCCTGCAGGAGGATTTTTTGATGGGCGAGAAATCAAAAATACTCAAAGCATACTCCGAAACGATGACAAAATGCTAAACAAAAATACTCCCCTGACTATTTTGTCTGACTATTTTGGGATAGCCCGAGGAAGCCTTTAATACCCCCCCGGGTTTATCCTTAGCACCGCACCATGATTCAATATTTCCAGGGGGCCGTTTTCGCCGAGCGATATCTTTAGCACCTCGCACAAATCAAAACATAAAGTCCGTGGCGCGTGGCGCGCCGCGCGACGCGCAAGAAGAAATCCTTGGGGATGCCTTTGGATGTGCTGTGCATTTCCTTGGGGGGGTTCGTAAGTGCTTCCTGGGGCTATTGCTCCTGTAGAGGGACGTGCCCGACTTCTGCTGTGCGGGTCGAGGGCGACTGTGGGCGAAGCATAAAACTATGAACACATACTCCAGCATGGTCAAAATATACTCGAACAGTCGTCCCCATAATGTTTGTTGACTATTTTTTCCTCCTGTGGAGGGACGTGCCCGACTCCTGCTATGCGGGTCGAGGGCGACTTTGGGCGAAGCATAAAACTATGAACACCTACTCCAACGTGGTCAAAATATACTCAAACAGTCGTCCCCATGATATTTGTTGACTATGTATTCCTCCTGTGGAAGGGGCGTGCCCGACTTCTACTGTGCGGGTCGAGGGTCAGCCCCCGCCCCCGAAGAGGGGTCGGGACTGCGCCCCGTGGGCGCAGGCTTCCGTGCACGCCGCGGCGGCGCCGCTCGGGGGACGCCTGCCGAGGGGCACGCTTTCCACCACGGCCACGAGAAGTGGGAGGGGGAGGAGGAGGAGGAGGGGGAGGAGGAGGAGGAGGAGGAGGAGGAGGAGGAGGAGGAGGAGGAGGAGGAGGAGGAGGAGGGAGGAGGAGGAGGAGGAAAGGGGAGGAGAAGGGAGGAGGAGGAGGAGCAGGAGGAAGAGGAGGGAGGAGGAGGAGGAGGAGGAGGAGGAAGGAGGAAGGAGGAGGGGGAGGAGGAGGAGAACCCCCTCCCCCTCCAACTTGTGGTGGTGGCGGACAGCAGGCCCATCACCTGCAGCGCCAGCCTGCCTCGGGGGCTCACAGCCTGGCGGCTGGGCCCGCCTCGGCGGCGGGCGCTCGAGGAGGTGGCGCGAGAGGGGGGGGGGGCTTCTCGGCAGCCCTCCCTGCGTCCGTGGCGGTCCTCCCTAGAAGCCTCCGTAGCCTTCTGCTAGGAGGGCCCCAAGCCTCCGTAGGATGTAGGCTAAGGGCGAGCCTGTCCCCCTACAGGCCGATCTTCGAGGAAAACATACGTACAGCCCTATCATATTCAGACATTACAAAAATGCAAACACATAGTCCCCAGGCTACAATTTTACCATGTTTGAATGTTGCCCCTGTAGAATGGCAGGCCCGACTTAAATGTAGGCCTCCTAGATGGGGTCGGAGTAGATGTGGTCGGAGAATCGCGCCGCATCGCCGATGTATCGGCGATACCGTGGCGATGCATTGGCGATGCAACGACGCTGCCGATAGATGGGCGACGTCGGCGTGGAGAAAAATGTGCTTCGCACCGAGCCGCATCGCCGGCACATCGGCGAGGCGGCGCGATCCTCCGACCACATCTGTAACAGGCCTCAAACCTATCCCTATCCCTAAGATGGGCGAACAAAAAGCGAGGACAATCTTAGGGACAGGCCCTCAGAAACTGAGGGAATCCCTAAGATCGGCATCGAGGTGAGGTGATGTCAAACATAGGGATGGGGATATGTTTCAAACTGGTAAATCTGGACCTGTTGCCCTCGATGGCGAGAGGAGACACGAGCAGACGGGCCCTGCGCGAGACGGGCCCTGGCCCCTGGGGGCCCTCCCAGGGCGAGACACCCGCATCCCCGGGCCGCGCTCCGACGAGATCCCGAGGCCGTGTGGAGGGCCCGGGGAGCCCGAGTACCGCGGGACAACTCGAGACCTCACCAGCCACCAAACCACCCCAACCCAACCCGAAGGCCTCAATTTGCCCTCCATTTCCAGTTGGGGGGGTCGGGGAACACTGAAACAACGCATATGGAACCCGTACCCCCCCCCAACCCGACATTGGGGTCTTCGGGTCGGGTTGGGGTGGTCTGGCAGGTAGTCAAGACCTGCTTCCCTCGGGACCCCTCGTGGAGGGCCGGGAGGAGCCCGAACACAGCGAAAGACGAAGGGCCCGTTTCCCTCAGGACCCGCTTCTCCCATGGCGGCGGATGCCGTCGCGACCTCCCACACTGCCCGGGGTGGGACAACGCGGCTGCCCGGCGGTGCCTGAGGGACCCTCGGCCGGCCCCTGCGGCAGCTCAAAGGTGGCAGCTCCGCTAGGGAGCCCACAGAGGACGTACGCGCCCAGCTATGTGCGTGAACACGGCCCCTTGACCCGCGAGACCGGCCGCGTGACACGAACATTCGCGCAATGCTTGAGCAGGGACCGACCGTCCCGGCATATTCCTATAGTCCTACCACGAAATGTTCGTAGAACCCAAACACTGTTCTTAGAACATCAACCCGATGTGATAAAACAAGACAGACTCCGCCAGACATGTTCTAAGAACATGTCGTGGGAACCATCAGAGGTTCTTAGAACTTTGTTTGGTAGGGCTATAGGCGAGCCTGGACGCTTCGCCACTGCTTGAAATGCGAGCTCTCGAGACCAGCGTGGATTCATGTACGTGTACGTCCTTCTTTCGCTCCTGATCCGAGGCGTCCGAGGGGGCGCCGAGGAGCCCTCCAGCGGGCCCCCACGAAGCAGCAACAGAAATAGAAAGACGAAGCCATGACGTGGACAAATAGACAATCTCTGAGACCCGGCGGCTCTGGAGGATGTCTCGGGCGCCGCGGCCTTCTCAGAGCGTTCCGGAACGCTCTGAGAGCGTTCCGGAACGCTCTGGAAGGGCTGGGCCTAACATTGTTGTTCGTGTTGCTTTCGTTTTGTTGTTCTTTTTGCTCCACCTGTTTTCCTGTACCTCCCTGCCAAAACGAACAACAAAACACAGTCGAAGTCCAGTCAAGCAGCCTTTAAGTCCAGCCCTGCGCTCTGGAACGGATTTGTCCTCGTGTTAGCCCCGTCCAAACATAGGACGATAATGACGTCATGATCCTATTGGCTCACGATGCGTTCCAGAAGTTCTGGAGTATCTGGCGGCCCTCGTTTCTGCAGCCCGTGCGGGGCAGAAGAGAATCCAGGAAAGATCAGAGCGAAGCATTGTGATGACCTCTGGCTCCTCTGGGTACAATTACCGGGCGAAGAACGGTATACAATGATATGTTCCGTCGCTGGGGGCGCTGCATCAGGGTGGCTGGAAAGTTTATACCTTGACGTACCACCGTAAGGGCAAAATTTTCCAGCCGCCCTGGGACAGGCGCCCCCGACAGCGCAACATTTATGTTATACCAGTCTTCGCCCGCTAATGCGCGGTGTACATCGAATGTGCTGCCCTCGTATCGGGCGTTGGCAGAAGTGGGTTTAGTGGAACCTGGCTTAGTGATGTGTACTGGGGGACGCCCCCCCCGCCCCGTTCCACTGACCGGAACTGCCGTCACCCGAAAAACACAGGTTACGGCAGAGCTGGTTCAGTGACTCTGGCCAATTTAGGGGCTCCGGGGCCCTACCACTAACCGGGTCCCCTTAACTGGGGTCCTGGCCATACCCGATCCTACTACCCTGGATGGCGCAGGACTGCCTGGATTGGCCTCCGAAGGGCCTTTGGGCCGCTCGAGGCGAGACCGAAGCCGCAGGAGCGATCGCCCAGAGGGCCCCAGGGTAGCCCAAGGCCCAAGGCCCCCCCAGACAACTGCAGGATCAACCAGACAGCCCCGAGAAGACCGACCAGAGATGCAGTCAAAGCTAGACGAGCGCGTTCCACTACTCGCAAAGTAGCTACTCGCAACTGGCCTGGATCCGCCGCGGGGGATCTACGATACATTACATTGAAGCAGACATGTGTTTTTTTTCTGGCGTTTGTGAGTCGGCATTTTGCAAGTAGAGGAACGCGCTCGATGAAAAACGTGTATTAAGGACGGGTGGTAAGGACGCAGGACCCTTGGAGGCCGAAGTCGGGATCTCTTGGGCGGCGGGCGGCCACCAAAGGACGGACAACAGAGGCAGGGCCCCAAGGGTACCCTAGATGAAGGCGCGCGTCCTTACCAGGCGCGTTGACTATACCTCCAATGACCCTCTCTCCGCCCAGGACCACCCAGGACGAGTCCAATACCCCCTAAAAACCGTGCCGGAGGGCCCCCGAGAGACTACCAACGACTCCCAAGGAGGCACCGCTGGTCCTGCCCTGGAGAGCGGAGGATGAGTATCGTTTGACCGATCCCCATCCCTAGCTGCGTGGCCTGGGCCCCACTGGCCGATTTAACCCCCCTAGATGGGGATATAGGTCGTTCCCTTCGGGTTTCGAGGGGTGCGTCCCCAACTACGATACCGAGAGGAGCCTGAGCGAGAAGTCTTCGACTGCCGCGGACAACCGGCATCCACAGGAGCAAAGGGAGGGGTGAGAAGGAGGAGGGAAGGTGTTGAGCAGGGACCGACCGTCCCTGCATTTCAATACACCTACCACGACATTTTCTTAGAACCCGAAAAATGTTCTTAGACCAAACACGATGATCTTAGAGAACATAGATCCGATGTGCTGAAACAAGACAGCTCCGGCCAGACGTGTTCTGAGAATATGTCGCGCAGACCACAAAAGGCTCTTAGAACACTGCTTGGTGGGCCTACAGTCGGGGCGTTGACCTAAGGAACCCTGAATAAGGAACGAGGTCCCTGTTTTCCATAAGTTGAACTTCGATTTCCTATCGAAAACATAAGGAAAGCCTGAGGCAAACTGTGAAACAATGAAGGAACACGGAGCCCCTCCCCAACGAAAAGGGCTCCTTCTTCAGGGCCCCGGCTGTATAGGCCCACCAGGACGCTTCGCCACTGCTTGGCAGGTGAGACGAGGGCGCGACGGGGCGAGCACGCGGTACCGCCGGCAGCGGGCCCCCCTGGATGCCTGCGCGGGGGGGGGGGCGGGGGCCCCTCAGCTCGCGTGGCCCGTGCTGTGGCACCCCGCCGCACATGGTACACGCGTTCCGGAGGAAGGATGAGGAGGAGGAGGAGGAGGAGGAGGAGGAGGAGGAGGAGAAGGAGGAGGAGGAGGAGGAGGAAGGCGAGTTGGACGAGACGGAGGAGGGCGGCGAGAAAAGAGAGGAAGAGGAGACAAAGGTGGAGCATGAGGAGGAAGAGAGGCAGGAGGGGAGGGGGGGGACGAGGGAAGAGGGAGGAGGAAGAGGAGGGCGAGGAACAGGAGGAGAAAGACAGCTGGCGGAGAGGGCGGGGCAGAGCAGCCAAGCGGAGGTCCTCCTCCGTGCCGCGGCCCGCGGCGACACGCGAGGGCGCCGCCGGCCGCTTGCCCTCCGCGCTGGCGCGCGGCGGCGACTGGGCACCGCCGCCGCGGACAGAGGGCTCGGCCGGCCTGGAGCGCGCGCCGGGGGCGGCGAGGCCCACCGAGGCCAACGTCGTCGTTGTCGTCTTCGTCGTCGTCGTCGTCCTGCATGCCTGCCTGCCTGCCTGCCTGCCTGTCTGCCTGCCTTGCCTGCCTGCCTCGACCTCGTCCGCCTGCGCCCCCGCACCCCCCCCGCTTGCCCGCTTCTCCAGGGCAGGCCGCTGGAGCGCGCGCCCAGGGCATCTGTGCCTCCTACCCTGCAGCTTTCCTGGTGCGATGCGATGCAACCTTTCACAGGGAATTGTGAACTCCCTCCCCCTCCTCCTCCTCCTCCTCCTCCTCATCCTCCTTCTCCTCGGTCTCCTCCTCCGTCTCCTCCTCCTTCTCATACTCCTTCTCCTCCTCATCCTCCACTTCCTCCTCCTTCTCGAAATCCTCCTCCTCGTTCTTCCTCCTCCTCCTCCTCCTCTCCCTCCACCGCTCTCCTCCCTCCTCCCCCTCCTCCTTCCTTCTCCTCCCTCCTCCCCCTCCTCCTCTCCTTCCTCTCTCCTCTCCTCCCTCCTCCTCCTTTCCCTCGTCTTCCTCCACCTCCTCCTCCTCCTTGCCTCTCCTCCTCCTCCTCCTCCTCCCTCATCCTCCTTCTTCCTCCTCCCTCCTCTTCCTCCTCATCCCTCCTTCTCCCTTCTTCCTCCCTCCTCCTCCTTCTCCTCCTCTCTTCCTCATCTTCCTCCTCCTCCTACTCCTCCTCCTCCTCCTCCTCCTCCTCCTCCTCCTCCGTTCTCCTTCCCTCCCTCATCCTCTCCGTCGCCATTTTGGCTCATGCCTTTCCGAAGGCCCCCCCCTCCTGGACCCTGCCCCTCGGAGTGCCCTGCGACCCCAAGTTCACGGGGCAACGCGGCGGGCGTGAGGGACGGGGGAGGAGGGCTTCTGTCGGGGATGGACAGAACCCCCTTTAGTAAAACGTGGTTTAGTGAAAACGACCTGAGGCCCAAACCTGGCGGGCGCAACCCTGGAAAATAGCGGCCACGGCGCCCTCTCGAGAACCGAAAACGGACAATTCACTAATCGACGTGTCACTGTTGGGGGTTCTGTCCACCCCCGATTCTGGCTCACGGAGCAGGGATGGCACGGGCGGGGTCGCTGGACAGCGATCCTGGACGCGGACGGCAGCGCGCTCAGCTGCGGCTTGGCGGGCCCGGGAGGCGGCGGATGCAGCCATCACCAACCTCCAGGCCCAGCTCGACGAGGCGCACGGCCTCGTCTCGGCGCTGGAGGAGGATGCCGAGGCGCGCTCCTCGGGGGGGCATGGAGGCCGATGTGGCGAGCTGCGGCGCCGCCTTCGGCTCAGCGTGCCCGTGCTGGCTGCTGGCCTCGCAGGAGTGTGGGCCCCTGGTGCTGCCGGAGCCGAGCGCTCACTTGCACCCGCACGCCTCCGGCGTCCCCGTGGAGGCCGCCGAGGGCGCCCCGCAGGAGCTCGACAGGCCCCAGCGCGAGGGTCTGGCGGCCTGCAGGGGCCACGACGGCGCCCCCGGCTCTCCCCGAGGACGCCCCCGTCTTCTGCCTCGGAACGGGGCGCTGGGAACCGATGGTGGACTCCAACCGGCCCTTCTCGGCGGCGCGCACCAGGGGGTGGGGGGGGGGGGGGGGGCTTCTTAGGAGGAGGCTGCTTCTCAGAAGGCGCCAGCCCTACATCTATAGAGAGAAGGCCCGCGCCTCCTAAGAAGCAGGGGTGCTTCTGAGAAGCCCTCCCCCCTCCCCCCACCCCCCTCTGCGCGTGGCCGACCTTCGGCACGCGGTGCACCTGCGGCGCGGTCGCCCTCTCGTCGTGCACGGCGATGCGCGCGGGGGAGCCGCGCGGCACGGGGACGCCCCGTGCCGCAGCGCGGCCGAGCGCGCTCCGAGCCGACGCGGAGTGCTTCCAGCGCCACACGACACCTCCGCCGCACGACCTCAGAGAGTACAGTCGGCCTTGATCAGGCAGGGCACGCGAGAGGACACAAGACCCTTCCGAGGGCCACATATCGCCACACGAGTGCGTCGCTCGCCCGCCCTGCGGCGCGCGCCTGCCCAACGAGCAGCGCTCCCCGCGCGCTCCCCCCCAACCCATCGGGATTTCTGGGGTGGCGTCTTTTGCGTGCAGCCCTCGCTGACCACCCATGTACAGTCGGACTTGATTGAACAGGATGCGCGAGAGGACACAAGACCCTTCCGAGGGCCACATCGCCACACGAGTGTAAGAGGGCACGTGCCGCGAGGCACAGGGCACAAGGGCACCCTTGCACCTGGCAGGGTCGACCTCCTCCAATCCGGGCCGACTGTACGGGGCGGCCGATGCGCAGGCAAGTAGGGCTAGGGCAAGGGGGGGAGGAGGAGGAGGAGGAGGAGGAGGAGGAGGAGGAAGAGGAGGAGGAGGAGGAGGAGGAGGAGGAGAAGGAGGAGGAGGAGAAGGAGGAGTAGGGCAGGGCACGCCGAACGCCCAGCCCGACGCCGAGCACCGGCAGCCCGACGCCGAACTTCGTGCAACAGTGCGGCGGGGGGTCGAGCAGCGGCGCGGCGAGAGCGCAGCGGGGCCGGTGGGTGCCGGCCGCGCGGGGCGGCGAGGTGGCCTCTTCGACGGTCCCTTCGAAGGCGGACTGGGCGCGGTCATGCGCGAGGCTGGGACTGATGAGGATGAAGGGGAACTGGAACACACAAATAAATACACACAAATAAACAGATCCCCCATATTTTCCCATATTTTCTGGGTTTTTGTCTTCCCCACCACTTCCCATATTTTTGCATATTTTCCTGGGAGTCGACGATTAATTGTGTCTGTGTGTTTCTTTCCCTCCTGAGAGGAGGCCACCGCTGGGAGGTTTCCGTCGGAAAGAGTAAGGAGGACTCAGCCCCATGTGGGAGCTGCTGCGCCAGAGTGGGCCTCGGATTAAGCGGGTTTAAAGCCGGATTGAGCGGGATTGAACGGGAGTAAGCCGGATTTCGGACCGGCGCAAAATCAGAATCTAACCTCCGAGGAGTTGCATCCGAAGACTGAGGAGGCGCGTGATGCCGTGGGCAGGGCAAGCGGCCCAGTGCGCAGAGATTGGCGTGGGCATCGCGTCGTGCCGAAGGGGGTCACTCCTGAGGCGGCGAAGGAAGCGAGCCATGCGGAGGCTGCTGGTGCCGCTTTCGCCGCCATCTCCGTGCTCGAGCCGCAACCTGCACCTACGTACATGTTCGTACCGTCTGCTTGATCAAGATCGGTAGCTGCAGTCCAACAGTTGACGATCAATGCAAGCAACAGTAATAGGTGCTGTGTCCAATGATTGAGGCGAGCTGTATGGAGTGGGTGATGCAGCTCCTCTTCGGCTAGGTCGTGCTCTGCTGCGGGAAGTTCGGCGAGTTCGGACTTCGTAGTGGCCCCTGCAATGCAGCTCTCGCTCTTCGTCCTCTTCGTGTGAGTCGTGGAGCCGCGGCGGCAGGGGCTTCGGTATCGTTAAGTCGCTTCGCGATCGGTCTTATCTCATCTGACCTTCCTCCTCCTCCTCTCCCATGTTACCTCCCTCCTCCTCCTCTCCCTCCTCCTCACCCCCCTCCTCCTCATACCTCCTTCGCCTCTTCCTCCGCCTCCTCCTCCTCCTCCTCATCCTCCTCCTCCTCTTCCTCGTCCTCCTCTCTCTCCTCCCCCTCTTCGTCTTCGTCGGCGTGGTCGTGGTTCGTGCTGCTCTGCTCGGGCCTTGCGTCCCCTACGCCGCGCATGCAATTGCCGCCAATTACTCCTCCCTCCCGACTCCTTCTCCCTCCTCCTCCTCCTCCTCCTCCTCCTCCTCCTCCTCCTCGGCCCAGTCCTCATCCTCGCCCTCGTCCTCCTCATCCTCCTCCTGCGTCTGCTCCTCCTCCTCGGCTTCCTTCTCCTCCTCACCCCCCCTCCTCCTCCTGATCCTCCTCCTCCTCCTCTTTCTCCACATCACCAGCATTAGCATAAGCATCGGCATCAGCATTATCATCACCAGCAGTACCATCATCATCGGCAGCATCATAATCATCAGCATCATCAGCATCATCATCATCATCATCATCATCAGCATCAGCATCATCGTCATCACCGTCATCATAATAATCATCGTCACCATCATCAACATCACCATCATCATCCTCATCAGCAGCATCATCATACTCATCATCATTATGATCATCGCTATCATCAACAACAGCATCAACATCATCGCCATCACCATCAACAACGTCGTCATCATCATCGTCGTCAGCATCATCATCATCAGTATTGTCGTCATGATCATCATCAGCAGCATCACCTTCGTCATGATAATCAACACCATCATCACCATGATCAGCATTGTCACCATCACAATCAACATCATCATCAGCACCATCATCATCAGCATGGGCATCATCATCGTCATCATAATCATACTGATCATCATGATCACCACCACCATCAGCATCATCACAATGATCAGCATCCGCATCATCAATATCAGCACCATCGTCGTAGTCGTCGTCGATGTCCTCGTCGCCGTCGTCGTCGTCGTAGTCATCATCATCATCATCATCATCATCATCAGCATCATCATCATCATCATCAGCATCACCATCATCATCATCAGCAGCAGCATCATCACCATCATCATCAGTATCATCAGCCTCATAATCATCGTCATCGTCATCGTCATCGGATCGTCATCATCATGATGGTCATCATCATGAGCGTTATGATGATCATAATAATTATCATCACAACCACCACCATGATCATCATCGTCGTCATCATCAGCATCGACGTCGTCGTCATGGTCGTCGTTGTCGCCGTGGTCGTCGTCGTCGTCGTTGATGTCGTCGTCGTCGTTATCGTACTCATCATCATCGGCATCAGCATCAGCAGCAGCAGCATCAGCAGCAGCATCATCATCACCACCATCATCATACTTATCATCAGCATCATCCTCATCATCGTGATCATCATCGATATCAGCATCATCACCATCCTGATCCTCCTCCTCACCACCATCATCACCATCAGCATTCAACATCATAAGCACCACCACCATCATCATCATCATCATCATCATCATCATCATCATCGTCCTCGTCCTCGTCATCCTCATCATCAGCAGCATCGTCGTCGTCAACATCATCATCATCATCACCATCATCATCAGCATCATCATCATCATCATCAGCATCATCATCCTGTGGATGCGCTTCGCGATAGGTCCAATACAATCCAATCCTCCCCCTCTTCCGTCTCCATCCTATATCGTTCCCTCTCCCCTCCTGTCCATCCCCCTCTTCCTCCCCCTGGCTCTTTCCCTGGCTCCCCAGCCCCCCAGTCGCAACTCCCTGCCACCCTGTGCTCCGGGACATCGGCACCCGAGCCGCCAACGCGCAGCACCCGAGGGAAACCCTTCCTCTCCCTCGTCGCGTGCGCGAGCGGACGGGGGGGGGGAGAGGTGGAGACGGCGGGGCGGCGGCGGCGAACGCTGGCTGGCTGTGGCGTGCAGACGTGCGCCCTCTCTCTCTCTCTCGCTCTCTGTCTCTCGCTCTCTCTCTCTCTCTCTCGCTCTCTCTCTATCTCTCTGTCTCTCGCTATCTCTCTCTCTCTATCGCTCTCTCTCTCACTCTCTCTCTCTATCGCTCTCTCTCTCTCTCGCTCTCTCTCTCTCTCTCTCTCTCCCAGAGGGTCGGAGCAAGAGGCCGAGGGGGCCACGCGCCGCCTGCGCCTCTCCCTGGCTGCAGCCCGAGACGCCAGGGGGGGAGGAGGGAGGCGGGAGGATGCCTCCCTTGGGCCCCCGACCTCCGGCGCGCCGCGGATTTTTCCTTGGAAGCTCGGGCCCCCGACCTCGCGACCTCTGCCCTCCTCCTCCTCCTCCTCCTCCTCCTCCTCCTCCTCCTCCTCCCAGGACCGGCTTCTCCTCCCGGAATCGTCTGTCTGTTGTCGACGGCCCCGAGGCCCGGCAAAAAGGGCCCCTGGAGGCCGAAGAGGGCGAGACCGCTCCCGTCGAGTTTGTTGTTGTTTTTTGTTTTTTGTGTGTGTGTGTGTGTGTGTCTGTGTGTGTCTGTGTGAGTGTGTGTGTGTGTGTCTGTGTGTGTGTGTGTGTGTCTGTGTGTGTGTGTGTCTGTGTGTGTGTGTCTGTGTGTGTGTGTGTGTGTCTGTGTGTGTCTGTGTGTGTGTCTGTGTGTGTGTGTGTGTGTCTGTGTGTGTCTGTGTGTGTGTGTGTGTCTGTGTGTGTGTGTGTCTGTGTGTGTGTGTGTCTGTGTGTGTGTCTGTGTGTGTGTGTCTGTGTGTGTCTGTGTGTGTGTGTGTCTGTGTGTGTGTCTGTGTGTGTGTGTGTGTGTGTCTGTGTGTGTGTGACGACGCGAGGGGGTCTGGGGAGGGAGGAGGACTTCTTGAGCCCGCAAGGTTTCGGGAGCGCCCTCGGCGGGCGGAAACTGCCCCGACCCCCTGGAGGGTGCGGCAGGTCGAGTGTTGCTCAAGGTGCCCCTGGTCCAAGGTGCCCCCAGCTTTGCGCGTCACCAGCCAGCTTGAGGGGAGGAACAGAAAACGACTACGAATAGAAGGATAATGAGGAGAATGAAGAGGAGGAGAACGAGGATGAGAAGGAGAGGGAGGAGGAGGAGGAGGAGAAGGAGCAGGAAGAGGAGGAGGAGAGGGGCGAGGAGGAGGAGGAGGCGGCGGATCAGGAGGAAGCTGGAACGGCGAAGCCAAAAAATACCGAGACCGCTACTCCCCCAACCTCTCCCATAGTGCGTTCTGACCATGACTTCGAGGCGAATCCAGCCGCCGCGACGAAGGCCTCCTCCCAGGAGGTCCACACACCGAAAACGGGCGAACGGTACCTGTTGATCCTCCGAGCTGGTGGAGGGAGCAGGAGAAGGAGGCAGGGTAGTGAATCGGCAACGCTCTCTGCCTGCGTTATGGATTTAGGATGTGATCGCGAAGAAGTTCACCACTGAGTGGGAGAAGGGTCTTCTGTGCAACGGCATGGGCGAATTGTGTGAAAATATTGGGGGTGGATATGAGCGTTGGAAGCCCTTGGACCCGTTCTCTGCATTGTGACCGTCTCTGCTTCCCTTGTTTGTGCTGCTTGATCTCGCGTTGGGCTTGACCCCCGATGTCTAACTCTACGTGCCCTGCAGCAGCTCCGTGTGGAGCGCTCCCATCATTTTCCTTTGCCCTGGATCCCCATACCTAGACCATGCTTCGATCTGAACTGGCCTTTGGCTCTGACCGACCGACCGACCGACCGAGGAGGAGGAGAAGGAGGAGGAGGAGGAGCACCAGGAGGAAGAGGAGGAAGAGCAGGGAGGAGGGAGGGAGGAGGAGGGGGAGGGGGAAGGGGAGGAGGAGGAGTAGGAGGAGGAGGATAAGGAGGAGAAGGAGCACCAGGAGGAAGAGGAGGAGGGAGGAGAGAGCGGGATGGAGGAGGGCGAGGAGGAGGAGGAGGACCAGGAGGCAAATTGAGGAGGAGAAGGACCAGGAGGAAGAGGAGGAGTAGGGAGGAGAGAGGAGGAGGAACAGGAATATGGAGGACGACCCCCTGCGGGGCGCGTTCCTCGGCCTGTTCTCCCACGACCGCGAGCGGGAACGCCGCGGCCGCCGCCGCCCGCGCGAGCTCGAGCCTCGGCCGCGGGGGCCGGGGCGCCAGCGTTCCCCGCGGCTCCGAGCCGCTCGCCACCATCTCGACCCCCTGCTGCATTCTCCCCTCCTCCTCCTCCCTTCCCTCCTTCTGACTCTTCCTGCTCCGACTCACATCCGACCTAACCAATAATCCTTATAACTCCGCATCCCCTCCTCCTCCTCGCCTCCCTCCCTCCTCCTCCTCCTCTTCCTACCTCCTCCTTCCTCATGTCCTCCTCCTTCCTCTCCTCCTCCTCCTCCTCCCCCTCCCTTCTCCTCCCTACCTCATCCTCCTCCTCCTTCCCTCCTCCTCTCCTCATCCCTTCCCGCCTGCTCCTCCTCCGACCCTTCCCTCATACTCCTATGCTCTCCCTCCTCCTCTCCTCCTCCTCCTCTCTCCTCCTCCTCCTCTCCCTCCTCCTGCCTCTCCCCCCCTTCCTTCCTCCCCCTCCTCCCCTCCTCCTCCGTCTCCTCCTCCTCTCCTACCTCCCTCCTCCTTCTCTCTTGCCTCCTCCTCCTCCTCCTGCTCCTCATCCTCCTCCTCTCTCTCTCTCTCTCTCTCTCCGCTGTGGCGCTCATCTGCCGGCCGCGCGCCGGCCGGCTCAGAGAAGGGCCGCGTCCGGCAGGGGCAGGGCTGGGGTCTTTCACCCGCCAACCCCTACCGGACGACCAGCGCGCCCCCAGCTCCACCATCAGCAATAACAGCACCCCGCCCGCCTGCAGCTCCGGGCACGCAGCCCCGCCCACATGCCAGGATCGCTCTCGCTACGAAACGCACGTGTTCCGCCTCCCGCGAGGGCCCAAACAGGGCACCCAACACCATGCCAATTGCCGTCACTGGCGGCATGGAAGCTTTCCGCCAAAACTTCCCGCGAAGCTCTGCAGTGCCCGCACACGCCGTGAAGGCATGGACGATACTAACCTCGTGGCAAGGGCAAGCTCCACACCTGTTCAGCGTGATGGGTGCTTCCTCACCGCCCAACACAGGGAGCGGCCAGCGACCAGTAATCCGGCAAACAGCCCACAAACGAAAGAACAAATTCCCAACAGCCCACAAACGAATTCCCAAGAACGAAAGAACATTCCCTCCTCCTCCTCCTCCTCCTCCTCCTCCTCCTCCCTTTCCTCCTCCTCCTCCTCCTCCTCCTCCGGCCTCCTCCTCCCTCCTCCTCCTCCGCCCTCCTCCTCCTCCTCCTCCTCCTCCTCCTCCTCCTACCCTCCTCCTCCTCCTCCCCCTCCTCCTCCCCCTCCTCCACCGTCCATGTCTCACTCGCGCGACCCTCTGCTCACCCACTGCTCAATAGAAGTGTCCGCTGATCGGGAGAAGTTGGTAGAAACAGCAAGTAGGAAGGCGTTGGAAGAAGATGTGGCTTACGACCGCCCCCTCAGGAGGAAGGGAAAAGAAAAAACACTCGATGATTGACATGGGAAGACGCCTAAACTATGTTGGGATATGGGAATCCCAAACTACCTACTTTCAACGACCGACGTGTTTGTACTACGCTCCTGTCCACCTGAAACTGTTCAGCGCGGGGGGCTACATCTCCCGCGTGTTGCTTCCACGCTGGTCTTGGCACCGCAATATGTTTGACCACGCTTTGCTTCCGATCAAACCGTCTTCGGCATGGTCGCGCCAGAATTTCGAAGGGTGCACATATCGGGCCCTTGAGGGGCCCCTGATCGGCGAGAACACAGCGCAGTTCTGTTCGCTGTCGCAAACCACGGGCCTGGGAACCCTTTCCCCTGCCGCCCCGCCGTGGGCGCTACGGTTCGCCGCGGCGCCCGTGCCGGGGCGGGCTGGGCCAGGTTTGGGGGGGGGAGTTGTGGTTTGGGGCTCGCCTCGGGTCTTCCTGGACTTCGTGTTCCCCGTCCTGTTCGTGCTCACCACATCCTTGCTCCCCCCCGCGGTGGAGGGGTACAGATACCCCCGCGTCTGACGCGCAGTGCCGCAGGGCGCGCGCGTCGTCGGGCCGCTGTGGCGGCGTTTTCCTCTTCCCCTCACCCTTCGCCGCTCCTGTAGTTTGAAGTCGGGCCTGTCCCTCTGCAGGAGGGATATTCCAAAAATAGTTGAACCAATAGCCGGGGGACAACTTGTTGGGTATGTGTTGGATATGCTTGGCAAATGTTTTGACTATTTTTCTAATTTTCCGTCCGACATCCCCCTGTAGGGGGGACAGGCCCGACCTAATTTTGGTTGGGGTGGGGCGTGGGGTGTCGCTGCACCTGCGCGCCCCCCGCGGGCCGCGGCGAGCCACGCGCGCGTCGCTCGCCCGCCCTGCGGGCGGCGAGCCCGCCCAGCGAGCAGCGCTCCCCGCGCGCTCCGCCCCCCAACCCATGGGGATCTCTGGCGTGGCGTCTTTGGCGTGCAGCCCTCGCTGACCAGGAGGAGAGGAGGGAGGAAGGAAGAGGGAGGAGGGAGGAGTGAGGGAGGGAGGAGGGAGGAAGGGAGGATTGAAGGATCGGATTGGATTGGTCCTCCAGGGGAGGCAGGGAGGGAGGGACTGGGAGGGAGGTACAGTCGGGGCTTCGACCTAAGAAACCCCAAATGAGGAACGAGGCCCCTTTTTTTCCATAAGTTGAACTTCGATATCCCATCGAAAGCACAAGGAAGACCTGAGGCAAGCTGTGACACTATCACGGAACACCGAGCCCCTCCCCAACGAAAAGGGTTCCTTCTTCAGCGCCCCGACTGTACAGTCGGACTTGATTGAACAGGATGCGCGAGAGGACAGGATGCGCGAACAGGATGGCAACAGGCCCTTCCGAGGGCCACGTTGCCATAGGAGTGTAAGAAGGCACGCATCGCGAGGCACAGGACACAAGGGTGCCCTTGAGCTGGCAAGGTCGACCTACCAATCCGGGCCGACTGTATCGCCCCCCCGCTACGCGACGCCGCAGGGGGGTGCATCCCTGCGCGGCCGACGGGCGGCGGCGGCAAGCGGGCCGGTCCCGCGTACCCCGTCCCTGTCCTTATGGGGCGCCTGACCAAGCCAGGTTGAGGGGAGGCGAAAAGACCAAAGGACCGATGAACCGAAGGAGGAAGAAGAGGAGGAGGAGGAGGATACCAAGTGTAAACTCAAGAGTCATCAACGATGTTGGAATTAACCCTCCCTCCAAGCTCCCTCTTCACAGGCCCCTACAACGGTTCATTTTCATTGAAGAAACCGCCTCGTTGGAAGACAACCGTTTGTAGACCTTGAGGCATGCCCAATCATTGTTCTCGGGATTTCCACGCCATGGATCAACCTGATTGCTGCATCCTGACGATCTGGAATCGCGCCAGAACGCCATTTCGGGGATTTTAGCACCGCGAATAACTGTTGCACCAGCATCATCCCGAATCCTTCCAAAACGCCATGTCTGCTACGCTGATCAAGGGAATCCGTGAAACTCTTGCAAACGTGTGAAACGAATGTGCGCGGCGCTAAGGCGGAGAGCCACAATTTGAAAAGGAACCGCCCTCAATCCGTGAAGCTCTTGCAAATTGTGAAAACTAATGTGGGGGCGCTGAGGCGAGAACCACATTTTGAAAAGGAACCGCCCTCAATCCGTGAAACTCTTGCAGTAGTATGGAACGAGTGTGCGCGGTGCTGAAGCGAGGGCCACAATTTGAGAACGACCCGCCCTCAATCCGTGATGCTCTTGCAAATGTTTAAACGAATGACGAATGTGCGCGGCGCTAAAGCCAGAACCACACTTTGAAAACGGCCCGCCCTCAATCCGTGAAACAATTGCAAGTGCTCAAAACGAATGTGCGCGGCGCTGAAGCGAGAGCCACATGTTGAAAACCACCCGCCCTCATTCCGTGAAGCTCTTGCAAATGTTAAAGCGACTGCGCGCGGCGATCCGGGGAGAGCCACATTTTGCAAACCACCGGCCCTCAATCCGCGAAGCTCTGGCCATTAAGCTTCGGAATCATAAGCGGTGAGGAGGCCTGAGGCGAACGGCCCGGCCCGCCCTATGAACTGGACTCGGGGTGCGACAGGGAAAAACTAGAAGGAAAAGGGATGGAGGAGGAGGAGGAGGAGGAGGCGTGTGACAGACAATCTGCCGGCTTCGAGGAGGTCAGCGACGCCGCCCCGCCACGCGGCGCCCGAGCAGGTTCCCTCGTACCCTTTCCGGCCATGCGCCTTCGGCCTCCCCGCGGGGCGCTCCCGCCTCGACGCCTCCCGCACTCTCGCCCCCCACTTCCCTTAACTCCCGCCGCCGCCCGCCGCCGCCGCCGCCGGCATCGACGTCGACGTCGGCGTCGGCGTCAGCGTCGGAATCGGCGTCGGCGTCGGCGTCGGCGTCGGCGTCGGCGTCAGCGTCGTCGTAGTCGTGGCCGTCGTCGTCGTGGTCGTCGTCGTTTGACTGGTTGTCGACTTGATGCCGTCGTCGTCTTTCTCCTGCTCCTGCCCCTCACAATCCGGTTCCTTGGCCTCCTCCTCCTCCTCCTCCTCGCTATTGTCTCCTTCCCGCCTTCCGTCCGCGCGGTTCCCGGACCCTTCCTGGCGCACCTGGAGACGAAGCCAGGACGAGGGTGACATCGGGTGAGGATAGACTGAGAATCTCTAGGGGTTCGGCGGCTCTGGACGATGTCCTTGGCGCCACGGCCCTCTCGAAGAGTTTCGGAGCGCTT
>CAUYUJ010002502.1:0-35000 GCA_963575745.1 Prorocentrum cordatum
CTCTCCCCTCGGAGGCCACGATCCTCGTGAGGGGTGTCGAAAAATGGCCCTCCCATGGAGTGCTCTGGGGGGACCTGACCGGGACCTGGCAGGGGTACTTTTCGTCCGGGGGCCCCCAGGGGCCGCTCCGCGCGCGCTAACTCGAAATATTGTTAACCAGTTACCGGAGATCTTAGCACGCCTCTGGCCCGTTGGGCCGGAGAATTTTGGAGGTATTTGTACGCATCGTCCAAGATCCCCCTGTAGGGAGACAGGCCCGACCTAAGGATAAGCGGTGGTTGGAGCTGGGTTTCGGGAGCGAGGAGTGCGGATGAGGACGTGGCAGGAGGAGGGCAGAGGCAGGGAGGGGAGGTTGTCTTTTATCATCCGGCGCGTAACGGCCGTTGCCTGGGCCATGCTGTGGCGCTCGCAGCGCACCCCGCGCCCCGACGTGCCCCATCCCGCCCACGCGTTGCTGTTGCCTGGGGTCCCAATCCACTTTCCCCCTCCAGGGTAACGACCGTTCCCGGAGATAGTAAAAAAGCAATCTCGGGAGAGGCGCACGAGGGGGGGGGAGGAAGATAGGAGAAGATGAGGGGAGCAAATATGGACATAATGACATTGGGAGACTGGAGGAGCCTGAGCAGGAGGCTGGGTCGAAAGATGGGTGGGCGAATAGTGGTGCTGCCATGCTTTCCCCCCTTCGCTCCCTTCTTCCACCCCCCCCTCCCCCCTTCCCCCCCCCAGATGTGCACGTGTTGAAACCTGTTCGGCCTCCGAGGGCTGCTCCATGGCTAGTGGGCCGTGAACGCAGAAAGTCCAGAGTGAAGAATGGACCCCACGAAGGGGTCGAGACTTCTGGGTACCCCGCCTGGGCCCCCCCTGTCAAGGGCAGAAAAAACGCCCCTACCCTGGTTTACGAATCGCTGTGCTCTGAACCTCCTGTGGGCTGACAGGGTAAACCCTGCGTGATGTGCCGCGTCCTGGCGGCTCTAGGCTTTGGGGGTTCCCAGGAGGTTTACAGACCACGCATTGTAGTCCAGGGTAGGGTTGTTTTTTCATCCCTCAACCCTGGTCGCTTCCACATGAAAATACTATGAATACTACTCTCCCTCCTCCCCTCAAGGTGTCCGGAAGATTCCCCGCCAACTCCGCGTGCTGTTTCGTCACGATCGAATTTCAAGCTTTGTTTTGTCTCATGGTTGTTGTGCAGTCCGATTGTTGCCGGTGTTTCAAAACTGTGCTTCCGCTGGAGCGTGGGCCTCATTATCGGATCGGTGCTTTGCTCCCGTCGTTCAGGATGGCGCTCTCGCCCCAGCGCGGGCCACTTTTCTGGATCCGAGTTTTGATTCAATGTGTTCCCCACCTCATTTCCCCTTCCCCCGCCTTCTCCTGGTCCTCCTGTTCCGCTTTTTCCACTCCAGCTCCTGCTGCTGCTTTTCGTCTCCCCCAAGTGCGGGCCACTTTCTTGAATCCGAGTCTGTTTTCATCTTTGTCGCCCTCTCATGTCCCCTCCTCCGCCTTCATCTGGTCCACATTCTCTTCCCTATCCTTCCGCTGTAGTTCCTGCTGCTGCTGTTCGTCCTCATCCTTTTCCTCCCGCTTCACCCGTCACCTCCTCCTCCTCTTCCTATGCACGCAACTGCCACTTTCCCGCTTGCTCATAACACGAAGTGGTCTTCCTGTGGGAGTCGCAGGCCGGCTATGACACGCGTCCGCGAATAATGACACGTCAGCGCCGTAGGAAGGGAGATGGGAGGGAAATTTGGCCTGTCCGACGAGGCGCGAGCGCTCCTGGCTTCCCCCCCCCCCAGTTCTCTCCCGCCTCCCAGCGGTACAGCTCTGAACCCTCGGTGCCTGGCTTCCCAGCGCACCTGGCTTCCCCCCCCCGAGTTCTCTCTCGCGCCCCTCCCGCCCTCCCCGCGACACAGCTCCGCACCCTCGGTGCCTCCGCCGCTCCTCGCTCGGGGCAGGCAGCTCCGGGTCCCCGCCGGTGAGGGGCTCGCGCCCTCTCGCGGCGTCGGGGTCCCCGCCGGCGTCCTGGGCCCCCCGTGGGCTTCGGGAGCCTTGGGACGGGGGTCAATGCAAACGGGGGTCAGCCAGAGCGCCGGATCTTGCAGGATCCTGCAGTGCCAGGGTCGCATTGGGCGCAGGATCCTGCAGGATCTTGCAGGATCATTCGCATTGACCCGGGTCTGGGTGCAGGATCTTATAGGATCTTGCAGGATTTTGCAAGGCCTGATTGACCCGGGTCTCCCCGAGGGCTGTGGGGGGCGCGGCGCCCGGGGACTCCCGCGGGGTGCTCCCCTCGGCCCCAGCGTGCTTCCCGAACGCCGGGGTTTTGGGCGCCTCCTCTTTCGGAGGTGGATCGACCTCCTACCCTGACGCGTCGATCAAGGAATTGGCCGTTTTCGGTTCGCGAGAGGGCGTCCTGGCCGTCATTTCTGCGGGTCCAGGTCCGTCGGTTTCGGTCCCAGGCCGTTTTCACTGAAGGGAGGTTTACTAAGGGAGGTTTGTCCACCGCTGACTCCATCCTGGCGTGCTTCCCGAACGCCGGGGTTTTGGGCGCCTCTTCGTGGCCCGGGTGATAATTAGACATGCGACCCGCGATGAAGCATCGGCCTCCGGCCAATCGATCGACAGTTCGTCATGGGGGCGCGGGTTGAGGAAGCAGATCCGCTGGAGGTGGGGGCTCACGTCATGTTCGTTGTACTCTCTCCTGACCCCTCTTCTAAATGAGTCTTTTGGCATTTTTTCACAAATGATGCACGTCTTGCAGTCTTGCAGAGGCTACCAAAGGCCGCCGAAGGCTAATAAAGGCCGCTAAACATAAAAGCTCAAGGCCGGTAACGGCAACAGAAGGCTACTAAACCGAGGCGGTGCATATTAGAATGAGCTCTCTTGGAGTCCCTCACTTCCCAGACCTCCGACTTAGTGATTTCATGCGATCTGCGAGCCGCAGACTTCTCGGTCCAGTCCTTTTTTATCATGGGTAGTTTGTTCATGGCACCAGCGCCCAAGAACGGCCCCGCAAACCGAACATGGCGAGAATGCTCTGACTTGATTCTGTTCAAACCGAGGTGCAGAATTCGCGAACGAGCGCTGGACCAGTCCGTGAGGATCACAGACACTGGATCGGTGCGAAACCACCCGCCGTTGTGTTGTTCTCGACGCCCCGATCTGAAGGCAGGAATGGGGAGGCCTCACGAGCTCAGGGCGATGTTCGGGGCCTTTCGCGACTGCAGGGACCCGCAGTTCCTTCATCTTTTTGAGGCGAAGCGAGCGAGAGAGAGAGAGAGAGAAGGATAGAGAGGGAGAGCGGGAGAGAGAGAGAGAGAGAGACAGGGAGAGAGAGACTGAAGGATAATGGTTGGAGAGGGGGAGAAGCAAGGAATCGTCTCGTAAAGCCTTCCTCAAGAGCAACAATCTATATATAGCACGCCCACGCATACACATTCCATTAGAACAACCTCGCTCACATAAAGAAATAATGTGCAAGTATTCTCTCACAGGAAGGATGCATTGCCTCGGCTTCATCCCCTTTGCACAGCCGATTTGCGGCGACACGTGATTGTAGCCGTGGGGTGTTATAGACGCTTTGAACAAATACACCTTTCACACATATATATATATATATATGTATATATATAGATATAACACAGTTTTGTTCGACATGTGCTATCCTACGCAGGATGTGTGGATCGAGTCCCCCAGAAGAGGAAGGCTCAGAAGTAGCAGTGGATTTCTGCAGGGGCAGCAGCAGTCACGCTTCGTAGTGGCAGTGGTCACGAGGACGAGCAGGTCAGCACGAGGTGTCCCCAAGGTGGACCAGGAGGCTGTCCATGCGAGGCCCGTGGTTGAGCAATCCGGGTTGTCGGCCAGGCGCCAGCTGCCGCCCTCCCACCCCTCTCCTCTGCTTCTTTCTCTCCCCTGCCCGAGTATCTCCCCCATGCGGCAGGACCGGTGGAAGATCGATGGGGCGTCCATGCGCGGTTTCTACCTCCACAGCGAGAGCGGTTATTTGTACATTTGGCGGGGAAGGGCGCACATTCCTGAACCGTCCATCAGCTCCACAGTCAGATGCCCAGCACATAACTACGACAAATAAGAAAGTTCACAGTTGAGTGCAGTCAACTCGCATAGTAAGGATGATCATCCTTCCCAAGGGTATCCTTGCATCCTTGCCTCCTCGGTCCATCCTTCATCCTTGGCCACTTCCGTTGGCCGCCCCCCGCTCAGAAAGCTTCGAAATGGGCTTCTAAGGCCCTTGCATCATTCTTGCGCACCCTTGCGATACGGGCCGACTGTACTCGCAGGCACAGACACACCGCGTTGGCGTGCATGGCTCCAGGCTTGACTACTTGGGCGTCTTTCTGCCTCTTCCACTGCTGCGCTCTCGCGGCCCTTCCGCCTAGCCTCGCCTCGCCTGGAGCGTTGGCGCTGGGCGAGCCCGCGTTTCGCATGTTGTGCCTCGCGACTGCCGTCGGGCCGTCTGTAGTTCCACTCGTTTCCAGTAGAGCGGCCTCGTCGAAGAGCAAGGGCCAGGGCAGCTGAGTACGATGGCAACATTGAAAGAGAGAGAGAGAGAGAGAGAGAAAGAGGGAGAGAGAAACACAAGAGAGAGAGCGAGAGAGAGAAAGAACCAGACAGACAGAGCGAACCAGGTCAACGGGAACCCCGACCGAGTCTGATCGTGTCAATTTCTGGTGTATGACGTACCTGGCGTGAGTGTCATATGGGGAGCCCCAAACCAGGTGGTGAGACATCAGGTGGTGACCTGGAATCCCCAAAACGTCACTACCGGGTGTTGGAAAACTGGATCACCGCCAGGTTTTGTGATTTCCGGACCCACCAACGTTCGGAACATCCTGGGGTGGTGACACCATGTCGCCCGAGACGCACCGCCGGGTGTTGTCGGTCAGAACGCGCGTGTGTAGTTAACAAAGCAGGCGGCAGAGCGCTTGGGGGGCAGGGCGGGTGTGAGTGACAGAGAGTGCACCTCGCGCGGGATCCCTGACCATTGTGGCTCTAGGCATCCCCGCTCGGTCTCGAAAAGGGGCGTGAGTTAAGGGGAGGGTACGCACGGCTTAGTTTGATCGTGAACCGAAGCCGACTCACTTGTCATGGAGCCTAGCCCGCAGGAGCTTGCCGGCCTCAAGGTGCTCCGGGACGTCGCAGAATGGGCGGGCCTCGACGGTGACGACGACAACGCGAAGATGCCGCGGGGGATTGTTCGATCTTTTGGGCGCATCTGCGGATCACCCAGTCGTCCGCGTTGTTCGTATCGCCCAGGCCGCTTTCGACGATCTGGTGAAAAATTGGTTTATCAGCAGTGGCGAGGGGAGTGTCCCTGCCACGCCAGCAGTGCGGGCGGCGGCGGCCGCTTTCGGCGCCGCCTGCAGGATCGCCGCGGGCGTGCAGCAGCCTCAGGCTGAGGCCCAGTCGCAGGCCGACGACAACGTGAAGGCGATCAATCGCGCCTGCGACAGCATAGCGGCGCTTCTCCCTACTCTTGAGGCGCACGCCAAGAACATCACGGAGGAGCGGGGAGCTGGCTCGACTAAGGCAGTCCTCAAGGAGGTGATTGACCCCCGGCTGGAGAGCGCAAAGCCCCTGCTGGACAGCGCCCGGGTCTTGGCGTGCACCGCGGACTACAAGATCGCCTATAAGGTCAAGCCCCCGCCGCTGGAAGAGCTCACGCAGGAGCAGCTGGCGGCTTTGGATTCTGTCTTGCGGAGCGGACGGATCCCCTACGCAGATTTCGCTGTGTGGGGGCCACAGGGCAACCGTATCCTCAAGCATGTGAACCTCGTGGGCAAGACTTGCAACCCAGACGGCACGCGGTCCATGGTGGAGCTGTTCGGCCCAGAATCCTTTTTGAATCATGGGACTGGTCGTGTAAACTTCTCCGCTCGGGCCTCATTCAGTTCGGGGCGGTCGATCTCGGTACTCTTCTGAATTACCGCACTAACTTCTTTCGTCGTTGCCAGCAGCGGGGCCCAGAGGCGTGGCACATCGCCTAGCAGGCAGATTGCCGATGCCGCCTCGAGCTCATGGAAAGGCTCCACAGGCAGGTGAGGGACGACTACGAAAAAGCCAAGCAGCGTGGCAAGGACCACCCGTGCGACCCCGATCGGCCGTGGAACCTAGTCTGGTAGATTGATTGCTGACGATGCGGATTTCTGGGGGCATGAGTTCGAAGACCCAGCGCTGCTTGTTCTGGCCAAGACAGCGTCACTGGCAATCATGCTAGGCACCGATGCCAGAGCAGCCACGGGCGTCGGTCACTTGTCGGCTGGCGCTCGCGGCCCTGCCCAGGAGCCGGCCCCGAAGCGAGGGCCTCCCAGCAGCGCTGGTGCGCCACCTCCTCCGCCCAAGAAGCCGCGTTGCCCTGGGCGCCGGCCGCAGGTCGGCCCACCCTCAGCCGCGCGCCAAGTCGCCGCCGCCGCCCCCAAGTTGACCAAGGGAGCATCGAAGGGGAAGGGCGGCAACCGCCAGTGAGCGGTCGGCGCCCCCGCGGCGCTGAGCCCGGCAGCGAAGGCTCGGGTGCGGCCCCCGGGCAGGGGCGGACGCGTGTCCTGGATGCGTGATTCCATCGGGCGCGCTGTCAACAGCGCCGGCCGCGGTTGATGACTCAGGACAAGCGTCGCTGCTCAGCCAGGAGGCGAGGGCCCTTGCAGCGCCAGCGCCGGTAGATCCGTCGGCCGGCGGGGGCCGCCAGAAGATCAGCCTCCTTGTCGTTCTCGCCGAGACGGAAACGCGTTGGGGACTTCCTGGCATAGCCGTGCGCCTCCGCAAGCTGGGTGCGCAGACGGCGGTCTACGACGCCGGCGGCGGCGAGACGAGCTCGCTCCTGGCGCAGAACGCGCGGCGCGAGTTGGACGCCAGGATTGGCGCGCTCGAGTTCCACGGTTGTGCGCTGGCCCCCCCGTCTGCAACTTTCGACGGTTGTCGCGACGGCGGCCCTGCTTTCCGCGGCGAGGCGCCTCCAGACATCTACGGCTTCCGCCGTCTCTCGCCAGAGGTGGCCGAGCGTGTCCGCGGCGAGACAGCGTTGGCCCTCTGGGCGGCTGCCGTGGCGCAGAGGTTCCTGGAGCTAGGCCTCCCTGGGGTGGCATTGACAGACGCCCGTTGTCCTGGTCGCCCATCAGTCCTCGAGCTCCCTGAGTGGCAGGCGATTATGGACTCGCTGGGCGTCGTTGCCTCGCCTCGCGTCTGGAGCGCCGTCGGCGCCGTCGCTGCGCGGCCGGTCGAGATCGCGCGTTGGTGCGCTGATCTCGCCGGCGCTGCCGCAGGGCCAGCAGCGGCGTGCTCCTCCCTCGCGGGGCGGCTCCCGGAAGCCGCCGTGAGGAACAGGTTGGCGGCGCCGGAGGCTGAGGCCGCGCTGGTGCGATCGGGCCGCTTCTGCAACAAGTTGGCCAGGCCAGCGAATGGCGAAGTCGGCAGGGTAGATCTGTCCGATGCCCAGTTGTCCATCGCGCTGCCTCTTCGCCGGCGCGAGCCCGACGCCAGGGCCGCTCGCTCGGCGCAGGAAGCCAAGGCGGTCGGCGGCATGCGCGGGCCATTGCGCCCCCTGTGCAAAGCCCCGGGCTTCGAACAGGTGTCGGCCGAAGTGCGGGCATTCCTGGTCGACGCGCTGATAAAGTATTCTTCCGTCCACAATAAGTTTTGGGCTGCCCGCGCCAGAGCGGGCGACGGCGCCGGGCCCGCGGAGGCAGAGCTGAACGTCCATCGCCCCGCCTTCGCCGCGCTCCTGGGCGCGTCATCGCGTGGCCGTGCCCAGACAGAGGCGTGCCCGAGCGATGTCCGAGCAGACTTGCTCAGGGCACGGGCTGCTCGCGCGGGCGCCCCAGGCGCAGGCGTCGCAGAGTGGTTCTTCACGGGGGCCCCGGCTGGCATCGTGAAGTCGCCGCCAGAAGACGGCGTGTTCCCCCTTGCCTCGGACAACGTGCTGCCTCGTCCGATTGGCAATTTGGTCTTCGATGCTGTCGGCGACGCCTCAGGCGGTGAATCCGCGCACCCGGGCGAGGCAGCCGTTGGGGAGATCAAATCTTATTCTTCTCGTTGGTGGCTGGCGTCCGCGGCAACCTTTGAGGAGTGCTGCGAAAAACTCGGCGGCGCCCCTGCGTCGTCCAAGTTTGTCCCCCTCACCAACGTCATGGAGGGGGGGACTTAGTGGCGTTTGGTCATCAACCTGAAGGCTTCCAGCGTCGCCGCCGCCACGGCAAAGACTCACGGGGTGCCTCTGCCTGGCATCATGGAGGCTGTCCAGGACGCTTTGGAGCTGCTTTCCCGCCGCGAGGGGGAAAACCCAGTTCGGCGTCGAATGGCTTGTCGTTGACTTCAACGACGCTTTCTGGAACGCGCCGCTGCCTGTCGGGGAGCGCCGTTTTTTCGCCGCCAAAGTTCGCGGCATGTACTATTGGTACTGCCGGGCGGCGCAAGGGGGCCGAAACGGCCCCTGCGCGTGGGCGTCGGTGGCGGCGCTGCTGGCAAGGCTGTCGCAAGCCTTGTTCGCGGACCCTTCTTCCCCGAAGTCTTTCGGGGATTTCAGGGCCGCTCTCCGCTTGCAGACGTGCGTCGACGACCCCGTCCTGATCGCGGCAGGATCTCCAGTGAAGCGTCGTTCGATGCTGTGCGCAACCGTGCTTGCTTAGAGGCTGCTAGATTTCGGCGTTGCTCTCAGGAAGGGGAGGCTTGGCGCGGCGATCGTTTGGATTGGCGTAAAGCTGCCCCTTGACCCAGCCGGGGTGGCTGTTGAGATCGCAAGCGAAAAAGTAGCTGGCCTCGCTGGCCTCCTGAATGGTTTTCTCACGTCCAACGTCGCATCGCTCAAGTACCTCCGTGAATTTGTTGGGAAGGCCGAAAGCGTAGCAATGTCTCTTTTGGTATGGGGGCCTTTCCTCCGTGACCTGTGAAACGCAATGCTCGCGTCCAGCGCCGATTCTTCATCGCGCGCGCCTCCCGGTTGCGTGTGGGCGCAGCATGTGCGGGCGCAACTTGAGTGGTTCCTCTTGTTCCTTCGGCAGGAGAGGGGATCCATTGTTCGCCGTTGTTTGGTTGAGGCATACACTCGCCGCGGGCCAACCGTGCGCATGGGTTTCGACGCTTCTCCGTGGGGCCTGGGCGGGTGGCTCATGTTAGATGAAGCCTTTGTCGTCTATTTCGCGGCCCCCTGTCTCCGAAGAAGACGCCCAGCTGCTGGGCATCGTCGTCGGTTCGGCCGAGCCGCAGCAGATATTATAGGGCTTGGCAATACTCTCAGGCATGCGTGTTTGGAAAAAAACGCTGAGCTTCGCTGTCGAGAGCGACAATGTCGCTGCCCTCGCAATGCTGTCGAAACCCCGGGCGCCGAGCCCAGCATTGAATCATCTCGCCAAGGAGCTTGCGCTCGACTTGGGGGATGCTGCTTTCCTCCCCGAGGAACTCTCGCACGTTCCGGGGGTCGCCAACACGTTGGCCGACAGAGTGAGCAGGAAGTATCAACCAGGATCCTCGTGGCGCGTGCCGATTTTCCTCGACGGCGTGGTTGAAACACCACTCCGGGTTCGCACAACATCCTGGTATCACACCTCAGCCAGGCAGTAACAGTTGTTTGTAATGTTTTTTGCAGTGGTTTCAAGACACATGTGACTATGTTACTGCCAAGGCCGACAGCGACCGTTTAGGTTGCCACGTTGTTGTGCAAACGTTCCGTCTCTTCGGATTTGCACAGTTTTTTTTTTTTTTTTTTTTTTTTTTTTTTTTTTTTTTTTTTTTTTTGTTAAAAAAAAAAAAAAAAAAAAAAAAAAAAAAAAAAAAAAAAAAAAAAAAAAAAAGTTTTAAAGCAATTTGTTCGAATTGCCTGTGATGGGGACCGTGTAGTCTGCCGCGGCGCCCTTGAGAGCAGATACCGCACTGACCGAGTGAGAGAAGCAGACGGCCGATCTTGTTTCTCGTCGTGCTTCTCTCTCTGTCTCACTTCTTGCCCTTCCTTCCTCCCCGTGCCCTCCTCAGTCATTGGCCCCCATGGTCGCGTTTGCATGCTGGGGACGTGGGGACTTGGGGGCTCCTCGGAAATGCGTATGTGCGCTTTGCAGGTACCGCGGTCCTGCGCGTGACCCTCCTCCCTCCTGCATGCACCGCATCGTTCTGGTCATGCGCGCGGCGGTGTGGACATTTCGTCTTTCTTGATGCATGCCTGAATTGATCCAACCTTGCTGTCGTTACGATTCCGCGCGGCGCGCCCAGGAATTATGTTCCTGGATACGCTTCCAGAACATAATTTTCGGAACCACGAGGGAGTTGGGAGGCCTCTTGTGCAGGTACCGCGTTTCTGCGTCGTCTCCCCCCTCCTTTGCGTTAGCTTCGTGCTGCTGTCACGGTTTCCGCCGGGCGTGCGAGGATTGGGAGACGTGTGTTGTTGCAGGTACCGCGGTCCTGCGTCTGTTCCCCTCCTCCTTCGCATCTGTCCATCTTGGCTCCGTGCCCTTGGCGGGTACTGCGGTCCTGCCGCTCGGCAGGAATTATGTTCCTGGATACGCTTCCAGAACATAATTTTCGGAACCACGAGGGAGTTGGGAGGCCTCTTGTGCAGGTACCGCGTTTCTGCGTCGTCTCCCCCCTCCTTTGCGTTAGCTTCGTGCTGCTGTCACGGTTTCCGCCGGGCGTGCGAGGATTGGGAGACGTGTGTTGTTGCAGGTACCGCGGTCCTGCGTCTGTTCCCCTCCTCCTTCGCATCTGTCCATCTTGGCTCCGTGCCCTTGGCGGGTACTGCGGTCCTGCATCTCATCAGCCTTCCGCTGGCAGGCGCTGCGGTCCTGCGACTATCGATAGCATCTTGGCCCACGCTGCACGTACCTGTCCAGCCGCGGCCATCAGCGAGCTTGCCGCGCGGCAGCCCTGTGGTCCGGGCTGGCCCTCCAGCGCTGTGCTCGCGGCTGGAGGTGGACGAGTTGGCTTCGGCCCTGGAGGCTGCTGGCTGGGCCTCCACTCCGGTGCCGTTACATGCGCGCCGCAGCCGGGTATCGGCATCGTCTGTTCAGGAGGGAAAAACACACAGACACAATTAATCGTCGCCCTAGAAAATATGGGGAAATATGGGAAGTGGGGGGGAAGACAAAAACCCAGAAAATATGGAAACATATGGGGAAGCATTTTATTTGTGTGTATTTATTTGTGTGTCTTTGGGCCCCTTGAGTCTGGCAGCCCTGCCGCCGCGGCCTCGGGCCCGACTGTCGGCTCGACGGCCGGCGTGAGAGAGAGCCTCCACCAGCAGCAGTGCCGGCAGCGGTGGCCTCGTTGCCGTCTTCGGGTTGCACGCGCTCTGTCGGTGTAGGATCGGGGCCCTGAAGAAGGAACCCTTTTCGCTGGGGAGGGGCTCCGCGTTCCTTCAGTGTTTCGCAGCTTGCCTTCGGTGTTCCTTTGGTTTTCGACAGGAAATCGAAGGTTAACTTCTGGAAAAAAGGGGCCTCGTTCCTTATTTAGGGTTGCTTAGGTCAAGACCCTCACTGTAGTTGCTTTGCCAGTTTCTGTGCAGGTGCGGCGCGGAGATGCAAAAGTCTCCCGCGGCTGCAAGAGAGGCTCCGCGACTGTTGCCCTTGCGGCAGCCGCGGAGCCGGCATCTCGCCAGAGGGCGCTCTCAGAGCTCGAAACTGACGGATTCGCCATGACCTCGATTGCTCCACGAATGTCACTGTGGCGCACGTGGGTGCTCCTTCACGAGGTTTGGTTTGAATCGGAGACACTCGATGCTGAAGGCACGTGTGTCCCAGCTCTTCCGCTGAGTCCTATAATGATTTCGGCTGCCATGTCTTTGTTGAAGCAGGGTAACTATCGCTCTGCCGCGAATCACGCGAGCAGGGCGGAAAAGACGAACACATTGCGTCTGGGTTTCCCTGGACCGACTTGCTCGAAAGGGCATGGGCCCTGGTAGGCAAAGCGCGGCCCTCGATCTCACGAAAGTGGCGAGCTTGAAGCTCTCGGGTTGGGATCCGCTGGCCGCTGGCGGGCCCGTGAATTCGCAGGCCGTGATCGTCGCAGGCTCCTTCTTCCTGACCAGGGAGATCGACCCTGGCAATGCCCTGCTAACAGACTGTTCGTTGTGGGACCAAAGGCCGCGCTTACTCTAGCGGCTCGGAGGTGTCCCAAGATGGGCAGGGGGGAAGGTAGCACGTGCTCCTTCGGGACCCCTCCCATAAGCGAGCCTTCAGCAGCATTCCTATGAAAAGGGCCGGGGGGCATCAATCGTCGTTGTCGTCATTGATGTTGCGCTTCCGCGCCATTCAGTCGCGGGGACTGCGGCCCTGCGTGGCCCCCCCCCCGGAAGTTGTACTGTCCTTAGGTGGGTGGGTGGGCTGCTCGCTCTGAGCCAACTTGTTGGTCAGAACACGCGTGTGTAGTTAACAGAGCAGGCGGCGGAGCGCTTGGGGGGCAGAGCGGGTGTGAGTGACAGAGAGTGCACCGCGCGCGTGATCCATGACCATTGTGGCTCTAGGCATCCCCGCTCGGTCTCGAAAAGCCCACCCGCCCAATTCCCAACGCTTTCAGGCAGGGGTAGAGGGGGAAGGTAGCACGTGCTCCTTCGGGACCCCTCCCAAAAGCGAACCTTCAGCAGCATTTCTATGAAAAAGGGCCGGGGTGGCATCAATCGTCGTTGTCGTCATTGATGTTGCGCTTCCGCGCCATTCAGTCGCGGGGACTGCGGCCCTGCGTGGCCCCCCCCCCCGGAAGTTGTACTCTCCTTCGGTGGGTGGGTGGGTGGGTGGGTGGGTCCCACCACGTTTGGGGATTACCAAGTCATATGATCCGTCGCCGCTGATATAACCACCATACCTTGGAGGCTTGGGGGGGGCCGCCGCCAGGCTAGGTCGGTGGATGCCTATTCGGAGTGGTTGCGGAGCTCCGGGCTATCTTGCACATCTATTCTTTCGCTTGACAGTGGCGCGCAGCGTAAGCCTTATCATCCAGCGCCATGCTACACATTCCGTGCGCCGTGAGCGAAACCATGCGCGCGTAACAACGCTTGGGTCGGTGGCCGTTGTTTCCGCGTCGACTCGACGTGTTTTCTGAGCTTGTGAACGTCTGCGTGCCACGGCGCTCCAGTTCCCAAACAGCTTACTCCAGATTTCGTAATAAAAGGGAGGGGGTCTGGACCCTCCAAGACAAGCCATTTCAGACCCCCCCCCGTGGGAGAACCCTCCAAAACATCGTCCCCAGACCCCCCCAGGCCCTCCGAGATAGCCTGGAAGAGACCCCCCCCCCCGAAATGAGACCCCCCTCCCTTTCTTACGAAATCTGGAGTAGTTCTGAGGAGCTGTGCCTGTTTGCCGGCCTGGCCAGCCTGTGGCCGCCCGTTGGGCGCTCCGTCGCCGCCGGTCGCTCGGGCCCGTCTGCCGCTCCGGCCGGCTCGTGTGGCCGCCCGTCGCCGCCCGCCGTCGGGGCCCCGTCGGTCGGTCTGGCCGGGTTGACCTGCAGGCGCAGGGCAGCAGTGCAGGTGCTTGGCATCGCTCGGACGTGTGCATTTGTTTCTTTCGCGAAAAAGCCACGCACGAAACCGACAAAAAGCACAGGAAATGGACGTCCGAGCGATGGCCAGGGTGCACTGCGTGGCAATCGTGTGGTACTGCAAGCGCACTGCATTGCAATCGCTCTGCGTTGCAGTGCAACTGCGCTGCAGTGCAACCGCAGTGGCCTTCGCTCGCGCTGCATTGGCATCGCCATCGCCTGGCGTTACAATCGCATCGCATTCCGTTTGCGTTCGCATCGGCACTGCGTGGCATGGTCTTGCACTGTGTTGTGTTGATTTGCGCTGCGTTGTCGTGCATAGCTTAGCATGCCGTCTTTGCATTGCGGTGCGTTGCTTTGCAATGCGTTGCGTAGCGTTGTTTTGAATTTCTTTGCAACGCATGTACTGCTTCGCATGCAGTCTCTTCTCTAAAAACAGAATGCCCCAATGCCCCCCCCCGGCGTTATCCCTCCCCCTTTCGGGTATATATGCAAATCATATATGATTATGATCACATGTCCCAGAGGTCCCCTCTGAGGTCCCCTTGTAAAAAGCGATACGCCGGGACATTTTTTGCTCTGCCATAACACTTTTTCACGAATCCCTTGCAACAAATTGGACGAAGTGCACACGCGCGCGTCGTCGCGCGCGCATGCCGAAATCCTTCAGAAACCTTCTGTGTCGGAAGGATTTCGCAATCGAGTTTCCAACAAACATAGCAAAACACAGGGTTTCGCAACACCGATTTGCTAAAAAAGCTTACGCGCGAGCTCTTCCGAAATCTTAAGAAAACTATAGATGTTTTCCAAATTTTTACCACACGCTACCAAACGGGCTTCGCGCGCGCATGTCGAAATCTGTCGAACGCCCTGCCTTGCGCGTGTGCCGTCGCGAGAATCCTCCGCGAAAAATGGGACGAAGTGCAGACGCGCGCGTCGTCGCGCGCGTATGCCGGAATCCTTCAAAACCCAAAGGTTTCGGAAGGGTTTCAAAATCGTGTGTCCGAAAAACCTACAAAACACAAGGTTTCGCAACACGGAATTTCAACAAAAGCGTGCGCGCGCGCGCTCTTGCGTCGTCGTCGTCGTCGTCATCGTCGTCGTCATCGTCGTCGTCGCCGTCGTCCCTCCTCCCGCGTCGCCGTCGTCGTCGCCTACGTCGTCCTCTGTCTTTCCTCGTGTTTGTCGTCATCGTCCTCTTTGGCGTCGTGGTCGTTTCCGTCGTCGTTGCCGCCGTGGTTGTCCTTCCTCCTCCTCCCTCGTCGTCGTCGTCGTCTGTCGTCGGCGTCTCGTCGTCGTCCCTTCTATTTCGTCGCCGTCGTCGTCGTCGTCGTCGTCGTCGTTGTCGTCGTCGTCGTCTTCCCTTCTCCCTCGTCGTTGTCGTCGTCGTCGTCGCCGTCCTTCCTCCTTCTTCGTCGTTCGCGTCGTCGCCGTCCTCCCTCCTCCCTCGTCGTTGTCGTCGTTGTCGTCGTTGTCGCCGTCGTCGTCCTCCCCCCCTCGTCGTCGCCTTCGTTGGCGACGTCGTCGTCGTCGTCTTCGTCGTCGTCGTCGTTGGCGTCGGCGTCGTCGTCGTCGTCCTTCCTTCTTCGTCGTCGTCGTTGTCGTCGTCGTCGAAGTCGTCGGAGACGTCGTCTGTGTCGTCGTAGTCGTTGTCGTCGGTGTCGTCGTAGTCGGTCTTAAGAGGTTTTGCAAACCAAGTTGTGGGTGGGTGGGTGGGATGTTTGCAAACATGTGTAAAAATCAATTGCGCACCCTAGATTGCACCACATTGATTGCTGGACCTTCTCGATTGCGCCGCATCGATTGCAAGATCACATGTTTTGCGGTCCACGCTGGCTAACATTCTTTGCGGAGAAATAGATGGTATCGCCCAAGGGAACTTTTTGCAGGATGGTGCACGCGCTATGTTCTACGGTGTTGGCTCAAAGTCTTAAATGAAAGCAGTGTTCGATAGCGTGCTGCTGCTTGTGGTCAGAATGAGGGAGCTGGGCGGTCTTAATTTGTCCTATGTTGGGTGAGCCGCGATGCGGATCCTCGTTGTTCTTGCCGTCGCTTCGCGATTCGCGTTGCGACCCACCCGCGGCACACCCCGCGACCCAGCCGCAACCCACCGTTGACCCGCCCTGCCACCCACCCGCGACCTGCCCCGCGACCCGCCTGAAACCTGTTTATACCCGCTCCTTCTATTTCGCAAGTGCAGGGGGCTACGTGAAACTGTCAGTCGATGATCATTGTTGACTAAGCGATGCACCGGCCAGAAGGACTGCAATTATTCATGCGCATCAAGAAATACGCAGATGTATTGGTGGGTTTGTTGTTTTTGTCTCGCAGCGTTGGCAGTTGAATTTGTGGTCCGCACCAGGACACTTTCATCGCTTTCCCGAGACATGCGGCAAATCATCCGGCGTGTGTTCTTTGAAGTTGAAAGGCCTTTCTCCAGATATCCTTGTCTCCGCCAGATTCCCCTCCTCCCCCCTACACCACACAGATCGTTCTGATCCTCATGTCCCATACATGCTCTACATTTCCGCATCCTGTCGATGGAAGTTCCTAGCTCAAGTGGGTGGGAAGGAACCAGGCGACCGGAACGCTTTACGAATACGAGCAGTCCACCGGCCAGTGCCAGACTGTATGGAGCTCGGCCGCCCCGCAGGTCAACGCTGAGTTATGGAGGGAGGGGGGGAACAGCCGACCAGAGAGCCGTGAGGATGAAGAGGAGCATGTCAGCATCGAAGATGCCTCCTTCGAGTCAGCCGTGACGGATTGCCCTGCAGAATCCCTCCCTGGAGCGTCACCTGCTTGAGTCGCCAGATGCGTCGCAAGCAGCATTCCGTACGATTCCGTGCCCCTCGTTCTCGTCTCTCTCCCCCCGCCTTTCCCAGGACTGCGGCTCGATTCTGACCGTTGCTGAATTTCGATTGGCGGGCCGCTCGTACTTCATTCGTTTCCCATCCAAATGTGTGCGATCACGCACCTCGCTTTTCGCTTCGCTGATCTCGTCTGTTCTGCCTGATCCCAGTTGCATGCTCTGAGAAGGAAGCTGAGGGCTCTCGCGTCTCTCGCTCTGTTGTGATGTCCATTCCCATCCATTTCTTCCTTTACAGTTGCGCTGGAAATGCATGCTTAAGTTTGCAGGCAGGGACAGTGTTGGCATCAGTGAGCGGGATGGTTGCATGAACCATTGGTGCAGTTTCCCTCAGAGTGAGGAGGACGAGGGATGACAAGGAAGAGGACGAGGAGGAGGAGCAGCAGGACGAACGAATAGCAATATTGAAGCCCGGGTACACATGTATGGTGCGTTGCGCTCACAATGATTTCCTCATCGTACCGCTCTGCATTCAGAGTTTGATCCCGGACGAGCGGTGCGTTCTGGTGACGCAATGGGTCACACACATATTATATATATATATATATAGATAACGTATGTGGAGTACTGATTCAGTGTTGGGTGCCAACCAGCACGAAGACATTTTGATAACGATGTTGGTTCGTGGGCGAGTTTGATGGTTGAAGATGATGACACTGTCGATGTTGACGGCGGTGCTGATGATGACAGTGTTGGCGCCACAGGCGACGACGACCTGCGGCAACGACAAACGAGGCGGAATGATTGCGGACGGATCCCTGAGATATTCAGTGGAGGCATGTTTTGAGACGGGGCGCGGGGCCAGGACGGTACTTCCGCTCCCTCCAACGGACCCCGCAGCATTGCAGGCCTAGCTTTCTTGCGTGCATTGTGTGACGGGGGCAGTTTGAGTTGCTGGTGGATTTGGGGAGCGGTGGTAGGGAGGCTGGAGAGGTGAGGGCTGGAGGCTACTTGAGGATGTGTAAGTGGAGGGGGGCGAGGATTCATACATATGATGATTGTGTTGATTTTGCTGGAAGGGGCTTCGGGCTGGATTTCATGCTGGGAGAAGAAAGATGAGGGGACTATGGGCTAGGATGACGTGGAGGAGGGCGAGGAGTCGCTGAGGTAGATAGCAGGAGGAAAAGGAGGAGGTGGTGATAGCAGAGGAGGGCATGAGGAGGGAGCATGATAATGAGTGGCAGTAGGAGGAGGGAGAATGAGATGGGGAGCGATCTTAAATCCTCCTCGTATTCCTCCAGGGCGGCTACCTTCTCGGAACACCCATTGGGCTGGTTGGATTACTGCAGACAGTGTGCGATGGTACTGGCACGGCAGACCTCTTGCCTCTGGTCATCGGGAGCCTTGAGACGGCGGTCTATGCAAACGGGGGTCGGCCAGAGCGCCGGAGCTTGCAAGAGCCTGCAGAGCCAGGGCTGCACTGATCCAGGTCTGCGCGCAGGATCTTGCAGGATCCTGCAGGATCCTGCAGGATCCTGCAAAGCCTGACTCTGGGTTTGCATTGACCCTGGTCAGTCGGAGCCCGATGGAAGTTTCGGGTCCCTTGTAAGCCCGCTTCCGGATCACAAGCCGCCCGGCCGTAGTAGATGTGTTGGAGGATCGCGCCGCATCGCATCAGGCGCGATCCACAGCCTGGCATTCTCCATCCCGACGGAGTCCTCATCCTTCATCCCGAAGCGTCCTTTTCACGCTCGCGGCTCCCGAGAACGGCCCCCCAGAGGCCGAGACGGCGCCCAGACTGAAGACGTCACGACGTTTGTGAGATGGTTCAGTCGGGCTTGTCCCTCCACAGGAGGAAGATTCAAAATTAGCCAAAAATGATACGGGGACGATATCCGAAGTATTTTTGAGTATGTCTCTAGAAAATGTTCTAGTTGTGTTCAGGAGCCGCCTATAGGAGGACATGCCCGACCTAATGGTATGGTGGGGACGGGTGTGTCTCCACCCCTGGGCGCGGCAGGGATTCGCCGTGGGAAAGCGCGTGCGCGCGCGGGAGAGCGGGAGGACGAGGAGCGGCAATGGCCGCGCATGAGGGTGTGCGACGCGAGGCCGCGTGAGGGCGTGCTGCTGCTCCTTTGGGCGAAGGCAGGGACGATCCTGGTGGCATGGTTGCAGCTTCGGGAACCTTCCTCTTCCTCCTCCTCTTCCTCCTTCTCTTCCTCCTCCTCCTCTTCCTCTTCCTCTTCCTCCTCCTCCTCTTCGTCCTCCTCCTCCTGCTCCTCCTATTCCTCCTCCTCCTGCTCCTCCTCCTCATCCTCCTCTTCCTCCCTCTCCTCCTGCTCCTCCTGCTCCTCCTCCTCCTCTTCCTCCTCCTCCTGTTCCTCCTCCTCATCCTCGTCTTCCTGGTTTTGGCTCGAGAGCCCTGGGTGCGCCAGCCAGGCTGGCGCGAGCTCTCGCGCTGAGACTAGCGCAATCACCCGCAAATCAGCCCACCACCACCGCGGCCGCCGCGATCGCCAGCGGGCGCGGCTGCTCCTGGCGGCCTGGGCGGGGAAGGACAGCGAGAGGCTGCAGCAGCGCTTGGCGGAGGGCGCCAGGCTGTTGGACGGCCACCAGGGCTCCTCGTCAGGGAAGGCGGTGCAGAAAGCCGCTGAGCATGATCAACCACGGGTGCTACGTGGGCCAGGGGCTTCCATCCTTCTCGAAGTCGACGTTAATGCTGGACTCGTGGCTGGTCCTGCTGCTGGAACTCGGGTGGTGCACTGGGCGCTATGTTTTTTGGTGTGCTTCTCCAGTTGTGCTACACGTGTTCTGCGCGGATTGGTATTTCATCCCTGTGTGATCTTGATTTCGGCGTGCGTGGCGCGCGGACGTGATCTTCGGCAGCATGTTGAAAGCCTGGTAGTCGATTATAGCGTCAAACGGGGCGATTGCGTCGGTCAGTTCTCTCTCACATTGAAGATTCACTAGCGGCTCCATCGTAGTTCGAATTCTCGGTGGCGCCGGAGCAAGTGATTTTGTCTGGCGGGTGTGGGCGAGCCAATCTTTTGAGCCAGATGACCGCGGTGAAGCACATGATGTGTAGGTCGATGCTCTGCGTGGGGATCTGCTGGATGATCTCCGTTTTTCTCTGTGCTAAGCCATCGCATTCGATCTGGTAGGGGGTGAGTCTATCTCTTAGGGCAGGCGTACGAGAACCTCGTGATCAATGCACCTCAAGTTGTGGTTGAGGTAGCGCTTGTCAGGGGGAGTGCCCCGAGTGACGGCGTCCAGGTAATACCAGCCGCTCCGCCGCATCAGTGGCATTCATTTGTCGTCGTAATGAATGCTGAATGCTGTCTTGCTCATCCGCGCCATCTGGTCAACCTCCAGTCGACTCCATCGTGTGTGGGGTAGGGCAGCTGCCTGCCAGGTCAAGCGTACCCCCAGTCCCCTAGTCCATGTAGCTCAAGTTGCCGACTGAAGTATCACTGACTAAGGGACGTGCCCCGGGTAGTGGTGGGCCGCACCAGGCTGGCTGTCAGCCCCACCGTTGCTCGATGGCTATCGGGGTAGAAACTGCGTCTTGCGCCTGCTGTGTCAGGCGTTGGCTTCGACTCCTCGTCCTGGGGTGGCACGATTGTCTCTCGTGGGGCTTGTCCGCTTTTCTAGAATCCGTCTTTACAATGTTAGTGCGGAGTGTGCTTGCAAACGGGCACGGGATTGAGGGACCCAACGGCGTCTTCACCATGCTCCCCTGTATTCCACTATATATTCGCTCAAGCTTTCACAGGTTCGCTCGCATGGGCCTCCCGCGTGGGCCCCTGGCAGCCGCGGCGGCGGCCGCGGTCCATGGGCTGCTGGCGTTAGGGCTCTGGAGCTCGACGCCCGCGCCTGCTTGCCCGCAGCCGGTGTGCCCGGTGCCATTCTGCCCGGCGCTGGTCTGCCCCGACTGTGTGTCGGTGGCCGGCGCGCCCGACCCGGGGCCGCCGGGTGGCCCTGCGGCTCTCGGCCTGGGCGAGGTGCCCGAGGAGCTGGCGGAGATCCGCTCGGCGGCGCTTCGCCTGGAGGAGCAGCTCGCCTTGGTGCAGGCGGCGCTGGAGGCCGCTTGGGACGCCTGGCCGTTGCTCTGGGTGCTCATCGGTGGGGCGGGCAGGGATCTGCTCGGTCGCCTGACCGATAGGTGCCGTCGGCGTCATGCTGTCGAACAGGAAGTACCAGCTGTTCTCCTCCAGCGGCCTCGTCGTGCTGGAGGAGGAGTTTATGCGTGAGATGAAGCCGGGCAAGCGGTTTGCCCTTGGGTATGAGGACGACACTTACTGGCACGAGCGGGTCGCGCTGGCGGAGGTGCGGCCAGGGGTGTGGATCATCACCGCTCCCGATGGGCATCGCTACTCTGAGAATATCAGGTGCCGCCGGGGTACCTCAGGCGCGGTGCAGGCGGTGCAACTCGTCCCTGATGCCGAGCTGCTGGAGCCGATGAAGGGGCACTTCTACCGGTTTCGCACCGCGTTCGACGCCGCGGACCTGGTGGAGCAGATCAAGCTGGCTGAGGGCGAGTCCTATGGCATCACTCGTCGTCGGCGGCCGTCGCCTGAGGCCATTGCCCTGTGGGACGGGAGTGAGGTCGAGTATCAGGCGCTGATGGACTCGGACGGGGCGCAGCTGGTGCCCTTGGCTGGGGACGACGGTGAGGCGAGGCCTGCTGTCGCGCCGGGCGCCGCGGCTCTGCCGCTGGCCGCGGCCGCTGGCCCGCCGCCGGACGTCACCTGGCTCATCGTCGACCCGCTCCACCCTGATTTCGGTCGGGAGCGCCATCCTGCTCCAGACGCCGAGATGGCAGGTGACTACGCCATGGCGTTGGACGCGAGTCGGCGGCCGGTGCCAGTGAAACGGGTGCCGATCGCCGACGTCGCCACCTTCTTGGACACGGTGCACATGACGGTGCGCAAGATCCTGGACGATGAGGGCGCCGCCGTGAAGGCGGACAAGGGTCTGGAGGGCCGCCTGAGCGAGGCCCTGGACGGCGGCACCAAGACCCCTCCTGCGGGCGAGGACGCGAGGACCTTGTCGGTGAGCTACGACGAGCACGGGGAGCGGCACAAGGACTGGCGATCGGTCTGCGCCGAGATCTCGTTCAGCCACTTCAGCGACTGGGAGAAGCACCACGAGGGGCCGGCGACCACGCTCGCGTTGTTCAAGAACATCCAGCGCCAAGGGGGAGATCCTCGCGTGTTCTATCCCATATGGTGCCGGGGCGCGGGCGTCAGCCCTCAGGAGCGCACGGGCATCGAGATGAAGCTCCTGCTGGACATCCTGTACCTGACCGGCTGCTACGACCAGGTCAACGGGCCATCGTTGGCGAGCATCGAGGCCGTGTCGAGGAGGGTGTGCCAGATCATCGAGGCGTACTCCACTGGCACTCCTGGCCGCGCGAACTGGGGGGGCGTGAAGCGCTTCATGCCTCTGGCCAACTCGGCCTCGGTGGTGCCGCCGGAGCTGCGCTCGCATGCCCACCGCCGCGCGAAGGAGGAGGTGGAGATCGAGAACATGCGCGTGAAGGCGCGCGGGCTGCATCCGGGCGCCGGCGCTGAGGGCAGTCAACCTGTCCTTCCTGGCGCAGGCGGAGGCGGAGGCGGCCGCGGCGGGGGGCCCAAGGGCGACCCGAAGGGCGGAGGACGTGGTCAGCCCAAACAGGGAGCCGGCGCGGAGGCGGAGAAGGTGAAGTTGCCGGGGCAGGGGCGATGCTCGGGGCCGGCGCCGACCGTGGTCGAGTCGACGCTGGAGGCCCAGACTCGGTGGCAGGTGACAGCCGTGTGGGGCGCGTTGCCATGCTGCCGCTCTTTCCAATTCCCCTCTCCCCGGCACCTGCCGTGCCCGGCGGACGTGGCCGACAGGCTTCTGGCCTGCGAGGCCATTTGCGGAGACTGAATGCTGATGTCAACGCAACTGTGAACGCTTTGAATTGGATGGCTGGGGACCGGCATCGCCCCGAGTACGGGCCGCCGCGTACCTCGGAGCAGGCTAGTGCGCATGCGCGCGTCAGAGACCGGATTTCTTCCCTTTTGACCTCAGGCGTCGCGATCCCTAGCCGGCGAGCGGCTTCTCTCGAGCTGCTGCACGGCCGGGCTGTGTACGATGCAGAGCCCGGTGGACACAACCTTGCCAGTTTCTCCAATGTCTCCTCTGTGAGCCTGCCTGACAGCCTCGTCGGCGCCCCTTCGGTGCAGGAGGTTGTGGGCCCAGAGGCGAGCCAATTCTTGGAGCAGAACTACGAGCGCATGCTGCGCACCTCGACGGACTTTTTGGAGCGACAGGAGTCGCTGCCCTCTATAACTCCCTATTGGGACCCTGTGCTTTCTCGCAGCCGCCGCAAGTTTCTGCGGCTGATGCGGGCGCTTCTGCGGATTGGACTGGTCGCGCTTTTGCCAGCTGGTTCGGCGCAGGAGCACGTCGGTATGTTCTTTGTGAAGAAGGCCGGTAAAAGTAAGAGTCGGCTCATCATTGATGCTCGTCGTGCGAATAGGCGTTTTGCTGATCCCCCTGGAGCCCACCTCTGTTCGTCAGAGAGCCTCGCGAGGATCGAGGTTTCTCTTCCGCCTGGTTGCTCTAGTCCTACTCCTGATCAACTTCGTAGCGCCCAGATGTGTCTGGGGCTGGCGGATGTTAAGGACGCTTTCCATCGGTTTCGTCTTCCCTTGGGCCTGGCGAGTTACTTCGGTTTGGGTGCCGCCACAGCAGGGGAACTGAAGGTCGTGGGAACCAATGTTGGCGGGAGCGTCTTGGGTGTTGATGACCAGGTCGACATATGTTGGGCTTCTCTTCCTATGGGTTTCTCTTGGTCACTCTACTTCTGCCAGCAAGCGGGTGAGCATCGTATGGCTAATGTTCCTGGTCTTCGTGATTCTGTCCTCCTTCGCGATCGTGGTCGGCCTGGGGTCTTCAGGTTTGCTGAGAAAAGGCGAGGACGAGAAGGGGGGGCTCGTCTTGGAGGGCTCCGGGATATGTCACTACATCTACGTTGACAATCTGGGTGTTCTCTCTTGTGATCCCTCTCATACCTCGTCCATCCTGTCCGACGCGGCGGCTCGTTTCGAGAGCGTTGGGCTCGTGACCCACGAGCACGAGGTGAGTGCCACTTCGTCGAAGGCCCTGGGGGCCCACATAGACCTCGAGGGCCTTAGAGTTTCTCTTGCGCCCGCTCGACTGTGGAAGGTGCGCCAGGGTGTTCTGTATGCCTTGTCGTGTCGGAAGCTGTCTGGACGTGTCTGGGAAGCGCTGCTGGGCCACCTCGCCTTCTGCGCGCTGATCAATCGTAGCATGATGAGTGTCTTCAGGAGTATCTATGCCTTCATAAATAAGTACTACGCTACCCCTATGCCGCTGTGGGACACCGCTAGGCAGGAGATGCTGACCGCTGCCTCCCTCCTGTTCCTGATGGATGCCTCGTGGACGCTGCCCTGGTCCCCTGGTGTCGTGGCCACGGACGCTTCGGAGGGGGGGTTCGGGGCCACTGTCTCAGAGTGGGACCCTCAGGACGTCTCGGAGGTGGGGGGGATCCTGGAGAGGGGCCGCTTTCGGAAGCTTCCTGGAGTTTCTGCCCGGTCGAGGTTTTTCGGGAGTCTTGAGGAGCTTGGATCTGAGGCGGACGAGGGGGAGTTCGACAGGCCGTATGATGTGGACTCTAGCTTCCCGGAGGTCCCCCACAAGCTGCTCTCGCAAGCCCACTGGAGTACCCTTCTGGCGGGCCCCTGGAAGTACTTTGACGAGGGCATTTTCACCTTGGAGGCTAGGGCCCTGGTCCTGGGATTTCAGGCGCTGGTGAGCGAGTGCCAAGTCAGGATCGCGAGGGTGCTCTTCTTGGTTGATAACATGGGGGTGTGTCTAGCCTTCGCTCGGGGGCGCACCACGGACTTCAGGACCCTGATGTGTATGAGACGCATGGGGTCGTGGTGCTTGGCCCTCGGACTGCGAGTCTGTTTTCGCTGGATACCTTCCGAGTGGAATACTGCGGATGAGCCGTCCCGTCGGTTTTCGGTAGAACATGTTGGCTCACGTGCTGACCTTGACTCTGTTGGCTATTCCCGCACTGTTCCTGAACCACTCAGATGTGATGGAGAGGGGCCCCAGGTTGGGGCCTGCCCGCGCCGTGCCGCGGGCGAAGGCGCAATCAGGCCGCCTGCCCCGCGGGTCGACGACGACCCCCGCGGCGCCCGTGGTCTCGAGGAACCTGGTGACGTTCACGCCGGCGCCCGCGACTGGCAGGGCGACCCGGGCCCGCTGTCTGGCGTCCGGGGACGCGCTGGTGGCGAAGCTGGAGCAGGCCCCGAAGGAGAAGGAGCAACGGACGCTCGACGAGTTGAGCGACGGAGAGGTGACAGACAAGGACGACGAGAGCGACGCGACCTCCGACACCGTGAAGGTTCAAGTGCGGCCGGCTCGCCGAGTGCGAGTCTTGGCGGCCCCGCGGGTCGGGCGAGCGCGCCAGCCGGTGGAGGCGAAGCGGCTGCAGGGGCTGGGTCTTCTGCCGCTGGAGTCGAGCGCGGTTCAGTGGACGACGGAGACAGACTACTACGACGCGGTGAACGCCTGGCGGGCTCGAGCCCGCGAGCTGGGCGAGCCTCTCGGCGTGGCTGCCGAGGTGGGCGCGTCGGTGGTGCGGCAGCTGCAAGAGCTTTTCGACCAAGGCGAGAACCTCAGCAAGGGCGAGAAGCTCGTGGCCGGGCTGGAGCACTTCCTGCCCGAGTTCGGGCGGCATGGAGGCCTTCATCTTTCCCGGTGCTACCGGGCTCTGAAAGGCTGGAGACGCCGCTGCCCGCCACGATCGCGCCGCCCCCTGGCCTTCAGCATCTGGGCAGCCATCATCTGGGAGCTGTGCCGCGCGAACTTCTGGAACATGGGGGTGTACACGCTGTTCATGCTGGTGACCTACATGCGGCCCTCGGAGCCCCTGAAGCTGCTGAAGGAGGACCTCCTCGCCCCGGCGCATGGGCTCTCTGCCTCGTGGATCTGCTTCGCCTTCCGGCAGGGGCGGGGAGCGGCGTCCAAGACGTACGCGACGGACGAGAGCATCGACCTGAGCTGCAGGTGGGTGCCCTACCTGACGACGGTGGTTGCTGCGCTGCGAGCAGGCGACCCCAAGGCCAAGGTCTTCAACTTCAAGTACAGCAGCTACACGCGCCAGTTCAAGATCGCCTGCAAGAAGCTGGGGCTGACGGCCGTGCCTTATCAGGCAAGGCACTCAGGCGCCTCCATCGACGCCGCCATGAGGTATCGCACCCGGGCCGAGATCAAGAGCAGGGGACGGTGGAAGGCGGGCGAGTCGGTGCTGAGGTACGACAGCAAGGCCAAGATTGTCGAGAGCGTCGACAAGCTGAGCGCCTCGTTGGCGTCTCACGTGCACAGGTGCGAGCTCCAGCTCGGGCCCCTTTTGTGCGGCCAGATCGACCCCTCGGCCATCGCACCGCCCGTCATCCCGAGCTCGGCCCCAAAGAAGCGACGCCGTACCTAGCCGATCTTTTTGGCGGCACAGGCGGTGTGGGCCGAGCAGCAGGCAGATGCGGTATTCGGGCTCGGCTGTGGGACAAATCTATTTCAGACTCTTTGGATCTGACACTTCTGAAGAACATCCAGCTTTTGTGCTCGGAGGCCAAAAATGGTAAGTTGGTTGCAGCCATGATCGCTATCGAGTGCCGCTCTTGGGGCATCGCTCGTCACAGAACCAACGTGATCCGTTCGCGTACTGAGCCCTGGGGTGTCACGAAACCAGCCAGTTCTCGGCCAATGATCTGGCAGCCCTTCGGGCCGGAAATCTCCAGGCCCGCAGGGTCCTCAAGCTCATTCGGTGCATCCACGCCCTGGGCATCCCGTGGGCCGTCGAGAACCCAGCGACGAGTTTACTTTGGTGGGTCCCAGGCTTCATCCAGTTCGCGAACGATCCCAAGGTGCATGTTAAGATTATCGACCAGTGTGCCTTTGGAACCCCGTGGCGAAAGCGTACCCAACTCATGTTCGGCAATTGCGACCCCTTTGATGTCAGCTTGTGCGATAAGTATATGTGCCACGGTCGGGGGACTTGCTGTTTCACTGGAAAACCGCACGTGGAGCTGGAGGGCAAACGTATGACATCCCAGGCCCAGACTTACCCACCCCGTTTTTCCCAGCTCCTGGCCAAAATACTGTGCAGTACGGCTGTATGTCAACGTGCTTACCAATACTCAATCAACTCATAAGCTCACTACCTTTCGGGACGTTTTGGGAATCAGCTATTGCATAATGCCGAGTATATACTCTTTAGCATTCTCATTCTGTCGTGGGCCAGCTCGTGATGACGGTGGCAGAGTTGATTAGACACATTGCTGAATGAAAACAGAGCGCAGGTCTCTCATGTTAGTGCGGAGTGTGCTTGCAAACGGGCACGGGATTGAGGGACCCAACGGCGTCTTCACCATGCTCCCCTGTATTCCACTATATATTCGCTCAAGCTTCCCTCCCCCCTCTCCCTCTTCTTGCGCGGTGCCGTTCCGACTCCACGTTCCAAGGGAATCAGCTATTGCATAATGCCGAGTATATACTCTTTAGCATTCTCATTCTGTCGTGGGCCAGCTCGTGATGACGGTGGCAGAGTTGATTAGACACATTGCTGAATGAAAACAGAGTGCAGGTCTCTCATATGCATTGCCATCCTAGAGCTGAAGTTTATTCACAGGAACACATCACGCGCGTTCTGTGGCCTCCAACTCACCCACCTACTCAGTAGAGAACATGCCGCCCTCCGCTTCACCCACCCCCGTTGCAGCAGCGCCTGAAGTCTCGCGCACAGGTCTGCTGTTCGTAGTGCGCGCAGCGCGTTACGTTGCGTGCCAGCGGGTCCACCCACCCACCCGGCCACACAGTGCGCGTTATGTGGTTTCGGACAAACTTGAGCTCCTATCTCCTCCGATCTCCTCCTCGCCTGCCTCCTCCCATCTCCTCCTCGTCGCGCTTCCCCACCTTCGCGGGCCTGCTGCGCGCGCGGACCCTGTGGCCCGATTGGATCCTCCGCCGGCGCTGCATGCCGGGCAAGCGGCCAGAGGCGAACTGCGCGTCGGGGGACCTGCTCCCGAACTCGGACGTATATCTGGTGCTGACAGTGGCCAGAGCCGAGGGGGGGGGCCTGGCAGTGATCGTCGAACAACTAGATGATGGCAAAGTTGTTCCTGTGCCTTCGGCATCTAGAGATCCTTCTTGGGCTCCAGGGCTACAGCACACATGTTTCAAGATGGAAGTGGGTCCCCAGCCAGGGATCGACACCTCCAGTGCCCGCGTATGGACAGAAAACCACGATGCCGGAGGTCCAGGGTCGTCTTCCTTTCCCATGGCCCTCGAGGCTTTTGGATACTCTCGGCCCCCGTGTCGCGTCCCGAGACCTCCGCGGAGGCCTCCTGGGAGGGGGGATCTCGGGAGACCTCCTGGGACCTCGGAGGCCTGGCCAGGCTGATCCGGGGCTTCCGAGTGGAGCCCTCGCCTCCCGATTGGGCCGTTACCGCGCGTGCCCAGGGCTGGACCCACACGGTGTTTTTCTTGTGATTTCGTGGGCCGTTTTCGTTTCGACTTCGTTCTGCAGTAAAGGCGGATTCGAGACAAAAGCGAGGGACAACGAAAACAAAACGAAAACGAAAGGCACCGTTTAGGTTCAGCCTTGGCGTATGCACCGATTCAAGAAGCCAAGTCTTTTTGTTAATTCAAGGACTGGGTTTTTGAATTCAGGACCAGCCTGGCGAGGATCGGTGCAGCCGTCTCGCTCTGCGTCGTCCTGAGGCGGGCGAGGCCCACGACCCAAGCCAGCCTCCTCCCCCACGTCCTGTTCATCTCTCCCTCTCTGTCCCGGAGCGGGCGTCTCATCCGACAATCTTGAGTCTAGGCCTCCTGGATGGGGTCGGAGTGGATGGGGTCGGAGGATCGCGCCGCATCGCCGATGCATTGGCGATGCATCGGCGATGCGTCTCGATGTGGGGCCCAACTTTTTCCACGCCGACGTCGCGGATGCATCGCCGACGCCCCCTTGGTGTTCCTTCGGACGTCGTAGACTTACTTGGAAGAACAGGGGTTTCGTTCCTTATTTATCGTTCTTTAGGTCAGGCCGAATACTGTATTCAGGCGCGGTCGGCACTTGGTCGGCGCGTTCCGCGGAGCGCTGGACGAGCCAAGGGGCCAGCGAGGTGAAGCTGCGCCTCCTGCGCCTGGCGCACAGCACAGACTCGGCCACGCGCAGGGTTAAGTCGGGCCTGCCCCTCTACAGGGGGAAGATTCACAAATGGTCAAAAAATAGTCAGGGGACGATTTTGTTGACCATTGTTGCGCATTTTCGGTGAATTCTTTGAGTATTTCGAATTTTTCGTCCAAAATCGGCCTGTAGGAGGACAGGCCCGACTTCAGCGCAGAGGGAGGAAGGGGGGGTGGGGGGGCAAGGCTTCTTCGAAGCACCCCTGCGTCTTGGAAGGCGCAGGCCTTGTCTGTAGATGTAAGGCCTGCGCCTTCCTAGAAGCAGCCTCCTTCCAAGATGCCTTCCACCCTCCCCCCTACCCCCAGAGTGCACGCCGCCAGCAGACGAGACAATCTCCTGTTTAGCCTCCGAGCTGCGGAACTCTTTGCGTCTGAGCGCCTTCCCGTCCCCCTCCCCCCGCGCGGCCGCCCTCGTCTTCTCGTCTTCTCCCTCCCTCGTGCTCTCGCACGCCGGACACTTCGCCTTTCGGTTGCCCCGAATATCAGAGGCGACGATGGGGGCGAGTAGCCCAGGGGAGAGCAATACCTGTATCCAGGTGCGCCGATGATCCATGTCTTCGAAAAGGCTTCCGGGCGAATTCGGGCAGTGTCCGCCCCTGGGCCATTCGCCCCTATCGTCGCCGCCGAGAATAGCCACACGCTGCAGCGGACTGCCCATGCCTCGCCATCGACGAACAGAGCTGCTTGGCCGCCGAGCGGCCCTGGAGATTTCACTGCCGAGTGCTGCTCCGCGCGCGGGGCTCCCCCCGGGCAGAAGGCTCCCTCGGCGCCTCCCCCCCGCGAAGACGGGCCCGGCGCCCCCGGTCCCCTCTCCCGGCGGGCGGGGCCGCGAATGGGTCGCGGGTGGGTTGCGAACGGGTCGCGGGGTGGGTCGCGAATGGGTCGCGGGGTGGGTCGCGGGTGGGTCGCGGAATGGGTCGCGGGATGGGTCGCGGGGTGGGTCGCGGGTGGGTCGCGGGGTGGGTCGCAGGGTGGGTCGCGATCTGGGGTACGGGGTGGGTCGCGGGGTGGGTCGCAGGGTGGGTCGCGGTTTGGGGGACGGGGTGGGTCGCGGGGTGGGTCGCGGGACGGAGCGACGACAACAACAACAATGCACCAAGCAGAATCCTCACCACGAATCTTCACTTCAGCTACGCACCCAGGGACAATGAATGACCTTTCGGCCCCCTCACTCTGATCTCCCCGGATTTCACGGCGCCTCTTCTTGTTTCAACACGTCACTGGACCACCCCTAGGCCGCGCACGTGCCGCAGGCCATGATTTGCGCGCCCCCCTCTTGGCCCTTGGACGCTCCCGAGGATCGACTACACGTAATAATGACCCTTCGCCGGAGTGGCCTTTGTTGCAGGCCCACTGGGGGCCCCTGATCGCCGAACGCGAGGCGGCAGTGACGTCTTGCGCGCTTGTGTGTGCCCCCCCGCGGTGTTCCAAAAGCCGCGCACCGGAGGTCACTTCTACCCCGGGCCATTCTTGCGTGTAGCCGGGAGGTGTCTTCTGGAATACGAGCGATTTCCTGGCGATGTCCAGAGCAGCGCTTAAGATGTGTCACGTTGGGCATCGCGTGATGGGGGGGTGGTACATGGGGGTGCAGAGAGGGCTGCAGAAAAGGGGCCCTGAAGGGGCCCTTTTAGACTCCAAAGGGGGCCTGCACCTCTCTTCCCCCCCCATCCATCGCCCTCCCAATAAGCGACGCCCAGTCACGAGGATCCGACCAGCAATCCGCATCATCAACCCGAAGGATTTCGAGATTCCACGGGTATCTGCGAGGTGTCTTGGCCAGTTCTCTATTAAAACGGTGTCCTCAGGCTGTCGTGCGGAATCGCCGTGTCTGCGGCATCCAAAGACCTTACAGAAGGAGTAGGGCGTCTTCCCCTCGGAAATCCCAGGGCTGAGGGGTGCAGCGACCTGGGCTGGCGTGTAGGATCTTGCATAATCCTGCAGGATCTTGCAGGAGTCAGGGCTCGTTTCGATTCCTCCGACTCGATTCGATTCGACTTCGATTGCTGTCTGTTCCGATTCCATTCGACTTCGGATTCCGATTTGGGTTCGGACTTCTCGCTGGAGGCATACTAGCCTGCCGACTCCCGCTGATTCGACATTTCCCGACTCGGCTGCCGATTCCGATTGATTTCGATCGCCGATTGAGGATTCCGCCACGCCCGACTGACCAGGCAACGCAATCGTGGCGAGGCCCGTAGTGGTCTTCGCCCGAATCCCGCGTCTCTGGCCAGAATTTCGGCTCCCAGGACAGCCGCGCTCGGAGCATGTGTCGTGTACATTATCGCTGTCAAAGAAACGAAAGCCCGACTGACCAGGGTTTCGATTGATTCGGGCCAGCATTCGGCGGCGAGCGAAGGGGGGGAGTGAGAAGGAGAAGGCCTTCTCAGAAGGCGGCGGGACTTCTCAGAAGCCTTCGGGCCTTCCCGAGGGGTTTTCCGAGCCTTCGGGAAAGTCTCAGAAAACTCCTCAGCAGGTTGGGGAACTTGTGAGCCTCCTGAGAAGGCCCCTCCCCTCTCACTTCCCCCCCCCTGGGCTCGCCGCCAAAGTATTATTCAAGGGAGGAAAAACCACCCCGCCCCCACGACTTGGCATTTACTAAACGGCCCTAGATGTTTACTGACACAGCCCCACCCTGTTCGATCCCTAACCAGGGTGCGTTTACTAAATGGCTTCGCTCGTCGGGTTGCTTATTATGTTTTTGTTGTTGTTGTTGTTGTTTTCTTAGGCCTCATAGATGGGGTCGGAGTGGATGGGGTCGGAGCACTCGGACCTCATCTGGGAGGCCTCTATCTACGGACCTCCTCGGATGCCGCCCTGGTCGTTTGTTAATACAGCCTGGCCCTGTTCGATCCCTTCCGTGAGTGCGTTTACTAAATGGGACGACTGCCGACGACGACGGCGACGACGACAACGGCGACGACGGCGATGGCGACGGCGACGGCGACTACGACGACAACGACGGCGACGACGACGACGACGGCGACGACGGCGACGACGGCGACGACGGCGACGACGACGACGGCGACGACGACGGCGACGACGACGACGGCGACGACGACGACGGCGACGACGACGACGACGGGGGGGCCGTCGCGGAGGAGGCGACTCGAGATTTCGCAAAGGGTGTGTGTGTGTGTGTGTGCCTTGGGCGGGGTGTGTGAGTTCGACCGGGTGTTGCACCGAACCGCCCAAAACGGACGTCCCCCCCAGCCGCAGCCAGCTCCTGGTTGTTGCGGACAGGTGGGGCATGCGGAGGGCGTCTTTTTGCGGCACTTCGGTGCGCCAACGGATCGAACTCATGCCCCCCCTCAGGGTCACCCCCCTTTCGGTGGATCCTGAGAGAGGGGGGCCGTCGCGGACGGGGGCTCGTCGCGGGAGGGGCCGTCGCGGACGGGGGCTCGTCGTGGGAGGGGCCGTCGCAGGAGGGCTCGTCGCGGAAGGGGCCGTCGTGGAAGGGTCCGTCGCGGGAGGGGGCCGTCGCCCACGTTTGGCCGCAAACACGTCTGTCTCGTGTCGGGGGGGCCCCTGCCCTTGTCGGGGGGCCTTCGCGGGAGGGGGCTCGTCACCACCGCCGGGATCGCCTCGAAATCCTTGTCGGAGCGCACCCGGGGAGGCGCCTGGCGAGTCGCGGCATGGACACCTTCTGCGGATCGCCGGTCGGGGGAGCAGCCAGCGGAAGGACAGGGCTCGTTTCGATGCTTTCGATTCGATTCGATTCGACTTCGATGGCCTCCGATTCCGATTCGATGCCACTTGGGATTCCGATTTGGACTCGGATCTCTCAATTTACTAACCTGCCGATGTCCGCCAATTCGCCCGACTGGGCTGCCGGTTTCTGCCGATCCGACTCATTTCGATCGCCGATCCGACGTATCGATTCGATTCTGGGCGATCTTTAAATCGGGCACGTCCCTCTACAGGAGGAACATCCACAGATAGTCAAAACATGGTCTGGGGACGATGTGTTTGACTATTGTCTGACCATCTGTTGGAGCATTGTTTGACAGCTTTTTTATGTTTCGTCCAACATCCCCCTGTAGGAGGACACGCCCGACCTCGGGCTACAGTCGGGGCCCTGAAGAAGGAACCCTTTTCGTTGGGGAGGGGCTCCGCGTTCCTTAAGTGTTTCGCAGCTTGCCTCAGGTTTTCCTTGTGTTTTCGATCGGAGATCGAAGTTGAACTCATGGAAAACAGGGGCCTCGTTCCTTATTTTGGGTTCCTTAGGTCAAGCCCCCGGCCGTATTCTGGCAGGGGCAGCGGGAGCACGGAGGGGGCAGCGGGGCGCGGAGGCGCACGAGTCCGGGCGCCAGATACCCGAGGACCGCGGCTGCTCCCTCCTGCCGGGGTGCCCCATCGGCGCGTCCCAGCGGTGGGCGGCCGCCATAGTGCTCTTGTCCGAGGCCCGAAAACCATCACTTCACTAGTTTTGGGCCTCAGGGCCCACTGAGGCCCCAGGGGCCCAGATTAGTGAAGTGATGTTTTTCCCCACGTAAGGACCCCGAAATTCATCACTTCACTAAACCGAGCCCAGGAGGAAAGTCAGGGGCCGAATTGCTGCTGTGATGCCACATCGGCCTTGTATCTTGGCATCGCTCGGGCGCGTGCATGGTTCTTTCGGCGAGGACCATCGAGGAGCATCCTTGTGATCATTTGGCGAAAAACCGCGCACGACACCGGAGCAACAAAAACGCACAGGGAATGGACGTCTGAGCGATGGCCAGTGTTTGATCGGGTGATCGGGTTTGGAGGGTCGAGGTTGTGATCGTTGTTTTATTCATTGTTCTGCCCGTCGGCGCGGGCCCTCGCACGCCCCCCCCCGCTGTGGAGTGGATCTTGGCTGTTGTCTGCGCCTGTTTTCAAGCATGTGCAGCCTCCCCCATAATGGACACACTGTTGCAAACAGTCGCACTAAGCACAGGTCTGGAGCTAGACCCCCCCCTTTCCGCCCAATGTCGAAACGCCGAATGAGAAAATGCTCACGATATGGAGATGGGGTCCTGGAAAACGTTTTTTCCGAAACGCGTTTTCAGGCGTGACGTCGTCTGCGCATGCTGCCACTCTCAGACGATCCGACGTCCTGTCGAGAGGGTCAACACACATTCGCTCGAACGACTGCGGTTCCAAAGGCCTTGCATCGCTCGGACGTGTGCATTTTTATTTCCGCGAGGACCATCGAGGACCATCCTGGACCATCGAGCAACAAAAAACACGCACGACACCGAAACATGCACGGGAAATGGACGTCCGAGCGACGGCACGAAGGGGATCCTGTGAGCTCGTCGCCGTTTTCTGGCCCCCTGGGGCCGTCCCTGGCCCTGGGACCGCCAACGAAGGACTCGGGATGGAAGGCGATCCCGAGCGCAACCCCAGGGCCCAGGGCCCCCCTTTTCCACCGGACCCCTTCCTCCCCTCCCTCCGACCTGCTCGGCGTTTGGGTCGTCCCCCAACCCTCCTGGGGTGGGCGTTCTGAGCAGGGCAAGGCCCGCGCTCCTGCCCCCTTTCCGCCCGCCTCCTCCCGTCTGCTGCCTCCTCCTCCCCTCCTCCTTCTTCTCCCCCTCCCCTTCCTTCTCCTCCCTCCTCCTCCTCCTCCTCCTCCTCCTGCCTCCTCCTCCTCCTCCTGCCTCCTCCTCCTCCCTCCTCCTGCCTCCTCCCGTCTGCTGCCTCCTCCTGCCCTCCTGCCCTCCGCCTGCGCCCGCCTCCTCCCGCTGCCCTGTGCGCTCCCTCTCGGGGGGCCGTGGGACCTGTGCCGCTGCTGCCGCTCTCGTGTGCTCCCCGGGAGGCGCGGCGCAGGCGAGGACAGCGAGGATCCAGGCGAGGAGGAGGAGGAGGAGGAGGAGGAGGACGAGGAGGACGAGGAGGAGGAGGAGGAGGAGGAGGACGAGGAGGAGGAGGAGGAGGAGGAGGACGAGGAGGAGGAGGAGGAGGAGGAGGATCCAGGCGAGACCCGCGAGGGTCGGGGCGGGACCTCGCGGCTCCGTCGGGTGTCGCGGACTGCGCAGGTGTTGTCACGTTTCGTGGGCTCCTGGGAGGCACGGCGGATGTGAGGGCAGCGCAGTTCCAGGCTTAAGTCGGGCACGTCCCTCTACAGGATAATTATTCAAACACAGCTTAGAAATAGTCTGGGGACGATATTTGGATTATCTTTGATTACGTTTGCTTATTTTTGAAATGTGGTTTGAATGTTTGTCGAACATCCGCCTGTAGGAGGACATGGCCGACCTAATTCCAGGCGAGGCCTCGCGGCTCCGTCGATCGCTGTGAACTGCCCAACTGTCGCCAGTTTCGTGGGTTCCTTGGAGGCACGGCGGGGGTGAGAGCAGCGCGGATCCAGGCGAGACATCGCGGCTCCGTCAGGGGCTGCGAATTGCGTAACGGTCGTCCATCTTACGGGTTCTGGGAGTCACGGCGGAGGTGAGGGCAGCGCGGATCCAGGCGATATTTGCGGTTCGGATTGCGATCTGCGCAATTGTCGCCATTTTAGTGGGCT
>CAUYUJ010002502.1:40000-89027 GCA_963575745.1 Prorocentrum cordatum
TTTCTTATTTTTCGTCCAACATCCCTATGTAGGAGGACAGGCCCGACTTGAGACGAGCACGGGGATCGAGCGACTCGTTGGGACGTCTCCACTGCTGGGGCTCGTGGGCCCTCGCTGGCGCTCGCTGGGCCCCGTTGGTCTAGGCCTCCTATAGATGGGGTCGGAGTGGATGGGGTCGGAGGATCGCGCCGCATCGCTACAGTCGGCCCGGATTAGTAGGTCGACCCTGCCAAACCAAGGGTACTTCTGTGTCCTGTGTGTTCGCGACACATGCCTTCTACATCATTGTGGCAATGTGGTCCTCGGAAGGGTGTTGTGTCCTCTCGCGTGTCCTCTCCAATCAATCCCGACTGTAATGCATCGCCGATGCGGCTCGATGTGGAGCCCGATTTCTTCCACGTCGACGTCGCCAATGCATCGCCCACGTCGGCGATGCGGCGCGATCCTCCGACCCCATCTACTTGGACTCCATCTAGGAGGCCTCTAGTTGGGCCTAGTAATGACGACCAACCCGCAAAGTACGGATGGGCAACGTTCCCAGGTGTGCCCCTGCATCCTTGCCTCCTCGGTCCATGCTTGGCGACGTTCGTTGGCCGCGCCCCGCTCGAAAAGCTTCGAAACAGCCTTCCAAGGCCCTTGCATCCTCATCGTGCATCCTTGTCATGCGGGTCGGCTGTATACGAGTCCGCTGCTGGTGCTCGCTAGGCCTCGGGGGAGCCCCCAGTGATGATCTTCCGCGACGAGTCGTCGGTCTCTTATCTTTCTTCGCGAGGGTCAAGCTGGGGTCGCGGGCCTCGAGGTTTACAGCCCGGCCTCTCTTGAATTGCGAATTGGCCAGAAATTCGAAGGACAATCCAGCCATGACGACGATGGCGCCCCAGGAGGCCCAACAGGGCGAACGCTTTCAATGTCCGGACATCGAGGATCATTTTTTCCGTGGCGGCACGATCTGATGCCAGGAAGGAGAGGAGGAGCAGGAGGAGGAATTAAGAGGAGGAGGAGGAGGAGGAGGAGGAGGAGGAGGAGGAGGACGAGGACGAGGACGAGGACGAGGACGAGGACGAGGACGAGGTAGGAGGAGGAAGAGGGAGGAGGAGGAGCAGAGGGGGAGGGGGAGGGAGGAGGGGGGGATGAGCAGGGGGAAAAGAAGGGATGAGGAGGTGGCGTGAAGAGGAGGAGGGGGGGGATCCTGTCCCCACCTCTCCCTCCTATCTTTCTTCTCCTTCCTTCTCATCCGTCTCCTCTGCTCCCCTCTCCCCTCCCCGTGGGCTTGCGGGGCAATCGAGGCATAAGCTCTGCGAGTTCGCGCCCGCGGGGCGGCACTACGTCATCCAGAGCTTCAGGGGCGACCCAGCGGAGAAGAGCAACTCCAGGCGGGGAGGGGGCCGAGGAGGAGGAGGACGGGGCGGGGGAGGAGTCAAGCGTGGATGGATGTCATGATGCAGGGGGAGGTTGGAGGAAGCGGTAGGAGGGGCAAGGCACCTCCTCCCCGAAGAAGCTTCTGGGGCATGTACGCTCCACGTTTCACAGGGGGGATCCTCCCCACATCGACCCCACATCGCCCCGCCGATGCCCGGTTTCCAGGGGCTTGTCGCCGATCTATCGACGGTGATGCATCGCCGGTTCCGGGTCGATGTTTCTAAGCCGCTGCCCCTTGGGGGAAGGCGAGCGAAGTCGTGCTGGAGGTGTTTCCCAGGCGCCCGATCCGGGCCATCCGCTCCGATTTTGATCGAATTGTTGCCGGAGTCCAAGCTAGGTGCGCTCGCGTCATATCTGACCGCCTCCCTTGCTGGCGCATGCGCGAGAGAGCACCGCAGCGTAGTATCAACCTAGCATTGCATTGCATGCCGTGGCATGGCACGGGAAATGACGCCAGCGCTGCAGCGGGAGCACGAGTTGGGGCCAGCGCTGCAGCGGGAGCACGATTCGGAACGAGCGGAAGCACGGAAATGAGGCCAGCGCTGCAGCGGGAGCACGATTCGGAACGAGCGGGGCCCGAAAATGAGGCCGGCGCCTCAGCGAGAGCAGCCTTTTGAAACAAATGCAGGCGAAAACCCAACTCCGGGGAAACCTGTGTGTAACAAAAACAGTACGCGGAGGGGGGGGGTCGGACACTTTCAAACCGTCTTCAGGGGAAGAGGGAGAGTAGTATTCATATTGAGTAATTGTGGACGGGGGGTGGAAGGGGAGGAGGAGGAGGAGGAGGAGGAGGAGGACGAGGAGGACGAGGAGGACGAGGAGGACGAGGAGGTCGGAGGAGGAGAGGGAGGAGGAGGAGGAGGTGGAGGAGGATGAGGAGGGTGGGGAGGAAGAGGAGGAGGAGGAGGAGGAGGAGGAGGAGGAACTGTGAAGGCGCCAATAAGCTTATACCTGCCAGTCTGGTGCGGGACAGGTATCGGTGCTATGGATCTTGCAGCGTTGGCTGCAGCAGCGTCTCCGTGCTAATCTGAGCTTATCTGAGGCTGCGCCTATTCCGGCCTCGACCTGAAGATCGTCGAACTCTCTGTTATCTCCATGTGAGGAGGAGGAGGAGGAAGAGGAGGAGAAGGAGGAGGACAGTGTAAACCCAAGACTCGTCATCATCGATGTTGGAATCAACCCTCCCTCCAAGCTACCTCTGCATAGGCCCCAGCTGGGATTCATTTCCACCGAGGGACATGCCCTGTTGGGGACAACCGTTTCGACCCAATTTCGGCTCAAGTCCGATTCAGGTTCGACTCAAGTTCGACTCAGGTTCGAATCGGGTCGAAGGACGGTCGACGCAGCTTCGACGCACGAGCGGAACGATTGGCTCTAAAAAGGTCCCCAGAATGTGTCCCTTCTGTGTCCACTGTGTGTCCACTGCGGGGCCTGGAGTCGCGAATAAGCGGTAAAGCGTTCGAGGCCTTGCGCAGCCCCCGCCCGAGTCAGTTTGGAGGTAGTGCATCGTTTTCTTTGTTGCCTTGTCCCCAACCCCCGAGTTCGAGCGTTGTTCGATTGGGCGATATTTGCGTCGAAGGTTGGAATCGTGTTTGGGTCCTCCCGCTGGGTGGAAGAAGCCACGGTTGTTTCGAGTTGGGTTGCCGACAGCCCATTGTCTTACGAGCAGCGAGTGGCCAACGCCGAGGAAGTTGCTCGCGTTTCATGGCTACTAATGTTGTTCCCTTGTCGAGGGTACCGCTGTGTGACGTTTCCACTTACAGCGGTGCTGACATAATGAACGATGTAACCATCATCATATCTTGTTTGATCAGTGGGTTTGGCCTTTCCGCCGAAGACCTGTCTGGCGCCATCCTATCCTATCCTATCCCCTTTGTGCATCGCAGGCAGTGCATGCTGAACATTTGGTGGGCACTGCTGGGCAGTATATCCTGGTCGGCATCAGTGTCGCTTCAACGAATGCGTTGGACTGCCTTGCGATTTCCATTACATCGCATTCTGTGCATTCTCCTGGGGCCTTGGCCCCGAGCCCGCTCAGCCGTCCCCTCGTTTGGACTCTTGCGCGCTGGCGTTTGTCTTGTCTTGTCCCTCCCTCCACTGCTCGAGCGATGATGCACCGGTGGGAGGTCGCCGTGACCGGAGCCATCATCGGCCGAAGCTGCCCCGACCTCGACGCCTTGTGCAGGGACGACCCGCCAGCCAGGCCGATCCGAGGAGGGGATCGAGGGAGGAGCGGGGGCGGGAGGAGGAGCCGAGGATGAGGATACGTTCGAGCATGGGCGGTCGGTGCTGGGGGGGCGCCTTGGGGCCTCCGGGACCCCAGGCCGCAGGCCTTGGGAGACTCTGTGGCTGGGAGGAGGGAGAGGAGCAGGAGAAAGAGGAGGAACAGGAGGAGTCGAGGAGGAGGCTCCTTTTCCTCCTCCTCCTCCTCCTCCTCCTCCTCGCGCCGTGATTTGAAAAGAAAGGAGGCTTCGGGAGCACCAGGGCTGAGTGCGACACGAGTTGTGAGAGATTGGCGTCGGGAGCGCGAGCGCGTCGTCATGTGCGAAGGAGTGCGGCCTTGGGAGCACGCGGTTGCGGAAACACATCTTTTGGGTAATTTGCAAGGGTTTGTGGCCTCGTGAGCGCGACGCGACGTAATGTACTAGGGATTGTGTTGTGGCCTCGGGTGCGCGACAGTGTAATGGCGTCGGGAGCGCGAGCTTGCTGTAATGTATTGGGGATTGATGCCTCCCGAGCGCGGATGAATTCTATTGTACAAGGGTTGTGGCGTCGGGAGCCCGACCCCGTCCTTATTTTCAACGGGTTGTTGCTTCGGGAGCGCGAGCGTTATTCCCCAAACAGCGTTTGCACTTGGAGGTCCTTATTTTCTGTCTAAGGGACGTGGGCTCGTTTGTCGGATCCGCTGCCGTGTTGCCGCCGTCCCCGCCCCGTCGCCGCCCGTCGTTTGGCCTCGTTTGTCGGATCCGCCGCCTTGTTGCCGCCGTCGCCACCCCGTCGCCGCCTCGTTGCTACAAAAACCACTTCCTCACATATGTTGCACCACGTAGATCTCATACCATAGAACATCTAATGCATAACATAGATTACACAGCATACTTGGCAGCACGACATTGCTCCACAGGGATTGCACAACATAGACTTCGCACCACATGTATTGCACCACGTTGACTGCACAGCATCGACTACACGACATACATTGCACAACATAGAGTGCACAACCAATCGAAGACGTCTACGGCGAATCACCGCCGCCCCTTGCCTCTTGAAATCATCAATGTGGCTCGGCGTTGTGACAAGAGCTCCGCAACGCTATCGGACCATGTGTTCCCCTAACCGATGTGGAAGCCCTTCGGGAGACACTTGGGGGAGAATGGCAGGGAAGATCAGGAATAGGGAGAAGGAGGAACGAGAGGAGTAGGAGGAGTAGGAGGAGTAGGAGGAGGAGAAGGAGGAGGAGGAGGAGGAGGAGCAGGAGCAGGAGGCATCTTCAGAGCCCCTGGGGGCATTCTTGGGGACTCTTGGGAGCTTCCTGGGAGCCTCTTTGAGGCATCTTGGGGCCCCCTTCGGCCTCTTGGGGACCTTTTGGGGCGTCTCGGGGGCCTCTTAGGCCGTCTCAAGGCATTCCTGGCCCGTCTGACGCCGTCGGAAGCCGTCTTGGGGGCCTCTCTGGGCCGACTTGAAACCTTCTTGGGGTGCTCCAGTGCCGTCTTGGAGGCCGCCTTGGGCGTGTTGGAGGCCTCTTTGGCGTCTGGGAGCCCTCTCGTGGCCGTCTTGGGGGCGTTTTGTGCCGTTTTGATCCTCTTGGGCGATCCTTCGGTGCTCTTGGGCAGTCTCGGACCGTCGGAAGGCCGACAAGAAGCAGATGCCAAAAACCTTCAAACACCTGAAGGCAAATCAATGATTTCGGTATCTTCGGACCCACCTGGAGTCCCTCTTGGAGGCCTCTTCGGCCGTGTTGGAGGCCTCTCGGCCATCTCAGAACCATTTTGGGCCGTCTTGGTGGGCTCCTGGCTCGTCTGACTCCATCGGAAACTGTCTTGGGGGCCTCTCGGGGCCGATTGGGGCCCTCTTGGGGTGCTTCAGGGCCGTCTTGGTGGGGCCCTCCTGGGGCGGTTTTCGGGGCCTCTTGGGCCGTTCTGGGGCCATCTTGGAGGCCTTTGGAGCTATCTTGGGGCGATCTTGGAGGCCTCTTGGACCGTGTTAGGCTGTCGGAAGGCCGAAAAGAAGCACATACCAAAATCAAAAACCAGAGGGGAACCAATGATTTTGGCCTCGTCGGGCCCTCCTGGTGCATGTCTTGGACGCCTCTTAGCAGTCTTGGAGGCCTCTTGGGCCCTTTTCGATCGTCTTGGCGGCTTCTTGGCCGGACTTGGCGGCATCTTGGACCCTCTTGGGCCGTCTTGGAGGCCGTCTTGGACCATGGTGGATGCCATCTTGGGCCAACGTGGCAATCTTGGAGGCCATCTTCAGCCGTCTTGGAGGATTTTTTGGGGACGTTGAGGTCGTTTCCGGGCCTTCCGCAGGGCCAGCGGGACGGACCGAAACCCCAGGGGAGAGTTTTTTCGAACCGAAACCAAGAGCGATAGGATTTAGCACGCCGGGCACCCCTGCGGCAAACCTACAGGGGGCGGCGGATCGAAGACGCCCACGGCGAATCTGCCGCCCCCTGCCCCTTTGGAAGCGCCTCTGTGACCGACAGCTGGGCAAGAGCCAAGCTATCGGGCCAGTTGTTCCCCGAGTCGGTTTGGAAAGACTTCGGGGAACGCATGGGGGAGCAAGAAGAGGAGGAGGGGGATGATGAGGAAAAAGGGGAGGAGTAGGAGGAGGAAGAGGAGGAGGAGGTGGAGGAGGAGGAGGAGAAGGCCTCTTGGGCGCATCTTGGGGGCACTCTTGGGGCCTCCTGGGAGCTTCCTGGGGGCCTCTTGGAGGGTTTTCGTCATGCTTATCATGTTCTTTGGTTTTCTTGGTAAGCTTCCGCAGCCCCACGGCGCACCATCACAGGTCTTCCTGTTGTTCTTGTTTTCCATGTGAAAGCACACGTTGTTTCTTGTGTTTCTTGTTCTTGTTTCCTTGTTTTCCTCTTTAGCTTTCCTGGGCTCAAGGTGCGGCCACTGCAGATCCCCCCATCATGAAAACCCTGTTGCAAGGCCGCCACAAAAGGAATTGCTTTGCAAAGGCTGTTACAACAGGATCCTAAGCGTGGAGGCCACTGCAGGTCCCCCCCACTTACAATATGTTTGGCAGGTCGCCACACAAGACATTTCTTTGTAAAGGTTGCGGCAAGAGGGTTTTCAGTCCGGAACGTCTGCACCATAAAAGTACCGACAGTCACAGGTCTGCCCAGTTTTTTGTTTGATCGCTTCGCTCATTCCGCCGGCCGGCCCTGGAGCGCTATTTGGGGCCTCTTGGGGCCGTCTTGGGGGCTTCTTGGGGGCTTCTTGGGAGCGTCTTGGGGCTCCCTGGCGGCGTATTGGGCTCCCCTGGGGCCTCTTGGGGGGCTCTTTGGGGCCCCTTGGGGCGGGGGGGGGGTAGTCGATTGCAGCCCCCCCTCGGAAGCCACGATCCTGGTGAGGGGTGGCGAAAATAGCCTCCCCCCTGGAGATCGCCCGGGGACCAGCCGGGGATCGGCCGGGGTACTTTTCGTCCGGGGACCCCCCGGGGCCGCCCCGTTCGCGCGAACTAGAAATATTGTTAAGTAGCTACCGGAGATCTTAGCACGCCTTTGGCCCGTTGGGCCGGCGAATTTTGCCATGACGGGCTGTTTCATGGTGTTCCTGTTTGTCTTGGTTTCCTCTCTAGCTTTCCTGGGCTCAAGGTGCCGCCACTGCAGATCCCCCCGCAATGGAAACCCGTTTGTAAAGCCGCCACAGGAGGACTCCTTTTACAAAGGCTGTCACACAAGGATTCCAAGTAAGGAGGCCACTGCAGATCGCGCTTACTTGAAATCCTTGTGTCAGGTCGCCTCACAAGAATACTTGTGTCTTCGCAGCCAAAAAATTATCCAGGCGAAGGACCCAACCATACGCAAGTGTGAAAACCGCAGGGCAGGTGGGACGAAGCAAGGGGAATTCCTCATGGGGCCACGAACCGTGTGAGGGGTGCACCAAACTGGCGCGGGGCCGCCATGCGAACCCTGCCTCTGGGGCCTTCGGTGGAGCTCCCTATGGGGCCACGAACCGCGTGAGGGGTGCGCCAAAATGGTGCGGGGCCGCCATGCGAACCCTGCCACTGGGGCCTTCGGTGGAGCTCCCTATGGGGCCAAGAACCGTGCGAGGGGTGCGCCAGAATGGCGCGGGGCCGCCATGCGAACCCTGCCGCTGGGGCCTTTCGGTGGAGCTCCCCATGGGACCACGAACCGTGTGAGGGGTGCACCAAAATGTTGCGGGGCCGCCATGCGAACCCTGCCACTTGCGCTTTCGGTGGAATTCCCTATGGGGCCACGAACCGTGTGAGGGGTGCACCAAACTGGCGCGGGGCCGCCATGCGAACCCTGCCTCTGGGGCCTTCGGTGGAGCCCCCTATGGGGCCACGAACCGTGTGAGGGGTGCGCCAAAATGGCGCGGGGCCGCCATGCGAACCCTGCCTTTGGGGCCTTCGGTGGAGCTCCCTATGGGGCCACGAACCGTGTGAGGGGTGCACCAAACTGGCGCGGGGCCGCCATGCGAACCCTGCCACTAGGGCCTTCGGTGGAGCTCCTTATGGGGCCACGAACCGTGTGAGGGGAGCGCCAAAATGGTGCGGGGCCGCCATGCGAACCCTGCCACGGGGGCCTTCGGTGGAGCTCCCTATGGGGCCACGACCCGTGTGAGGGGTGCACCAAACTGGCGCGGGGCCGCCATGCGAACCCTGCCTCTGGGGCCTTCGGTGGGGCCCCCTATGGGGCCAAGAACCGTGCGAGGGGTGCGCCAAAATGGCGCGGGGCCGCCATGCGAACCCTGCCACTGGGGCCTTTCGGTGGAGCTCCCCATGGGGCCACGAACCGTGTGAGGAGTGCACCAAACTGGCGCGGGGCCGCCATGCGAACCCTGCCTCTGGGGCCTTCGGTGGAGCTCCCTATGGGGCCACGAACCGTGAGGGGTGCGCCAAAATGGCGCGGGGCCGCCATGCGAACCCTGCCACTGGGGCTTTCGGTGGAACCCCCTATGGGGCCACGAACCGTGTGAGGGGTGCGCCAAAATGGTGCCGGGCCGCCATGCGAACCCTTCCACCGGGGCCTTTAGGCAGAGCTCCCTATGGGGCTACGAACCGTGTGAGGGGAACGCCAAAACGCGGGGCCGCCATGCGAACCCTGCCTGCCACTGGGGCCTTCGGTGGAGCTCCCTATGGGGCCACGAAGCGCTGTACTGGGTGGGTGAAACGCAGGGAGGAGGGAAGAGGGGGAGGAGGAGGGGGCAGCGGGAGGAGACGCGGGGCACCGTCTCTTCAAAACGAGGACCCAACACCACAGGATGGTTGGGAATAAGAAAAACGAAGGACATCTTGTGACGGTCGACGTTCTTTTATTGATTTGACAATCAGAAATCATGACAGTCACAGGTGTCCTTTTGTTATTCTTTTTGTTCTGTGGAAACACTGTTTTTTTATTGGTTGTCCTGTTTTTTTCCAGTCTTCCTTGTAAGCTTCCGCAGCCCACGGCGCACCATCACAGGTCTTCCTAGCTTTCTCGTGCTTTCCATGTGAAAACACAAGTTGTTGTTTTGTTATTCTTGTTTTTTTGGTGTGGTTTCTTCTGTAGCTTTCCTGAGCTCAAGGTGCCGCCACTGCAGATCCCCCCATAATGAAAACCCTTTTGCAAGGCCGCCATAAAGAGAATTCTGTTGCAAAGGCTGTTACAACAGGATCCTAAGCGTGGAGGCCACTGCAGGTCCCCCCCACTTAAAATCTGTTTGGCAGGTCGCCACGCAAGAAATTCTGTTGTAAAGGCTGCGGCAAGAGGGTTTTCAGTCCGGAACGTCTGCACCATAAAAGTGCCGACAGTCACAGGTCTGTCCAGTTTTTTGTTATTTTGCCATGTGAAAATACGGGCTGTTTCATGTTGTTCCTGTTTGTCTTGGTTTCCTCTCTAGCTTTCCTGGGCTCAAGGTGCCGCCACTGCAGATCCCCCCGCAATGGAAACCCGTTTGTAGAGCCGCCACAGGAGGACTCTTTTTGGAAATGTTGTCGCACAAGGATTCTAAGTGAGGAGGTCTCTGCAGGTCCCCCTCATTTGAAATCCTTGTGTCAGGTCGCCACACAAGGAAACCTGTTTTGAGGTCTGCTACTAATGTGTTTTGATTGTGGAACGCCTGCACCATAAAAGCACCGGCAGTTACAGGTATTCCTAGCTTTTCTTACTTTTCATTTGAAAACATTGGTGTTTGCCTGTGTTTCCTGTTTTCCAGTTTTCCTCTTTAGCTTTCCTGGGCTCAAGGTGACGCCATTGCAGATCCCCCCACTTTAAACCCCCTGTCACAGGGCGTACGCCTCATTGGGGACATGTTCTCAACATTAGAACTAACCAGCACAAGCATCTCTACATGTTCAGGGCTGGATTTCTGCCATAGTTTCGCTTGCCCTCGCCCGCCCTACCCATTCGAGTCCAATCCGTTTATGCGCGCGGGTGTTGTACGCCATCCAAATTGATGGTCGTTGCGCGGGTATCCAGATATGTTAAATGCGCCTTGGCATCCCGCAACATGAAACGTAAGCGAGGCTCCGGCATCGTGGGCGCGCAAATTTTACGTGCCCGCCGTTCGTATCGAGCCAGTTCCTTGCGGAGTGCCCTTTTGCGGGGGGATTGCCAGGTAGGCCGAGATGCCGTCGTCGTCGTCGTTGTGGCGTCGTCGTCGTTGTGGCCCCCGTGACCGCCGTAAGCTCGTTGACCCCGCGCGTTGGGAACGGCGGCAAGCCCCAGAACAGAAAATAGGGGCGCCGCAGAAATTCACTCATGCAATCTGCGGGCACCGCCAGCCTGACCTGTGTAAAGCTGCCACACAAGCAATTCCTTTGTAACAAGGATTATAAGTGTGGGGCGTTTCCATGAGAGAAATGCAGAAGAGCTGGGAGAACGATCTGAAGGACACAAAGAAGTTCATGAATAATCAAAAGTTGAATTACCATATCAGGGATTAGCAATGCTGGTATAACCAAACAGTGCTGGTTGTAATCGCACAAACGACAGGGTATGTAATCACGATGATGATGATGACGAGGATGATGATGATGACGATGACGATGACGATGATGATGATGATGATGATGATGATGATGATGATGCTGATAATGCTGAGTATGATACAGACGATGTTGATAACGATGATGGTGATGATAATGATGATTCTGATGTAGGCGATGACGATGATGCTGATAATGCAGATGATCATGATGATGTTAATGAGGATGGTGATGATGCTTATGATACATATTATAAGGACAATGAGGATGATGATGATGATGATGATGATGATGATGATGATGATGATGATGATGATGATGATGATGATGATGATGATGATGATGATGATGATGATGATGATGATGATGATGATGACGATGATGATAACGATGATGATAACGATGATGATGAGGATGCGCAAATTGCGAGACAGGAGGGCCCCACAGCGCTCCCCTCTCGGAGGAGGCAGGAGTGCCCGCCGTTTTGCCGCCCTCGACGGCGCCCGCTTCCGGCTCGCACCAGGCGGGGACGCGCTCGGAGCTGAGAGCCCGTCCGCGGGCCCCCCGCCGCGGCACTGGGCCGAGGTCTGCGGTGGCGCCGCGCGGCCACGCACGCGCCCAGGAGCTTCGGGCCAGACGAACGGAGGGGGGGATAGGGAAAGGAAAGGGGGGTTACGAAATCTGCTGCATGCAGCTGGTCTCGGCCACACCGAGGGGCCCATTCCTCGATACATGGCCGCCTCCTCCTCCTCCTCCTCCTCCTCCTTCTCCTCCTCCGGGAGGCGCCGGGAAAATCAGCTACGTGAGCTGATTCTCAACCCCCCCCTTTGCTATCCCCCCCTTTCGCCCGGCCCGAGACTTGTGGCGAGGGCGGCGGGAACGGCGTGCAGCTTGGCATCGCTCGGGCGTGTGGATTTGTATCGTCGGGGGCCGAAGAGCATCTGCCAGGCGATCGCAAGCATGGACCAAGGGGGGCGTGGATAGGCGACGGGTCCCGCTTCCATGGGGGATCGCGGATTTCCGCCGCCGAACGAGGCGGCACCGGCCGCATTTTGGGAAGGGCAGCTCGCCCTATCCATGGATTAGGCGACCGCGCGCCAAATCCATGGATCGCTAATCCGTGTTTGCGCGCCCCCGAGAAGCGCACGAAGCCAAACAGTGCACGGGTAATGCACGTTCGAGCGATGGCAAAGCGGGGCGACCCGGAGGGCGGCGTCGAGCCGCCGCTTGCCCGCGACAGCGCCCTGTCTGTCGCACCAGCCCCGAGGAGGCGTCGAGCATTCCCGGACAGATCCGTGAGAGAGCTACACGGGGTGTAGTACAGAGAAGAAGCTGGTAGGCAGGGCTAGGCCAGCTTCGTTTTCACGGTTGCCAGTCAGGCATCCTCGCAGCGTCTTGTTGGAATTTCCAGCGTGTCTCGCAAGCGTTTTTCTACTCGTTCGCGGCACGTGCGTCGCAAGCGTTTGCGCAGCTCCTTCGCAGCGCTTCCTGAGGTCGCGCGCGGGTCCCACCAGACAGGTCCGAGGCAGCGCCTAGGCAGCGCTTCTTAGGCTGGCGGGCAGCGCTTAGGCAGCTATTGAGCAGCGTTTCCTAGGCTCGTGGGCAGCGGCTCCTTGGAAGCGCTTCCCAGCTCGTGGGCAGCGCCCAGGCAACTCCTAGGCAGCGCTTCCTGAGCTCGCGGGAGGCGCCCAGGCGGCGCACAGGCGGCTCCCAGGCAGCTCCCAAGCTGGTAGGCAGGGCCAGGCCAGCTTCTTCTCCACGGTTGCCGGTCAGGCATCCTCGCAGCGCCCTGTTGGAACCTCTAGCCTGTCCCGCAAGCGCTTTCCCTACTCGTTCCCGGCACGTGCGCCTCAAGCGTTTGCGCAGCTCCTCCGCAGCGCTTCCCGAGCTCGCGCGCGGGTCCCAGGCAGGTCCGAGGCAGCGCCTAGGCAGCGTTTCCAAAGCTCGCGGGCAGCGCTTGGGCCGGGCAGCGCTTCTTGGGCTCGCAGCTCCCAGGCAACGATTCATGGGGTCCTGGGGCGCCCAGGGAGCGCTCCCTGGGTTCGTTGGTGAGCTCGGCGGCGCGGGCGGGCGCAGAGGCGCGCGGGCGCGAAGGCGCGCAGGCGCGCGGGCTCGCGAGCGCGCGGGCGCGCGGGAGCGCGGGCGCGGGCGCGGCGCCTGCGCGGATTCGCATGATTCTGTTGGTCTGTTGTCCAGGTTTGCCTTGACGCAAGTGGCCACGAGGGGGAAGTGGGTATGGAAGATCGCCTGGATGGTATTGCCGTCCAGGGCCTGCTTGGCCCGTTCCTTGTTGACGTCTCTCTAGCGTTGCTTGACGCCCATTTGGCTGGGACCTTGGTCTGGAAGTTTTGTTTTCGCTCCGTGGATCGGTGAGGCTCTGGGGAACTGCTCGGTGAATAAGTCCTGGAGCTCGGCAGCGGATACGACGACCTCCGTCTCGCAGGAGGCGATGCGCAGCCGCGCGGCAGTTAGAGCCGCGCCAAATATGACTGCGGCCACGTTCTGAAGGCCTTGGTGCTCCAGGCCAAATCGACGGCCCCATCGATGCGGTGGGACTGCGGCTTAGCGCCCTTGACCGTGCGACGGAGGCTGAGTGCGGTTATTGCGGTGTGGACGCAAGCTCGCGTGCAGCCAGCTGTAATTCTTGGTTGCGGACTTGGGGGAAAGCGCTTCTCTCTCGTCGAGGTGCCGTCGCGGCAAGTCTCGCCCGTGAGCGTTTTTTTGTTGCCTCCCCAGTGTAACGCTTGCTACCTGGGCTGACCCCGCACCCTGGGTAACGCTATCGATCGTCTTGGGGTGGTGACCTTGACCCCCTCTACATGTTGTGGTGCACAGACGATTGATGCGCTGGTGGCGCGGATCCACCCTGCCGGGTGCACGGCTGCCGTCACCGTTGGTCTCCCGCCCGAGCCCTCCCTGGGCAACGACGACCGTTGCCCGGGAAAGAAAAAACCGTTGCCCGCCTTCTGGTTGGGTAGGAGCCGTCGCGATTGATGTGTTCCAGTGGGTCGCCCCCAATACGATACGCTCACGGTCTTTTCCTGGCCCAGCCCCAGTCGGGAGGTTGTCGCGGCAGGAGCCAGGCTGGGTGGGAGTCGTCCCGACTGGTGCGTTCCAGCGGGTCACCGCCAGTACGATGGATTTGGGCCAGCTCCAGTAGGGAGGTAGTCGCGGCAGGGGCTGGGCCTGTCGTCTTCTCGAAGCGAAGTCGCGTCCAGCTGACACGGTTCTGCGGACAAGTGCGTCGAAGGCTGCCGCGGAGTCTGTCGGGTGTGTGTCGCGCTGTTCTCGGTACCGTGCCCCGAGGGCCCGCTGCTCTGAGGGCAGTGCCAGCTCGCCGTAGGCCGCAAGAGGTCTGTCCGATCCAGCCTTACGCAGTGCTTTGGAATCGGTATCGTTTAACCAATCCCCATCCCCATCCCCATCCCCTTCGAGACCCCCACCAAATTACCACCCCAGTTGGGGATACATCCCTCGAAACTCAAAGGGAACGACCTAAATCTCCGTCTAGGGGGGTAAATCGGCCAGTGGGGCCCAGGCCACGCCACTGGGGATGGGGATCGGTTAAACGATGCTCATAGAACGTGCGTCACCGCGCCCCATCGCCGAGTCGGGGTCCAGAACTCCGGCCTGAGCTCTCTGGTCTGCGGCGTGCGCGCGGGCGCTGCGGCGCAAAAGACCCACTGTTCCATGGTCGATCCAGAAGCCGAGAGAGAGTTGCTTTCAGTAATTGCCTCAGAAGGACAGGGCCCAACACCACCAAGTCGCGGGTAGGTAGGGTCGCGGGGGGGGCAGCCAGCCATGGCGCGCACGCCCGCAACGAGTATTCGAAGCGAGGAAAGAGGAGCGACCAGTGAGGAGAAGGAGGAAACAGGAGGAGAGGGATGGGGCGTGGGGGGGGCGGAGAGGGAAGGAAGAAGGCGACGGCGAGGGCGAAGGAAAGAGGGATCGTTCAGGGCGTGTGCACACGTGCGTTTGCGCGTGTCCGTGTAGCGCCTCCTCTGGCGCGCCGCCCAGCTTCTCTCCGTGCTCTGCCCTCCTCGCCTCCTGACGCGTTCCACCTCCTTCCCCCGCGCGCACCGCTCCTTGCAAGCACTCTGTTGTTATTGTCGCTTAGTGGTCTTGCCGTTGGATGCACGCCCATTGAGGTTCATGTATATCGACCCTGTTAACACACAAGGTGCTCGTGTGTATGCGCATGCGTGTCCGCGTGTGCGGTCTTGATGGGGCTACGTGCATTCCCCTCGCCTCCATCCAAGGCTGGCGCAGGCGCACTGCAAGATCAAGTCCGAGGAGGACAGGTTTTTTATATGCGACATGGGTACGTCCGACGAGGCGGCCTGCGGGAATTGGTTGCAGCGAATGGTCTTCAACGAAGCGTATACTATGTTTGTGGTACCAGCCCATACCCCAGAGTGTGCGACCGTTTCCCAGAAGGTGTGACGTTTCGCGCACCCCCACCAGCGCATCGACAATCTATGTTATGCGAGTTGTCGTGAGAGCGGAAGTATGCGAGTGCCATTCAGTGGCACAGCGATGCAGAGAGGGGAGAGGGGAGATAGCACCCGCCAAACCAAGCAGAACAATTACAACCAGAGCGGGAAAGTTCGCGGTGCGATTTCACCGAAGCGCTTCGTTGGTGAACCTTCTTGCGGTTGCCCATCAGTCAGCCTCTTGTCTGAACCCTCCAGTGAGCGACACGCAAGCAGGGAAACGAGCGCGCGGACAGCGCAAGCCGCGAGTTCCCAGCGTAAGGTCGCGCGCACCTGCCGTCTTGTCCGTGAGTTGTGCCGCGCGGGTAGCTTGCGTAAGCCTCCACGTAAGGTGCCATCTATTCTCGAGCTTAAGTCTGGATTTCCCCTTCGCCCAAGCGTTGTAAAGGCATTGCTTCCTTTCCTTTCCTCGCTCCCCCCCTCGTCATCGCCCTTCTCGTCCTCCTCATCGCCCTCCTCGTCCTCCTCCTCATCGCCCTCCTCCTCCTCCTCCTCCGCCCTCCTCCGCGAGCTTCTTTCCTTTGTGTTAGGGAGCACTGCTGGCTGGCAAACAATCTTTGCCGTGCAGGTCGGTCCCCTGTCCCCGCCTAACATCTTGCTTGAATTCGCTGATGACTTGCGACGGTAGTGAACGTTGCTACTTGATTAGTTGTGCGCATCGCTTGGTCAGCTCCCACGATTTGCAGTCCGTCCCTTGCTTTCGCGCTCATTACGAGGGCTCAGACAAGCTGCAGTACTGCTGCACCGCAGCAGCACGTGCGCGCCATTCTTGCTGAGCAGCTAGGGTTAAATCGGGCATGTCCCTCTACATGAGGAATGTTCAAAAGTACTCCAACATTTGTACGGGGACAATGGTTCGACAATTTTTTTGAGCATGCTTACTTTTTCTTCGAAGACCCGCCTGTAGGGGGACATGCCCGACCTAACGCCAGGGCTTCCTCTCTAGGCAGCTCCGACCGCCAATCTGGCCCCTGGCGTGGCCAGTCTGCAAGACGCTCCGGATGGAGAGGGCGGTTGCCGCCGGGCGGGCCCGTTCTGGGCGAGCGGGCCGGCGAGTTCGTGATGCGGCTGGGGTGGCAGGGTTGAGTCGGGCACGACCCTCTGCAGGAGGAATATCAACTATCAAGAAAGGTGGCAAACATAGCCTGGGAACGATGCTTCTGCGATGTTTGGCATGTATGTTTTGGCTAGTTGTCGTGCTTCGTCCAAAATCCGCCTGCAGGAGGACATGCCCGACCTAACGGCAGTTGCCACCTCGCGTGGCACCTGCGAGTGGGAGTTCTGCGTCGGCGCAAGGCATGTGCAAGCATCAGTCCCCTGCGAATCGCTGGTTGCTTGTGCTGAAGCTTTCGGGTACCCTGCTGGTCCAGCACAGGCCCCCAGTTGAAGTAATGCGGCAGTAAGCGCAGCTTGCCGCCTCTCGGGTAAGTGAGTTTGGCTTGCACGGTGGATCTCCACTGTTTGAAAGTGCGTTTTCTGCCGCTGCTGGCAGGAGGGGTCTGACCGCATCTGAGATCAATCCCAACCGACCGGTACCAATTACAACCAGCTGGGCCATTTCTCAACCGGCGAAGAAAACAAGTGATACCAATTGCAACCATCCATTTTGAGCCGAGAAAAGTATTCGATGTGTATAGTTCTGCCCGATTATTCAGACATCAGTTCTACGTCTTCAGTGTACATTCTGGGAGCGGGAAACGAGTCAAGCGGTTGGAACTGGTGCTGGTTTATTACCCTTTGACTTCTGCGAGTTGAGTTGTCTCGAAAGTCACCAGTGGTCGCCAATGTTTCTGGAACTTCCAGTGCTGGCGTATGATAACTGGATAAGCGTCTCTCCGCAGGAGGGGGAGGGGAAGGAGGAGGAGGAGGAGGAGGAGGAGGAGGAGGAGGAGGACGAGGACGAGGAGGAGGGGGAGGAGGGGGAGGAGGTGCATCGTGTCAGGAGCAGTGCAGGCGCCTCTCTCGGGAGCCTCGCGTGCGCCTTCTTGGAGGGGGGGGGCCCGAAGGCGTTTCTCCTAAGCTGAAGTCGGGCGTGTCCCTCTACAGGAGGCATGTTCTGAATTAGTCCACAGATACTCTGGGGACGATGTTTAAGAATTGTTGTTGTGTGTGTGTTGGTGCATGTTTTGACTTGTGTATTCTTGCGAGATACGCCTGTAGGGGACATGCCCGACCTAATCCGAAGCTTCTCGGGAGCAGGGGCCCGAAAGGAGCCCGTGAGAAGCGAGCTGGTGTGTCGCAGGTTTCCTGGGCGGTTCGCGGAAGGAGATGGGATCCCCTGGGGATGTTTGGAGGATCTCTCGGGAGATTTGCAAGGACCTTTTGGGAATGTTGCGAGGATCGCTCGGGAATCCTGGGTTCTTTGAAGAAGTGTTTAGGGCCTTTTCAGCGATCCTGAAAGCTCTCCAGGATCTGGGTCAGATCCCTCAAGGAGTTTGGAAGGATCTTCCCAGAATCCTGGAAGGAGCTCTCAGGGATCCTGGAAGGATCTCCCTGGGATCCTGGGGGTCCTTCAGGAACCCTTTTTATGAATCCTGGACGGAATCCTTCAGGAATATTGGAAGCATCTGTTCTGGAATCCTGCAAGGAATCCAGAGGGATCCTTCAGGAATTCCTGAAGAGTCCTGGGAGGAACCTTTCTGAGGACTTTTCAATATAATCTAGAAGAATATCTGGAATCCGAACTCTTTAAAGAAGCCCGAGGCATTTTTGAATCATCGGCAGGCTTCCTGAGGAACGTCTGAGGAACCCACAAAGAATCTCAGAATCCCCACGGTGACTTTCTTGAAGAATCACAAGGGCCTTTCAAGCAGCCATGAGGAGAGCCGAGGAATCTTTGAAACATCGCAAGAGGTCTTTGAACCACGAGGCAACCTGGAAGGAATTCTTTTGGGATCCGTGAATAATCACGAGGCATGCTGAGATATCGAAGAACCATGTGGAATCCCAAGGCACATCCCATAATTCCACAGGAATCTTTCAGGAATCCCGAGGAAACTATGAAGAACCGCAACGGATCTTTGCATAACCACGAGGGATCTCCGCGATGAATCTTTGGATCCGCTTTTTTAAAACTCCCGAGGTCCGGTAGGAATTCCAAAGAATCCAACGCAATCCTGAGGAATCCATGAAGAGTGTCTCGGAACCCTTGGGATTTGTTTGGAATCCGGGGGATCTCGGAGGAATCCTTGGGAAATCTTGTGCAATCCGGAGATATCACTTGTTAGGGAATGCCGACGAATTCCGAAAGAATCCCACAGGAAACCCTGACGACCCCAAGAGCATCAGGAGGACTCTTTGAGGAATCCGAAGGAAACCTTGAAGAATCATGACGAATCCTCAGAACTCTCTACACTTGAGGAATCATGACAAAGGAATTTCGCAGAAATCCCGAAAGAATTTTCAGGGGTCCCAGGGAACCTCGAAGGAACCCCGAAGGAATGTCGAAGAGACCTCTCCAGGAATTTCGAAGGAACCTATCAGGAATCTTTAAAGAGCTTCCAGACCGGTTGGAATTGGTACCAATTTAGTTGGACTTGGCACCAACATGGTTGGAATCCGCTTCATTCGTTTGTAAGTTGTCGCATTTTCGGGTTCAGCCCCCCTCCCCTTCCCAAAACGACGGGGGCGGAGGAGGTCAAGAACCCGCCCCCTGGAGAAATGTTCGAAGGTGTCCGGCGCACCCGCCCCCATGAACATGACCCGAGGGGTCACGAACCGCCTCCCCCCGGGCGTTGACGACGACGATGACGACGACGACGACGAAGACGACGAAGACGACGGCAACGACGACGACGAAGGCGCAAACGATTACGATCGAGCCCTAGTGGGATGCGATTATGGCTTACCCCATCCATGATCGGATTCAATATCTGCTGGATCGATACCTAATCGGGTTCTCTTTGACCTGGACCCAGGCTCTTAAGGATACTATTAATGCAGGACCCAGCTTTATGGTCAATTTGGATTTGTTATGAATCGAGATTGAGTAATATTCCAGCAGACGTTGGCCCAGCCTTGATATCATCATATTAGAGCTGGTCCCAGTCGTAGTAGGAACCTTTTAGGAGTGGATCGAATCTTATTCGGAGTGCGCTAAGTCTGGATCGATTTCTGGCAGGATTCTGTTCGAGCTGAACCGAGCCCGAGAGGATTTGATCAGAGCTGGATCGAGCCCTGGATTCTTCGAAAGTTGGGTCGACCCCTAGAACGATATTAGTAGAGCTCGGCGGAGCCCTAGGAATATTCGATCACAGTTGGACCGAGCCCTGGTAGGATCCGATTTGGGCTGGAGCCAGCCTTCTAAGAATCTGCTCGGATCTAGGTTCAACCCCAGAAAGAATCTCCGAGGGCCGAATCGATCCTTGGTGAGATTCGTATGGGGCTGGGCCGAAACATACCAGGACTCCTTTCCAACGCGATTGCATTTTAGTGGCATTGTGTCAGAGCCCGCGCCTGGCGCGGGCGCTTACAGCAGGTTCGCGTCGCCGCCGCTGACGCTGCCGCTGGCGTCTGCGTCGTCGTAGGCGTCGTCGTCGTCTTCGTCGTCTTCGTCGTGGTCGTCCGTCGTCATCGTCCTCGTTTTCGACCTCGTCCTGTGCTTCGGTTCTGTCGTCGTCTGCGTCGTCTTCGTTGTTGTTGCCAGCATTGCTGTTGTCGTTGTTGTCGTTGTTGTCGTCGTCGCAATCATCGTCGTAGAAGACGTCGGCGTCGCCGTCGTCGTTGTCGGCATCGTCGTCGTCGTCGTGGTCGTCGTCCGTCGTCCGTTGTCGTCGTCGTCGTCGTCGTCGTCGTCGTCGTCGTCATCTTCCTTTCTGTCCTCGTCCCTATTGTCGTCGCCGTCGTCGTCGCCTGGGGGTTAGCGACCTTTTAAGTCACTTTTTTGGGGAGGGGGGGGGATTGTCGATCTTCCCGGCTAATTCTGCCCGGCGGGGGGTGGTCCAGACCCCCATGGGGCTGGGGTGAGGGAGGGGTCCCCTGGTTTTGCCCCCCCCTTATTGGAGCAAGAGCAAGGCGAGGAAGACGAGGAGGATGAGGAGAAGGACCAGGAGGAGGACGATGACAACGCTCAGGACGGGAATGAGGACAGGGAGGAATACGAGTAGCACGAGGACGAAGCGTTTGCATTCAACTGCGTGTGGGGCTACGCCCGACTTCTGCTCGCCGTTCGGGCTGGCGGTGGGGCCCAAGCGGCGAACTGTTTTTTTGGGGGGGGGGGATCAGGGGGCAGGCCTCGTTTTTGACCCCGCCCTGTAGCACCTAACAGGCTAGCGACGGGGGATCGCGCTCCCTCCAGTACAGGCGGCCCGGACTAGTAGGTCGACCCTGCCAGATCCAGGGTACCCTCGTGTCCTGTGTCTTGCGACCCATGTCTCCTGCATTCCTACGGCAATGTGGACAGCGGAAGGGTCTCGTGTCCTCTCGCGTGTCCTGCCCAGTCGAGGCCGACTGTACTTCACGCGTGCTCCCGTGAGCTCCTGCCTCCCTGTCGCACGGCCGCGCTCCCCGCGCGTTCCCCTCGCCGCTCCCGTCGCCGGTGCGGGTGATGGCTGGGGCCTTGTCTCTTCACTCGGTACTCCACTTCTTCGGAGGCAAAGCGTGGTCAGGCGATCGCAAGCATGAATCAAGGGGGCGTGGATTAGCGTCGGGTCTCGCTTCCATGGAAAGTCGCAGATTTCCGCCGCCGAGCGAGGCGGCGCCGGCCGCATTTTGGGGAGGGCACCTCCCCCGATCCATGGATTTGGCGACCGCGCGCCAACTCCATGGGTCGCTAATCCATGTTTGCGCGCCCTCGATTCTGTCGCCGGTGCGGGTGATGGCTGGGGCCTTGTCTCTTCACTCGGCATTCTACTTTTCAGTGGCAAATCATCGGAGCCTGGTATACCCTATCAATTCCGTCTTCAGTGTCGACTGGCATCTGGGAGTCGATGAGATAGCGCCGATTTTAGCGTCTGCCATCCAGCACTTTCTGGCCCCGCCGTTGTCAGCTCCATCGGTGCACGTTGGCAGCCAGCTCCGTCTCGACAGCGGCCGAGGCTGCTGCGTACACTGTCGCTCGCAGTGGGGCTCGTACTGGGGCAAGCCCGTGCTGACCCCCCACCGCGAGGGGTCCCGCTGCCGGCTGTGGCGTCGATGGGCGGCGGTCATTGCCCAGCCCCCGCTTGGGGGAACTCCTCGGCGGGATGACGCCGTGGCTGCCAGGGCCGCCGTCCCCGAGCGCCGGCTGCCGCACCTTCTCTTGTCGTGACATGTTCGCCGCCCCCTTCCGCGTCGCCTGCGTGGGGTTGCTGATCAGGCTCTCGGCCAGGTGCGCGGCCCTGGGTCGGTCAGCTATCCCACCACAATTGGCGTTCCTTCCTTTCCACTCCGTAGCCGTCGGTACCGAGCAGCATTCTGCGAGACCGCCTCCTCGTCCTCCTCCCGTCGTCCTCCTTTCACCCGCTCTCTTCGACTCCCTGCGCTTCCGAGTCTAACCTGTTCTGCCTGTCCCTGCCCGGCCCTACATGATCAGGGCACCACCCTGGATGGATTCGCAGTCCACGACGACTGGGTCGGCCCTCTGCAGAACGGCCCCGTGAGGGAGTGCTTGAGAGGGAGGGTTGCAGGGAGGAGGAAGGAGGAAGGAGGAAGGAGGAGGGGGAAAGGAGGAGGATGAAGAATTTGCATGATTTTGTATGAGGCTGTATTCTCCTCCAGGTTATACCCAACACGCACGCCAGGAGATGTCGGTGGGGGTTCTTCAGCGAGGATGAAGCACCGATGGCCGCGCCGCGCAGGGCGCCTGTGCGAGCACGAGGGCACGAGGAATCCCAGGGGACCGCACCGCACACCCGCAAAGGCACACCCTGGAGCCTTCGACCTCCTCCGCCAGGTTCCGTTTGTCATCCAGTGCCCTTCCTCCTCCTCCTCTTCCTCCTCCTCCTGCTCCTGTTCCCCCCCTCCTGGAGGAGCCTCCTCCTCATTCCTCCTCCTCATTCCTCTTTCTTCTCCTCCTCCTTCTCCTCATTCCTCTTTCTCCTCCTCCTCCTCATTCCCACTCCTCCTCATTCCTCCTCCTCATTCCTCCTCCTCCTCCTCCTTTTCCTCCTCATTTCTCCGCCTCCTCCTCCGCCTCCTCCTAGGCCCGTCCTGGGGTGCGCGGCGGCCAGGCATCTGATGCGCCCCCCCCCCCTCCCGGGACGCCGAAGACTGTCATATTCTTGACGGGCCCCCGTCTGTGCAGCCCATCTCCAATTTTTGGCACCGCCCGCCGGGAGTGTCTGTCTGAGAGTGGGCCGCTCTGGCTGCTCCTTGAGGCCCTTGAGGTCCTCCTTAGGCTTCTATCGGGCCTGTCCCTACACAGGAGGAGTATTAAGACTTGTCGAACAATAGTCTGGAGACAATGTTTTGAATATTGTTGAGTATCTTTGAATATGGTTTGACTATTTTATCGTTCTTCCAACATCCGCTTGTAGGGGGACATGCCCGACCTAACCTTAGGCCCGTCCTGGCTGCTGCCAGCTCGGCCTCCTCGCCCGCCTCGAAGTCCAGTGCCTCGATCTCCTCGACGGGTGGTGCCGTCCATGAGTCCCGTCAGGAGGAGGAGGAAACGGAGGGATGAGGGATGAGGGAGGACGGAGGACGGAGGAGGGAGGAGGGAGGGAGGGAGGGAGGGAGGGAGGGAGGAGGAAGAGGAGGAGGAGGTGGTTGAGGAGGAGGAGGAGGAGGAGGAGGAGGAGGAGGAGGAGGCTCTGACAAGAAAACAGTCGGGGGTGCCAGAACAAAAACACAACTTTCCGCTTGAAGCGTCCCACAATTGTCAGATGGGGTGAGAATTCACAGACACAATTGATCGGCGACTGCCAGGAACAGATGGAACAATATGAGACGTGGGGGGGCGACGAACACCCAGAATCCATGACAAGCAACTGGGGAATCCTGGGATAGGTATCTATTCGTTTGTGTTTCTCTGGGCCCCTGGAAAGCATAGCGTTCCGCCAGAGACGCCCCCACAACTGAGCCGCGAATGGGCAAGGGCAAACCATCCCTTGGCGGCTCCCCCCCCTCAGGGTGCGCACGTGCGTGGTCTGAGTGTGAGTGAGTCTTGGCGTGGTTGAGTCTGAGTGTGAGTGAATCCGGGCACGTACGCGTAATCTGAGTTTGGCTGAGTCTGAGTGTTGTTGAGTCTGAGTGTGAATGGGCAGTGTGTGGGGGCTTGTGTACATGAGTTTAGGTGTGACCGATGTGAGTCTGCGTTGGTATGACTGTAAGTCGGGTGAAGCAGGCGGGACGGAAGGAGGAAGGAGGGATGCGTGGGGACGCCAACGAGCGAATTGCTCGAGGCATCACCACGCGCCACTCTGCGCGCGAACAGGCACGTGTCCTACTCCCTGGCGTCTCCTCATTGGGATGCCACATCTGCTGTATCGCGGCGATCAGGAACCGAACATGACAGAGGGATCGAGGGGGGGGGGCGAGGCACAAGTAGAACACCGTCTGAGACATCCTCACAATCTGAGCGCGAACGGGCAAGTATCATACCCCCTGGCGACTCCTCCCTAGGGTGCCCAACTGCCACGCCTGCCACCGCCTCGGAGTCGTGCCATTGAATATCGAGGACACCATCGAGGAGTGCTGGATGCGGATATCTGCCCACCCATGGGGAAGGGACGTTTTCCATACCCACCGCTCTCCAGGTGCCCAGGGCAGGACGTCGACACCTGTGAGGATTCGTAGGGCCCGCGTGCTACAAGTGGGGGCGGAGGAGGAGGAGGAGGAGGAGGAGGAGGAGGAGGAGGAGGAGGAGGAGGAGGAGGAGGAGGAGGAGGAGGAGGAGGAGGAGGCGGAGGCGGAGGCGGAGGCGGAGGAGGAGGAGGAGGAGGAGGAGAGGAGGAGGAGGAGGGAGGAGGAGGAGGAGGAGGAGGAGGGGGAGGAGGAGGAGGAGGAGGAGGAGGAGGGGGAGGAGGAGGAGGAGGAGGAGGAGGAGGAGTTACGGAGTTACGGATATTGCGACTGTGTCGGTTACGATGACGATTAAAGAGAACGAGCCGCTCTTCTGGCCTTGTCAGCTTTGCTATAAGCTTTAGGCCAGATCCCCCGTTCAATATTCTTTAAATAATCAGCACGATTACCTGTGGCTCTGCCGTCGCACTTCTTTCCGAGTTGGGCCAACTGTTGGGCCGCAAAACTTCCACAAGTGCCACAGAACCAAATCCCCAGCCCAGCGTGAAACTGTAATGTGTGACTGTCGTCAGCCCACCCCCCACAGATGTGCACCCTGCAACGGGGGGGCGGTCTGAGCAAAACGCCATCTATAGCCCTCAGGTCAAAGCATGGGGTTTCCAACCAAAACTTGCGCATACCTTTAGTGGTGGAGCTCCTACACTTCAAACAAGAAAGACCGTTTTCAGACAGCGTATGCAGGGTCGAAAACTCTTTACAAACCAGATGCGCTGTTGGCCGGGGCCCTGGATTCCTGACACGGGTTCCTCGGGGCTCTTCGGCCGCCAGGGCGGCCTCGGCTTTTAAAGTCTCGACTGTGGCCAGTAAAATACGCATGCGGACGGCGAAAGCCATCTTCTCATTCAGGAAAACTTTCGATCTATCAGAGGCTGGGATGCGTACTAAACGAGCCGCTGCCTCGGCCAACTTGTCAGCAGCTGCATTACCTACCGTCAAATACAGAGGTGCTTTACCCTGGAGTACATCTCGGGCCTCCTGGTGGGAATGAACAAAAAGGACCGTGCAGGATAAGATCGGTTTTCGTCTGAGCACCTGACCTACCTGATACCAAAGGTCCGCGTTCTCCCCCTCTGGGGCGAAGGCCCGCCCGCAATACCATCCTGAGCACACACTGGAATTATCTGTGGTATAGAGCGTGACACCATCAGCGCCGATCAGCGCTGACAAGAAACTGAAAAGTTCACCCCTGGCAACTGTCTGGACGGGCCCTGGGAGGCCTCCCCAAACAGAAGCAACAAGTTGCATATTATCTGAAATGTCAGAATACTGTGCAATTCCACACCCTACTCTGCGGAGCCTGGGGTCGGAAGTATCTTCGCCCCCGCTCGCGTCCCCGAAAAGGCACAGGGGGGCCAACGGAGAGCCCACGCCGAAGCAGTTATCTTCGAAAACCTCGACTCCCTCAGACCACCAATCTGCCTCCTCTTGTGGGGGCGGGACGGCTACCCAGGACTGCGGCAGCAAACCTCGGTGCCAGAAACACGGTTCAACTTCATACTGTGAATGTGCTCTGGGTGCATATTCGTCTGACACACGATATATATCATGATCTACACACTTAGAACAACTCCAAATGCGGTGGAAAGAGGTCTCCCGCTCTGCTCGACACCGTGCGCAAATCTGGGATATCGGCAACTTGGATTTCTCTGACCTGCGCTCCCGTGGCCATGCTGCTCCCGCTGCTGCCGACAGGAGTAGTCCAGCCAGCTGCTTGCCGTTGGGCCCCTCCTCGAGCTGCCGAAGAAGGGCCCGCAAGGAGAGATTGCAGATCCCTCCTTCCATGCCGCCTCCGTCAAAATGCAAGGCTGCCTGCCGCCAAAGCCTCTGCATCACGGCGCCCTCGTACTCCTGCAAGAAAGCCTTCGGCACGTCCACCTGCTCGAAGCCCGTGAAAGCCTCAGGGTTGAACTGCCAGTTGTGCTGGAGCTCTGATCCATCGTCTTGTACTCGCCAATCTGATGGACCCTCTGGCTCCCATCCTTCCTGCAAGAGATAGTTGATAACTGCTGCCTGGGGTCCGCGTATGTGGCGGCTGCGCAGCTGTGGCGGCATGGAACGAAATTCTTGGGCCAAAGATCTCCAAGTTCGCTCGATCCCGCTGCGCAGCGCCGGTTGCGAAACCCATGTCCGAACCCACATCTGTAAACACTCCCTCGGCAAGCGAAGGGCAGGGTCACGTCCTGGTGCAAGAAGGTCCAGCAGCGTGGTGACGCACCGCCCTGTGAGCCTAGGGCTGGAGGCGTCGCACAAGAAAGTCCTCATCTGCCGCATGCGATGTCCAAACATGCCGTGAACTTGATGTGCGTACGCTCCTGCCGCTGCAGCTCCTTGCTGCTCCAGCCTAGCTGTAAGCCGATAGCGACGCGCTGTACGTGCATACTTCAAAACCTTCTTGTGCATCTTCTGATGGCGAGCTGCTCGCGCCGTCTTGGTGGCGCGAACGTGGCGCCGTCCTCCGCCGACGTCAACCCCTAGATATGGGGTCTGCGCCGCTGCCGTCACAGAAAAGCCCGCCACCTTGAGCCTCCTCACAACCTCCTTGGCGTCCGCGAGCTTGGTGCACACCACCACGCTTTTCGGGGAGATCTTGAGGCCGTCGTGTTGCATCATCTGGCAGGTCTCCTTCAAACATGCCACTAGCCTATCCCGAACTGCTCGTCGTGACCCTTTGGATACCTGACTCAAATCGTCGATCCACAACCGATGTGAAAGATGCACGTGAGTTGTGGTAATCTTCTGCATGATAAAAAATGTGACCACCTTGGCGAAACGAGTGCCTGATCGGAGGCCTTGGACCACCGACCTCGTGGGGCAGAAGGCCTCTGAGTAGGCTCCTGCCTGTCGGAGGCACCGCGCCGACATGCACTGCGGCAGCTCCAGCCCCAGCACCTCGGCCGGGAATTCCAGCCGCAGTGCTGCCTCGCCGAGCCGCAGCCACCCGATCGTGTCGTAGTAGCTGGCGATGTCCAGCAAACCGTGGCCATGGGCCACGCCTAGCCTCGCAGCCAGCTCCTCGTCCACCACTCGGATGAACGCCTCCTGCAGCGCCGCGTTGCCGCGTATCGCGGCGTCCCACGGTGCCTCGCAGTCGTCTGACCACGAGCGCACCCACGGTTCTCTAGGCATGGACCATAGCCGTGCTATGTGGGGCAGCAGTCCGATGACCCTGTCGCCAGCGGTCTTCTTCGGCAGCAAGGTGCCGATCGTCAGCAGCAGCTGATGCGGCCAAGCCTGGCAGCTTTCACAAGCTGCCAGGATCGCCGCCAACTCCTCGAGCGCCGTGTCGGGAAGCCGATCGGTGTCCAGCGCCGTGAGACGATCGACGCCCATGGCCGACGTCTGCTTCATCTGTCGACCTGCTGCTCGAAGCATCTCGCCAGACAAGGGAGGTAGAGGTTCATCTGCGACGCGTGCACGAATATCCGCGAACAGCTCGTGAAGCCCATCCAGCTGCTGGCCCTCTGGGGCCCATAACTCCTGAAACTTGACACTCTTGCGATCCATGATGTCCCGCGGGTGCTGTATGGCCTTATCTCCGTCTACGTATTCATGTGGAATCTGCGGCGACTCCCTGATAGCACGATGAAGGGCCGATACTGCATTCTGAGACTCTGTCCATTCTCGAAACTCAGCGATCGACTGGTTGACTGCTCGTCGCTGGCTTCTCTGGGAAACTCGTTCACTAAACTTGACTGCCTCCGACAACTCCTGCTCGCTCAGGGATGCCACCGACGACAGCAGCTGTACCCAAGCGCTCCAAGAAATGCCGCCCCTAGGCCGAATGACCTGATGCCCCTGCTCAGGAGCTTCTTGACTCAACTTGTCGCACGCGGCTAACAACATCTGCTGCTGCTTGGCCCCGTTATTCTTCACTCTTTGCTTGGAATATGTATCCAGAACCACATGGACTCTGGTCCACCATCCACTGATGCGATCCCGCAGCGGCGTCAGTCTGGCTGGCGTCGCCTCTATGACCGTGTCGGTACGAAACTTGGCCCCCTCTGCTCGAGAGCGCCCAAGATTGGCCTGGCCGTGGTGCGAGGCGAAACTGGCCTCCACCGTGCGTATCCACGCACTGAAAAGACTGCTGATGGTATCACAATGGTTGGAGCCAATGGAATGTGCTACGGAGCGAGCAACAGCAGGTGCGGGCGGGTAAGAACCCGACGAAATGAAGCCGACGTTTTTCCTTTCATCGCTCCAAGTGGCCTCGGCTATTTTGAATTCGACGCTTGGCTTTAAATTCCCCTCTGACCGTTCGGGCGATGGCTCTTGAGACTTACAGTGAGACTGTTGCTCGGGGCTACCACCTGGGGGGTATTCACGCTGGGCCGAATTACTCATTACCTGAGGGTCTCCACTCGGGGAGAGAGAGGCAGCAGGCGGGGCGGGGGCAGGTCCAAAACTGGGCTCGTAGGCCCACGGGTCCTCCTCGACATCCGAGACGTCAAAGCTGGTGTCCTGCAAATCGCCAAGACCTGTCTCAGCGTCGCTAAGGGGAACCTGCGGACCGACCTCTCCTCCCTCACCTAAAGATTCTCCTACACTCTCGATGGGAAACCACTCGCGAATTCGTTCATGACGCTTCTGCTTAGCCAACTGCTGTGCAAGTCTACGTTCCACCTTGGCTCGGCTCGACTTCGAGCCCTCCACGGGCTGCCGAGCGGGGCGGGGCACCAGTGGGAGCTGGGGTGGTAAGTCCAAAAACCTAGTGTACAATTGGCTACCTTCTGAAACTAACTCGAGACTGGGGCCGATGTGGGGTTTCCAAGGAACGTCCAGGACGGCCCTAAGCCCCAGGATATAAGGCCTCGCAGCCTCAGAACAAACAGCGAAGTCCAAATGGGACGGTCGGTTTTCACCTGGCGTGCAGGTAAACTCAGCCTCAGACTTGACAATGATGCCGCTCACTTTTTCCACGAAGCCCGTTGCACACAGCTGCTCTGGCGACATGTTCCAATCACCTATTGTGATCCACGGTAATTGCAGTGATGCTAACAGACTGCCGATTCTTCTGAAACGAGCGACATTGTCTCCTGTGAGGCCGATCCCCGAGTGACCGTACATGATACACACAACTAATGAAAATCCACGCATATGCAGTAGAACAGGCAAGAACCCGTCGAACGCTGCACAACGATCATGACGTAGTGCAGGGGAATTCCGAGCAGCGTCCAGAACTTGAGCGGGGCGATGGTTACGAACCAGCATCCACTCTCCTCCTTCATTCGCACGGGCTTCCTGACCTGGGTGTGCCTGCTTCCATCTGCTCTTACTCCTCGCGCTGTTGGCAAGAAGCTTGTGCTTGTGCGTGCGGGCCTTGGCCATCCACTTGCCGAGGTCTCGCTGATGTGCATGAGTCTCGCACGCTGAAACATAATCATGTGACTGTGCCGCCTGACAGAGATACTCCCAACTCTTGTCCCCTATGCATGTCACGTTCCCGAAAAAGAGCTTCGCCGATGAAGACGGAGCTGGCGATGGTGCAGTACTCCCCGTACTGCAGGTCCACGATGTTGACGCACCAGTGCCTGACGGACTGCTGCTGACCCCCGATGGCGTCGCCGTGGACGCCTGCACGCTGGAGGCTGCAGCAGCCCCCTGTCATAGGTTCTCGTCGCCGTCGGGAACCTTCACGTTGTCGCCGCTGCCTCTGCCGACTCCACCCTTGCCCTGCTCGACAGCCTTCGCTGCATCGAACCTGGCCTTGGAGATCGCAGCGGCCGCCTGCTTCACCTGCTCATCAGTGGGCCCAGCCGCCGCGGCCCCCGCGGGCGCTCCTGAAGCCGCTGCCGCAGAGGAGGCGGCAGGGCCAGGAGGAGCCGAGCCTGGCACGGCCCCGCCCGCGGAAGCCTCCGTGGTCGCTGCGGGAGGCTTGCCCTCGCCCCCCTCAGCTGCGACCTCGGCGGCAGGCTCCTCGGCCTTGCGCTTCTTCTTCGTCATGCGCTCCCTCACCTCCTTCTCGAAGGTGTCCACCTTCTCGATGAAAGCACGCACCTGGGCGTCCTTGGACTCGAAGGCGGATTTGTATGAATCCAATTCTGTCCTCAACGCTCGCAACTGAACTTTGTCGGCCTCCTCACAATCCCAGCTCTCGAACTGCTCGAAGATGGCCGCATTGATGCGGGGCTCGAAAGCGGGCTGCCCACCTGCAGTGCTGGCTGCCTGCGTGGCCGCGACGCCCTCCGCCTTCGCCAGGGCCTCCGCCGCGCGCTTCTTGTCGATCTCCGCGCGAGCCAGGTCCTCTGCGGCCTTCTGCTCCTTGCCCTCCGCCACTTGCAATTGTTTGCGAAGGCGGAGGACTTGTGTCACCGTCTGCTCATGGCGGTGAGACGCCGCACGCCAAGCCCCGTCGGCCTTGCGCACCGTCTCCGCCTCCGACACCGCTGCCTGCTCCTCCTGCTGCGCCTTGAGCTGGAGCCGCTCCTTCTGCACCGCCAAGGCCGACTTGAGTGCCAAGTCGTCCGTGACCTCGGCGGCCTTCTGGAGCAGTGCCTGCAGCTCCTCGTTCTGCGCCTTGGCTGCCGTTCCCGCGCCTCTCCTGGGGCTACGGTTGCGGCTGCCGCGCTGCTGGCTGTCACGCCCTGCTGCCTCGGTGCCGCCATTGCCCTGCACGGCGATCTCCTCCACGTGATCGTCGAAGGAGACTCTGCTGGGCGACCTCGGCACAAATAATCGGATCTTCTTGCTGCAAGTGGGGCAGCGGGCGTTTGTGGCAGCCAGCTTGTCGTTGTACTCACACGTCTTGCAGTGCACGCACCTGCTCCATGGCCGACTGGTCGTCCGACCGCGGCTGGAGCCGCGAGGGCGCGCTGCACCTGCTGCTGTCATCCCTGCTCTCGTTAGCCTCGCGAGAATGGGCTGGTCTCTAAAGGCTATCCCTCAAGCACCCCGATGGAGGTACAGGGATCGGGCTCGTGCAAAATGCTCGAGCCCAATTGGCTTGAGGGAGGAGGAGGAGGGAGGAGGAGGAGGAGGAGGAGGAGGAGGAGGAGGAGGAGGAGGAGGAGAGGAGGAGGAGGAGGAGGAGGAGGAGGAGGAGGAGGGAGGAGGAGGAGGAGGAGGGAGGAGGCGGAGGAGGAGGAGGGGAGGAGGAGGAGGAGGAGGAGGAGGCGGAGGAGGCGGAGGCGGAGGCGGAGGCGGAGGCGGAGGAGGAGGAGGAGGAGGAGGAGGAGGAGGAGGAGGAGGCGGAGGGAGGAGGCGGAGGCGGAGGCGGAGAGACGGAGGCGGAGGAGGAGGAGGAGGAGGAGGAGGAGGAGGAGAGGAGGAGGAGGAGGAGCGGAGGAGGAGGAGGAGGAGGAGGAGGAGGAGGAGGCGGGGAGGCGGAGGAGGAGGAGGAGGAGGAGGAGGAGGAGGAGGAGGAGGAGGAGGAGGAGGAGGAGGAGGAGGGAGGAGGGGAGGGAGGGGGAGGGGAGGAGGGAGAGGAGGAGGGAGGAGGAGGGAGGGAGGAGGGAGGAGGGAGGAGGATGAGGAGGAGGAGGAGGGAGGAGGAGGAGGAGGAGGAGGAGGAGGAGGAGGCGGAGGAGGGGCGGAGGAGGAGGCGGGCGGAGGCGGAGGCGGAGGCGAGAGGCGGAGGCGGAGGCGGAGGCGGAGGCGAGGCGGAGGCGGCGGCGGAGGGGAGGAGGAGGCGGAGGAGGAGGAGAGGAGGAGGAGGAGGAGGAGGAGGAGAGGAGGAGGAGAGAGGAGGAGGAGGAGGAGGAGGAGGAGGAGGAGGAGGAGGAGGAGGAGGAAGAAGAAGAAGAAGAAGACGAAGAAGAATAAGAATAAGACGAAGAAGAAGAATAAGAAGAAGACGAATAGTAAGAAGAAGAATACGAAGAATAAGAAGAAGACGAATAAGAAGAATAATAAGAATAATAAGAATAAGAACAATAAGAAGAAGACGAAGAAGAAAAAGAAGAATAATAATAATAAGAAGAATAATAATAAGAATACGAATAAGAATAATAATAATAAGAAGAAGAATAAGAAGAATAATAAGAAGAATCCTAATAAGAAGAAAACGAATAATAAGAAAAATACTATTAAGAAGAATAAGAAGAATAATAAGAAGAATAATAATACGAATAAGAATAAGAAGAATAATAAGAAGAATAAGACGAATAATAATACTAAGAATAAGAATAATAAGAAGAAAACGAATAATAAGAATAATAAGAATAATAAGAAGAAGAACAAGAAGAATAATAAGACGAATAATAAGAAGAAAAATAATAATAAGAATAAGACGAAGAATAATAATACGAGGAATAAGAAGAACAAGAAGAAGAATAAGAAGAATAATAAGAAGAATAAGAAGAATAATAAGAAGAAGAAGAAGAAGAAGAAGAAGACGAGGAGGAGGAGGAGGAGGAGGAGGAGGAGGAGGAGGAGGAGGAGGGGGAGGGGGAGGGGGAGGGGGAGGGGGAGGGGGAGGGGGAGGGGGGGAGGGGGAGGGAGGAGGGGAGGAGGAGGAGGAGGAGGAGGAGGAGGAGGAGGAGGGGAGGAGGAGGAGGAGGAGGAGGAGGAGGAGGAGGAGGGTGCAGGACGAGGAGGGGAGGAGGAGGAGGAGGAGGAGGAGGAGGAGGCGGAGGTAGGAGGAGGAAGGAGGAGGAGGAGGAGGAGGAGAGGAGGAGGAGGACGAGGAGAGGAGGAGGAGGAGGAGGAGGAGAGGAGGGGGAGGAGGAGGAGGGGAGGGTGCAGGAGAGGGGGGAGGAGGATGGGGAGGGTGCAGGAGGAGGAGGAGGAGGAGGAGGGAGGAGGAGAGGAGGGGAGGAGGAGGAGGAGGAGGAGGAGGAGGAGGAGGAGGAGGAGAGGGTGCAGGACGAGGAGGGGAGGAGGAGAGGAGGAGGAGGAGGAGGAGGAGGAGGAGGAGGAGGAGGAGGAGGAGGAGGAGGAGGAGGAGGAGGAGGAGGAGGAGGGAGGAGGAGGTGGAGGAGGAGGAGGAGAGGAGGAGGAGGAGGAGGAGGAGGAGGCGGAGGCGGAGGCGGAGGCGGAGGTAGAGAGGTAGAGGAGGAGGAGGAGGAGGAGGAGGAGGAGGAGGAGGAGGAGGAGGAGGAGGAGGAGGAGGAGGAGGATAATGAGGCGCGGAGGAGGAGGCGAGGAGGAGGAGGAGGAGGAGGAGGAGGAGGAGGAGGAAGAGGAAGAGGAGGCTCATGGGATGGAGGAGTAGTCCTCTTCCTCCAGAGCCTCTTGAGGATGTCAAGTCTACCGCTCAGCACGGCAGAGGACTGGTTCGCCAGAGGAGGGGTTCGCCAGAGGACTGTTTCGCCGAGGACGGGTTCGCCAGAGGACGGGTTCGCCAGAAGACCGGTTCGTGAAGGCCTGGTTCGCCAAAGACCGGTTCGCCAGACGAAATTCGCTAGGCCCAGCTCACCAGACCCAGTTCGAGAGGCCAGGTTCGCCGGGCTTGGGTTGCCAGGCCTGGCTCGCCAGGCCCAATTCCCCAGGCCTGGTTCGCCATGGAAGGTTCCCCAGGCCCGGTTCCTCAGGCCTGGTTCGCCAAACCTGCAGCGGGACGGTGGATGGTGAGGAGGAGGATGAGGAGGAGGAGGAGGAGGAGGATGGGGTGGAGGAGGAACAGCTAGGTGCGCTCGCGCCATATTTGACGTCCTACCCCTCCCCCCCATCCCTTATCATGGCGTAGATTTCCTCTTTATTCGCACAGTCAGATGTCGCAGCAGGGCATAGCATTACATGGCATAGCATGATTCGGAAAACGCGTAGCCTGACATAGCATGGCGGTGCGACGCCCTAAAGTGGTGGGGGGCTTCCGCGATTCAAACAATCAACGAATCGACACCGAATGTGTAATCACTTCCGATGGTTGTTTCGGGGGGCCATTTTCTAGATTTCGGGGCCTATTTTTCTCCGTGTTTGCCCGCGCGCGCCCATGTCCAAGGCTGCGGGCGCGGCGCCGCACGGATTCCCCGAGACGCGCGCTGGTCGCCCCGAAGGGGTCCCGGCGACTCGCGCGGGTCGTCCGCTGCATGGAGCAGAGAGAGAGGAGCTAGCAGGCCGGCTAATAGCGGGCACGTTTCTGGCCGCTGGGCAGAACGACGACGGGGGTGAGCGAGGCGCCGGGCAGAGCGCAGCATGGAGTTCCCGCGTCGCGTGGTCCCAGCAACGCGCGCGGGTCCCCCGCGGCGCGAGGCCAAACAGTCGGACCGTCGAGAGACGGCGAGGCTCGGGCGGGTCGCTCTTCAGGTCAAGCCTCGCGGATAAACTCGGTGTAGCCCAACTCCCTGGCCTCCCTTCAGCACCGCTGCGTGCGTTCAGCGAACTGCTCCAGCTGCTTCCACAAGCCCTCCGGCGGCCCTGCCAGGAAGAACTCGATGCGTGGCGCCCGCGTGAACAGGCGGTCCTCGTGGAGCGTGGCGCGCGAGAGCAGAACGTGGAGTTCCAGCGATTTTGCCGTTCCCGAGCTCGTGGCGGCCGCAGTCCAGGATCACGCGTGGGCGATGTCTGCCGAGGGAGCAGCGCGCCGAGCAGCCGACGGCCCAGGGCGAGATTCCACGGACCGGAAAAAATAAGGCGGCGGGGTCATGCGGATTGCGCCACTGAAGCCTTAGTTAGAGCTCCCACGGGGCCACGAAGCATGTGAGGGGTGTGCGAGAACGGGGAGGCGCCGCCATGCGAGCTGCGCCAGTGGAGCCTTAGTTGGAGCCCCCTTTTTATGGGGCCACGGAACATGTGACGGGGGTGCCAGAATGAGGCGGCGCCGCCATGCGAGCTGCGCCAGTGGGACCTTTGGAGGGGCTACGTATGTGGCCACGAAATGTGTGAGGGGTGCGCCAAGATGGGGCGGCGCCGCCACGCGAGCTGCGCCACTGTGACCTTAGTTGGAGCTCCCTATGGGGCCACGAAACATGTGAGGGGTGTGTCTGAATGGGGCGGCGCCGCCATGCGAGCTGCGCCAGTGGGACCCCAGTCGGAGTTCCCTACGGGGCCACGAAGCGTGTGAAGGGTGTGCCAACATGGGGCGGCGCCGCCATGCGAGCTGCGCCGATGGGACCTTGGGAAAAGTTCCCAATGGGGCCACGAAGCGTGTGACGGGTGTCCTCGTCCCCGTCGTCGACATCGTCGTCGTCGTCGTGGCTGTCGTTGTCGCCATTGTCGCCCTCGTCGCCGTCGTCGTCGTTGTCGTCGTCATTGTTGCCCTTGTTTTCGTTGTCGCCGTTGTCGTCGTCGTCGGGTTTGTCGTCGTCGTCCTCGTCGTCCTCGTCGTTGCCTTCGCCGTCGCCGTCGCCGTCGTCGTCGTCGTCGTCGTCGTCGTCGTTTCTTCTTTGTCTTTGTCGTCGTTTCCCCCCTCGTCGTCGTCGTCTGCGTCGCCGTCGTCGTCGTTGAGTCCTTGTCGTCGTCGTCGTCGTCGCCGCCGTCGTCGTCGCCGTCGTCGCTGTCGTCGTCGTCGTCGCCCTAGTCGTCGTAGTCGTCGTCGTCTTCGTCGGCGGCGGCGTCGGCGTCGGCGTCGGCGTCGGCGTCGGCGTCCTCGTTCTCGTCCTCGTCCTCGTCTCTTCGCCGCCGCCTGGTACTCGCCTGCCCGCCCGCCCGTTTGGGCCCCACTCGCCGCCGAACCCGCTCGCCCGTAGGGTCTGCCCGACCGACCCGGCCCGCCCGGTAGGTTACGCGTGTGTTACCCCGATGACACGTCATACTTTTCTCGTCCCGCCCGCCCGACCCGCCGCCCGCCCATCCGCCCCCGTTAGGGTCCGCCCGCCCGACCCGCCTGCCCGGTATTGTTTCCCCCGCCCGACCCGACTCGCACGTTTGGGCACGCGTGTGCTACCTCGATTGCGCGTCATACTTCAAAGTCCCGCCCGCCCGATCCGCCGCCAGCCCGCCCGTTAGGGCCCACCCGCCGCCCGACCCGCCCGCCCGTTAGGGTCCGCCCTCCCGCTCCGACCCGCCCGTTAGGGTACGAGTGTGCTACTTCGATTACACGTCATAATTGGATGCCCCGCCCGCCCGACCCGCCGCCCGCCCGCCCGCCCGTTAGGGCCCGACCGCCCGACCCGACCCGCCTGTTTGGGCACGCGTGTGCTCTTCCGTGATGCGTCATCGTTTAGTGTCCCGCCCGCCCGATCCGCCGCCCGCCCGCCCGTCAGGGCCCGCCCGCCCGCCCGACCCCGCCCGCCCTTTAGGTTCCGCCCGCCCCGTGGTGGGCGTGCCGTCGTGGCCATTCCTCTTCTGCTTGAGCCGCTTCTCGTCTTGCTTCAGCACTTTCTTGGCGCGAGCGGTCATCGCCTCAACCTGCGGCTCCGTCGCGCGGAGATGCTCTTTGAGGTCCCCTGGGCCCGCCCTTGCTGCTGCCAGCTCGGCCTCCTCGCCCGCCTCGAGGTTCAGTGCCCCGATCTCCTCGAAGCGCTGCTTGTGCCTTCCACGGGGCGGCGAACGCGGGCCACATGGTGCGAGGCCGAGCCCTTCTCATCCGCGGCACGGTGGTTGATGCCCTCGGCCTTGGCCAGAGTTTGCGGCGCCTTCCTCTTATGCTTGACGGCTTGCGCCCTTGCCACGACCAGCGTTGCCTCGGTCTCCGTGGCCTCGGCTGCGCCAAAGCTCTCCCTGAGCTTCACGACGCAGCGACGAGCTGGTTGTGCCTGTTGACGGCGGCACGCCAGACTCCGTCAGCCATCATGGCCCTGACGGCGGTGATGGACGAGTTGCCTTGATCATCCTCCTTGGCCGCGATCTTGACGACCTGCGCTTGGAGGATGCCCCGAAAGCGTGGGTCCGTCGCCTCGGCTGGCGCCAGCTGGAGGATGGTCCGTCGCGGTGGGCTTCGTGCGGGTGCACGTGCGCCAGGCGGCCGTGGAAGTTCCTGGCCCCTCCAGCTCGATCGTGCCTCTGACAACGCCGCATCGCGCCCAGGTGAGCGCGACCTGGGACGGTGGACCCTGATCCGACGGCTGCCTTTCGGGGATGCCGGGCTCCTGCCGCCCAGCTTGCCATTGCGTTCGTGCGTGCCGCATCCTCGGCAGCGGGCCCACGTGCGAGTCATCTTGCCGCAGCCTTGGTTGTCGCTGAAGGCGGCATGTAGAAGTAAAAGTAACGCACTGCCGGAGCGCAATCCCTCAAGCGCCACGTGGAGGCACCGGGGCGGCTCAGTTTGCAAAATGCGGCCTGCGCACAACTGGCTTGAGTGAGGATGATGAGGGTGTGAGGTATCGGGAAGAGTCGACTCGCTGCCGGTGTCTGTGGACCCCAGACGGGTCACTGAGAAGATTGATGGGCGAAAGGGTCCCAACCTGTAGTGGGGGGACGGTCGAAGAGGGAGCCAGGCTTGGGGTCAAGGCCAAGGGCAGCACGCTGTCGCTGCCACTTTCGCTCCCGAGAGGGTGTGAGGGGGGACGGAGGAGGCGGACAAGGAAGAGGAGGAGGGGATGCCCAGACGAGGCCAGGAGGGGGTGTCTGGGGCGGGCGTTGTGGGAGGGAGCCTGCTCACGCTGGGGCCGCTGCGCATCAAGATTCAGCTTAGCGACATGGCCAAGTCCACACCGCTTCAGGGCGGCGCCCCCAAGCGTGGCGCGGTGGACGACGACGAGGGAGCGCAGGGCAGGGAACCCAGGGCGCCTAAAGGGGGCCTGGTGTAGATGGGGTCGGAGGCGCGATCTTGAGCCCGATTTAGTCCATCCCGAGGTCTCCGATGCATCGGCGATGTGGTGCGATCCTGCAACCCGTTCACTCTGGTCCGATTTTGGCGCCAGACAGGGGAGGGGCAAACCAACCACAACTGCCTCCTGATCTCTTCTCCCTCGTTTCTCCTCCTCCACCCCCTCGACCTCCTCCTGCCTCCTCCTCCCTCTTCTTCCCTCATCGATCCACCCCCCCTCCCATGACCCTCCTCCTCCATCATCCCCCCTGCCTCCCTCTTTTTGCTCCCCAGCTCCTCCCCCCTTTCTCTCCCTTTCCCTCCTCCTCCTCCTCTTCCTCCTCCTGCTTCTCTTCCTCTTCCTCCTCCTCCTCCTCCTCTTCCTCTTCCTTCTCCCTCCTTCTCCTCGCCCCCCTCGTCCCCCTTCTCCTCCTCAGGCTCATCCTCGCCCTCCTCGTCCCCAGCCTTCTCCTCCGCCTCGACTCTGCGGACAGAGGCGAGGGACGGAGGGGAGGGTGCAATCGAGGTGGGGGGAATTATGTTCCCATCCCCCCTGGGGGGGCCATCTGAGCGAGGTCCGCTGCCCTGCATCTCAGACCTCGCATCCTCCTTTTCCCTGTGCGTTTCTCCTTGTCTTCGTTGCTCCATTGCTCCATTCCTCCTCCTCCTTCTCCTCCTCCTCCTGAGCCCCCCCCTTTCATTCCTCTCCCTCCGTTCTTCTTTCTCCTCCTGGCCTCCTCCATGTCCCCCATGGTGAGTCCGCCGTCCCGCATCGCAGACACCGCCACGGCCAGGGCTCGATGCATCGCGCCTCCGCCAGCCTCGGTGCGGAGCGCCCTCTGCAGAGCCGCGGTCGGAGGAGGAGGAAGAGGAGGAGGAGACAGGAGGAGGAGGAAGAGGAGGAGGAGGAGGAGGAGGAGGAGGAGGAGGAGGAGGAGACAGGAAGAAGACAGGAGAGGAGGAGGAGGAGTAGGAGGAGGAGGAGGAGGAGGAGGAGGAGGAGGAGGAGGAGGAGGAGGAGGAGGAGGGAGGAGGAGGAGGAGGAGAGGAGGAAACAGGAGGAGGAGGAGGAGGAGGAGGAGGAGGAGAGGAGGAGACAGGAGGAGGAGGAGGAGGAGGGGAGGAGGAGGAGGAGAAGGAGGAGGAGGAGGAGACAAGAGGAGGAGGAGAAGGAGGAGGAGGAGGAGGAGGAGGAGGAAGAGGAGGAAAACAGGAGGAGGAGGAGGAGGAGGAGGAGGAGGAGGAGGAGGAGGAGGAGGAGGAGGAGGAGGAGGAGGAGAGGAAGGAGACAGGAGGAGGAGGAGGAGGAGGAGGAGGAGGAGGAGGAGGAGGAGGACGAGGAGGTAGGTGGAGGAGTCCTCTGGGGTCTCTGGGGCCCCCTCTGGAGGCCCGGGGGGGGGGGGCTCTCCAGAAGCCCCTGGAGGCCCAGGCGCTGCCCAGACCCTGCAGAAGCCGAGGCCCTCGAGCCTCGCGCCTGGAGACCCGGGAGGAGGTCCCTCGTCCGCTCTCGGCCCTCTCGGCCCAGGAGGGGGGCAAGCCACGAGGCGTGCCTCCGCCCTCGGCGGGCCCTGGCAGCACACGGGTCCCCGTCCTCCTCGCCTGGCTGCCCAGCAGCCTGCAACCTCTGTGACCGTCCGACGCGGATTCTCGCCTCGTGGAGGGAGGAGGAGCAGCGGGGGTGGCTGCTCCTCGTCTGCCTCGTCCCCTCCTCCAGTCCCCCTCCCTCCCTTCTCTACTTCCGCGATCTCGTCCCTCGTCGTCCTCCTCCTCCTCCTCCTCCTCCTCCTCCTCCTCCTCCTCCTCCTCCCTCCTATTCCCACATCGTCGTTCCTCCCTCCTACTCCCCCCTCGTCCCCCTCCTCTCCATCCTCAAGTGCTCAATCTGGATACTACTCTCCTCTCTCCCCTGATGACGTCCGGGAGATTTGGCCCCCTTCCGCGTATTGTTTGTTAACACAGGATTTCCGGGAAACGGGTTTTCGCTCTGGTTCTTGTTCCTAAAATGCTGCTGTCGCTGAAGCGCTGGCCTCATTTTCGGGCTACCGCTCGTTCCGAATCGTTCTCCCGCTGCAACTCTGGCTTCATTTCCGCACTTCCGCTCGTTCTCAATCGTGCTCCCGCTGCAGCGTTGGCCTCATTTCCGCGCTTCCGCTCGTTACGAATCGTGCTCCCGCTGCAGCGATGGCGTCATTATTTCCAGTGCCTTGCCACGGCATGCAATTCAATGCTATGTGGTGTTGCGCTTTGCGATGCCATGCCTTCAGCTGCAATGCTAGGACATGCAGTGCTTGACTACGCAGTACCGCGACTTTATATTACATACTACGCTTTGATGTTCTATGCCATGCTATGCCACGTTTTGCTCTGTGCCGCTGTGCGATGCTATTCTTTGCGTTGCAATGCTTTGTGATGCAATTCTTCACTACGTATCGCCAAGACATACTATGACATATTACGCTCTGCCGTGCTCTGCTACGACCTGCTATGCCGTGCTCTTCGATGCATCGCACACCCTCTCGGGATCATTGCCCTGCTGCTCGACATCCGACTGTGCGAATAGAGGGGGATCTACGCCATTGTAAGGGATGGGAGGGAGGGGTAGGACGACAGATATGACGCGAGCGCACCTGGCTTGCCCTCCTCCCCCTCCTCCTCCTCCGCCTCCTCCTCCTCCTCCTCCTCCCTCCTTCCCCGGGGCTCTCCCGAATTCTCCCTCGCCGCCCTTCTCAGTGGTTCCCGCGAACACGTCAGCGCCCCTGGTTCCAGATCCGCTCAGGTTCGACACCGCCCTTCAGAGGATCTTCGATACAATGGGCCGTAAAGTCTCGGGATCAACACGCGCACACAATCCAGAATTTCGGGGTCTGCATGTGAATATTTGCAACAGGCTAGAAATTTAGCGCGCGCGCGCGAAGCGCAAGGTTGTTCTATTCAGGCCCTAGGAGGGCGATGCACCGTCGATGCGTATCATCGGTTCCAGTTCACAATCTTCACACATTTGTTTAATCCTCCTTGTCGTCGCCCCCCCCCCTCTCGGGAATTGGAGGGGGATCGGGATAGCGACCGAGAGGGTGAGGGAGAGCGAAGGGGAGAGAGAGAGAGAGAGAGACAGAGAGAGACACAGAAAGAGAGAGAGAGAGAGAGATATCTATATATATAGATAGAGAGAAAGAGAGAGAGAGAGAGAGAGAGAGAGAGAGAGAGAGCGAGAGATATAGACGGCCAGACACACACACACACACACGCAAGCACGCACACACACAAACCCACGCACGCACACACACACGCACGCGCACACACACACGCACACACACACACACACACGCACACGCACACACACACACGCACACACGCACACACGCACACGCACACGCACACACACACACGCACACGCACACACACACATTCACACACACACACACACTCACACACATTCACGCGCACACGCACACGCACACGCACACATACACACACAGTAACCGTTCGGCTCAAACCGGTTCGCTGGGCGCTCTCTGGCTCGAGCCGGCCGCGCGCTCGCACCCGGCGATGCCCGGTGCGTTCACGCCGGAGGCGGAGCGGCGGCGTGCGGAGGAGGCGGCCTGTGGCGCCCTCCTCGCCGCCCACGCCGCCTCGGGGCTCGCCGCAGGCTGCTCCCCGTCAGGAGTGCTCGATCGTGCGGGCCGCCGAGGGCCTCCTGCGCGCCGCGGTGGCAGCCCTGGGCTGCCGCCCCTCGGCGCCTCCTCCTCGCCCTGGCACCGCGGCCCCTCCAAGGCGGCGGCGGCGCGGGCGCGGCGGTCGAGGCGCCGCCGAGGCGAACGCGCGCCCTCCCCCCGCGGAGGCCGAGGCGCAGGGGCCTGCCCGCCAGGGTCGGCGGCAACGGCGCCGTGCGCAGCCTCGTCCTGAGGCTCAGCAGGGAGGAGATGACGGAGGTGGCGTCGTCGGCGGCGGCGCTGGCGCGGCGGCCGAGGCGGACGGGGCGGGCCCCGACGCTGCGGCCGAGGCGGTGGGCAGCGGCCGCGCCGACGACCCCCGGGCGGGGGTGGCTACGGACGGAGGTGGCGCTGCTGGCGGGGTGCGCGAGGGCCTGGAGCTCGCGCGCGCGCCCGCTGGCATGGGCGCATCCGACGGCGAGGAGGTCATGAGCGAGCTGTGCGACGATGACGATGCCCCCGCGCGGCTCGCCAGGCCGCCCCCGCAGGCGCCGATGCCAGCCGCCCGCGCGACCCCGAGAGCTGGCCAGCGGGCGCGAATCTGCGCGGGCGCCTGGGAGGGGCAGCGGTTGAGGTCCTCTGCGCTTTGAAGGGCGGCGAGGCCGCAATCAGCCTGCAGGGCATCAACGAGGTCCACAGGCCCCCGCTTTCCTCCCTGGAACCGCTGGGCGGCGCCAGTGGCGCAGGCGGCAGCGGCGGCGATGGCTGTGCCAGGCCAGCGCAAGGCAGACGACGGCAGAGCCTGGCCATTGAAAGGCGCGCGTGGTGTGTGTGTGTGTGTGTGTGTGTGTGTGTGTGTGTGTGTGTGTGTGTGTGTGTGTGTGTGTGTGTGTGTGTGGGTGTGTGGTGTGTGTGTGTGTGAGTGTGTGTGTGTGTGTGTGTGTGTGTGTGTGTGTGTGTGTGTGTGTGCGTGCGTGTGTGTGTGTGTGTGTGTGTGTGTGTGTGTGTGTGTGGGGGGGCGCCGCTGGAATTTGGCCTGGAGTGCCGCTCCGTGGTTTTGTCTGGGAGGCCTGTCTTGCCTTTTGGTCCCGCCAGTTATCCGCGCGCGCTGGGCGGATGCCCCTTCGTGCCAGGACGCCGCCCCTGGTAGGCGTTGAGGTGCCCGGCGAGCTGGGGCGCTGTGCCCAGTAGTCGTCAGTAGGGTTTCGCTTGGCCGTGCAAGCTGGAGGGCAGGCCAGTTATCCGTGCGATGCTGGGCCAGTTTTCTTTCGTCTTTACATTTGTCTGTGCCGTTTCGCTACGCGTTCAGATAAGAGTGCGATGGGCCTCAGTGGCTCAAGGCCTCAGTGGGGGGCCTCACCCCCCCCCCCCCCCCCTGTTCGGGGTCATGTTCGCTTTTGGACGGTTCCTCTCTGACGAGCGACGCGCGCGCGCGCGTACGCGCATGCGCGCGCGCGCACGCGTCGGCCCCAAGGGGCGCCGTTACGATGTGGCCGGGGCGTCTCGAGCAACGGCGTGGCGAACGAGCACCGCGGGCGCTTCGGGGCCCGCTGGCGGCGCGCGCGCGACCCCCGTCGACTGCGACGCGGCGCGCGAGCGGAGGGGGATCGACGGCGTTCCCGCCGACGGCCATTCCCTATGGGCTCGACGCGACCTCGCGGGCGCCAAGAACGTCGACTACGACGGGGTGCGCGAGAGGAGGGAGACCGGTGGCGTTACCGCCGACGGCCGTATCTTATGGGCTCGACGCGACCTCGCGGGCGTCAAGAAGCTGCTGGGCAGGGGCGCCCGCGAGAGAGGGGCTGCCCCTGCGTGAGGCATGCCCGTCGGCGTCTTCTAAGTAGCAGTTTTGAAGCCTCGCAGGTTCGCGCGCGAGGGGGCGGCAGGCTGCCGCCGGAGCGAAGTCGCGCCCGTCCCTCTACAGGATGAACATTCCAAACTACGGGGGCGATTTTTCTGCATTTCTAAGCATTTGTTGATTTTTTTGAGCATCTTTATTTTGTCGTCTAAATTCCCCCATGTAGGGGGACAGGTCCGACCTGGCACCGGGGCCTTCTACGCGACATCCGGGGCGGGTGGTGGTGGTCGCGACCACGTTCGTGCACGGCCTGGCGCTGGCTCGGGCGCAGAGGCCCCCTTTGGACGGACCCCGCAGCTCAGTGGCGGAGGCCGGCGAGGCTGGAGGCAAGATCCGCGCTCTGCGCGCGATGTGCCCGTTCGGGTAGACGCGGCGCTGGCGGCGCCAGTTTATGCGCGGACTGCCGCCCGCGCCATTGTGCGACTGGGAGCAAGGTTTTCGCCTTCGCCGTCGACGCCAAGCTGCGGCTCTTGCTCGGATGAGCAGGAGCTGGCAGGTGCAGGGGCTACTTCGATTGCGATCCACTCTGACGTGGCGAGTGCGTTTCCCTCCACGGCGCGCGCGCAGCGGGCCCGAGCGACGAACTGCCTGTGGGAGCTGGCCCGCGCTTTCGTCAGAGATGCGGAGAAAAGCGTCAGGATGCGCATCTACGGCAGCAGTGGCGAGCTGGATTCGCGCCCGCGGAGCGGCCATCCCATGGGCGTCCGCAGCGCGCCAGAGCAGTTCCTCGGCAGTTTCAGGGGGCCGATCACGTCCTGGACGCAGCACTTGCACATGCGCCAGCTGCGCGCCCTGGACCTGCGCGCGTTCCTCCCCGGCGCGGAGATCGCAGGGTCAGAGCCGGCGACGACGGACGCGAGGAATGCGGATGTGGGCCCCGCGCGCGACGAGGTGGACATCTCGCTTGCCACCTTTGCGGATGGCTCGCTCAGGGTCCGCGTGGTGGGCCACGCGCCCGTCGCTTGCAACGTCGTGGAGGAGATCAAGCAGCACGCGCACGAGCTCGACACCTTCCTGGCGGCTGGCGGCTACGCGCAGGCCCACGGCAAGCAGCTGAACGTCCCCCGCTGCGCGGGGGCCAGAGCCAGGCGCGCCATGCATCGGCTCTTACAGATGGCGGCGCAGGGGGAGTGGGCACTGACCGCGAGGTATCTGGGCCCCCTCACGCACGCGCAGGGAGGGTTCGGTGCAAAAGGCGCCCAGCGCATCAAGCAGGCTAAATGCTCTTGGAGCGAGTCGTACTCCGTCTGGAAGTCCGAGGCCCCGCTCAGGAGCAAAATTGTCGTGTTCACGGCTAGGGTGGTCAGCGCCCTAACGTCGGGGTTCACGGCGTGGCCGTTGACCGAGGGGGGGTGCAAGCCGCTCGACAGGCTGCCATCGGCGCACCTGGATCCTGCTCGGAGACGGGCGCGTCGGCCGCTTCTCATTGACAATCCGGATGACCTCGATCTTGGCCATCGACGTGACGGAGCCCCGGGGCCAGCGGACAGGCGCGCGGGCCCCGCCCCCCGGCTGGGCCCCAGGCGCCTGCAGCAGCGAGGGCTCTATTGAAGTCGCCGGACTTCGCCCGCGCGCGTGCCTGATTGTCGCCGCCGGTGAGGTCTGCGGCCGCCGGCTCGCAAAGCGGAGCGGTCTTGCCCAGCGCCGGCGATTTCACCATTCCCGAGTTGTTGTTCAGCGCGAGTTCATTGTCACCAACCTGTGCATCAAGTGCCCGCTAGCTTTTTCATCGGCGGAGGCGGCGAGACATCGCCTCCAGCGTGCATGCCGATCGCTGCTGCCAGGGCCATCGCATAGGCGCAGTGGTTCGACGGCTGCTCTCACTCGGGCGCCCTTATCTGTCAGTGGGGGGGGGGCGCCTTCCCTGCCGTCGCTGCAGCGGCGCCTCCGCCGCCGCGCGCCACGGTCGCTCCCGGGCGCAGCGCCTGCCGACGACGCCGGCCCAGATAATGGTGGCCGCGCCGGCCAGGGCGCCCGCGCGAGCCGCGGCGACCGCGCCATCGGCGCATGCTGGCGCTGCCAGCGCCGCGCGGGAGGGGCCGCGTGAAGCGCGCGCGCGTGGCTCGACCCAGGCCGGCGAGTGCGAGGGCGACTTCGACGACGAGTGGGCGGGCGGAGGGCGCCGCGACGGGGGCCGGCAAGGCGCTGCACCTCGCCCTTAAGCTGCTGCTCAACAACGCCCAACAGCTCCCCGACATCACCGCCGCGCTGCTGATCACCGTCCTGATGCCCCGCGAGCGCGCCGCGGTCGCGGCGCAAGCTCAGGCCCCAACGTCGTTCGCGAGCGAGGTCAGGCAGCAGGGCTGCGGGCGCCCCTCGGCGCCCCGCAGTCGCGCCTGCCCCTCGCGCCGCCGGAGGGGTTCGCCGACCTGAGCGCCGAGCAGAAGCATAATATCAAGCCAGAGGGCCTCGACTATATCGCCCAGGCTGCGCAGCCGTTGCGCGGCTAGAAGCTGGAGATCGAGGCCCTCGAGCAGCGCAGGCGCGTGGCGCGCGAGCGGACGTGCCCCATGGCCCCAGACAAGTCGCGCCCGGCCACGTGGATTTCGCGGGCGCGAACCTCGGCAATGCCCTCCTCCGCGCGATGCGCAGCACCGGCGGCGCCCTGAAGCAGGGCCGGGCCCCGGCGGGAGCCATGGAGAGGGTGTTTTCGCGCGTCCTCGGCCGCCGGGGGCAGCGAGCGACGTAGACGGCAGAGGGGGGGGGGCGCGAGGCGGCGCGGCGAGGAGGGGGGCGAATGGCCGGCCTCAATCGCAGGCTGCCAGGTCAGCAACACCTGCGAGAGGTTGCGGAGGAGAGGTGAGCTGTGCGGCGAGCTCCCAGGAGGAGCAGAGGCAGGCCTTCGCGGCCCTGGCGCGGCTGGCGCGCCGACGCTAGCGGCCCCGCTGCCCACGGCGCGCGGCGCCTGTGGCCCGCGCCGGCTGGCCCCAGAGGCATCGCGCGCGGTGGGGCTCTGAGCGGCGCCCCTATGGTCAGGCCCGGCTGGGTGGCTTGGCGGCGCGACGGTTTTGCTGAGCCTTCAGATGTAGCGCGGGTGAGCAGCATCGCGTTTCGCCAGTTCTGCTTTCAGGAACTCGCCCGAAGCGTCCATATGCATATGTATATATATATATATATGTGTATATATATGTATATATATACACATATACATATATAAATGTGTGCTTGTGTGTGTGCATGACAGAATTGGCGCTTCGCGCAATGCGCCATGTTCCGAGCGCTTCCCCGGCCAAGCAATAACTCATCGCTTGCTTCAGCAGAGGGGGGCGTCGAAGCCCGGGCGGGCGACGGGCTCATTTTTCTGATATCCCTGGTGCCTGCTGACACCGCGCTCGCCCGATGCGCTTGCAAGTGGGGAGGAAGTGCGATTGTCTGTCACGTGCGAAGGTCCCTTGAGGAAGTAAGGGGCGTTCCCATGACGCGCCGAAGAAGTCGCAGCAATTCAGACTAAATCGATGTTTGGTCGCTTCCTGAATGCCTGGAAGACTCCAGGCACTCAGGAAATTTTGGGTCGTCGAACTTCGCATATGGATCCATTGCCTGCCTCTGTCGATCGAGAATTGAAGCCTCGAACTTCAAACGTGAAACCAAGGTCGTCGGTTCAGCTCGATGTACTTCGTGGGGGAACGCCGTCTGGGTGTTTGTTTGTCCTCATTTGGGCCGTCCTAGGGCCCTCTTGGGCCGTCCTGGGGCTTCCTTGGGCCGTCTTCAAGAGTTGGGGCCTTCCAGAGGTATTCTGAAGCCATCTGGGGCCGTCCCGGGGGCTTCCAGTGGCCTTTTCGGGGTTCTCCCAATGCTTTCGCGGGTTTCTCCTGGCAGCCTTCTGGGGGCACCTTGGGCTTTTTGTGGGCAGTCTCGGGGCTCTTTGGGGCAGTTTTGGGGCCCTCGTGGTCCGTCTTGGACGCGAAGATCACCAAAACGGATATGCTAGAAATGCACATGTCCCCAAAGGAACGGGACGACGTTTGCTTTTTTCGGGGCTCTCTGATTGGCCTCTTGGGGCGCCTTTGAGGCTTAGTCACAGCAACCCTGCTTCACGAAGTTCAGCGATGGGAATACAAACGGGCCCGCCACATGCTCCGGTTTCGCCGTCGGCAGGGGGAGGGGCCAATGGAATTCAACAGGCGGTCCGCAGCTATGATTCGACAGTGGTACGGCTACGCGGGCATACATTTCTGCACGCACAGAATCTTACGAGACACTTACACGGCCGCATGGGATGAAAGCAGCAGCGGCCTTACCAGCCAAGACAATCCTTTGCTCTGGGCACGGGAATATCGAAACCAATTGTGGTGGGAAACTGTTTCGGCATTGGGTTCGAGTCGGAAGCGCCGGGCGGTGGACATGATTCATAGCAGGCGTGGGCGCCAACCAGCTTGGGAAGACCCGTTATGCACGATATTGGGGTCAGATTGGCGTTCGATGCGGGCCCGCACGCAGTCCAAAGCAGAATGGTTGAAGGGAGCTGCAAATTTCGTTCGGGACGCATGCTCTTTCTTTGGCCTCCATGCTCCAACAGCGCCAGTGGCTTCTCGACCGAGCCTTTCCCAGCCAGACCGCGCTGAACTTCCGAATGGGGTCCCGGAGCTTCCGCCGCACCCAGACGACGACAAATGGGACGCTCTTCGCAAGCGGGTATGGTTTCAAGTGGACTGTCTCGGAGTGGCGCAGGTTGTGAATGGCGAGGCTGTCTTGCGAGCTCCCCACTTGGAGGCAATTTTCAGGCGAATCTGCCGCCGTTTGGGATGTATCTGGGAATCTGGGTGGAAACCCCGACGTGATATCGACCCGTTCGTCATTTGGTCTGCCCGGAAATTCAACAGCACAGCCGACTACATGGTCAACTTGGCCATGGATGCCGGCCGCGACTTCGAAATCGACCTGGGGCGCCTACGACAACAATCGCTACGACATAGCAGACTGAAGGTCTGCATCGACGGCGGATTGCGTAGATGCGGATCGGCTGCTTTGGGCGTCGTGGTATATGGCGTCGATGGGCCGGAGGCTGTCGAGATAGGGCGGGCTGCGCGGAAGCTCGCTGGCATAGGGTCGGCCTTCCAGTCCGAAGCAACAGCGCTAGAGTGGATTGTAGATATGTTTTGTAACCATATACTATAATTTTGTCATCCTCCATATTCTCCCCTTCCTCTTGTCCAGTGGCCGCGTTTGTTTTCCACTTGAGGTAGATACGCGTTGATGCTGAGCCCTCAAGGCTACTTGGTACAGGCCCCCGGGGTCGTCATGAGCCTACGGCGTTATGACAACTGATTGCCTTTCACCTAGCACGCGCACGACTGTGCCAGCGGACGTCCGAAAGAAAGAGGCTTAGTTTTCTGACCATCGAGGTTCCTCCCGGAGCGCTCTTCTGTTGTTTTGGGTCTCTTTTGCGCCTCCCCGATGACCCCTCTGATCGCTTTGGGTCTGCTCGCAAGGCCCGGCAAGGCGCCCTGGGAGGCCTGGAAGGGCCAGCGGGCCTTTTTTTCACGGGCGTCCAGGGGGCCGCCGAGACGTTCGAACGGGCGTTCGGGGCGTCCCTGGGGGGGGGGGCCGGCTCAGGCGTGGGGGGGGTGGGGGGGTGGGGCGGGGGGGTCCGGGTAAATACAAGTGGCACGTGTGCCATGGCTATTGCACAAAAAGGAAGGGGAGGAGAGGGGATGTGGAGGAGGAGGGGGGGGAGGAGGAGGAATGGGCGCGGGGAACACTGGGGGGAAGGGGCGAAAGGGGCGCACCGGGGCAGGAAAGACATTGGCCGGGCACTGGGGCCGCGGGGCACTGGACGGGCGCTGGATAAGCGGGGGCGCTGAGACGGTGTCCGGGAAGCGGCGGAGCAGGGAGGGGCTGCGGCGCCGAAATAAAGTGGGCGGGGCGGAGGGGGCGCTGGGCGAGCGCTGGAGCCGTGGGGGGCGCTGAGACGTGTGGGGGAGGGGGCGGAGGATGGGGGGGGGTTGTCGGGGCGGAGGGGGCACTGGGCGGGCGCTCGAGCCGCGGGGGAGCGCTCAGACGGCGCGGGGGAGGCGGCGGGGCGCGGGGGGGGGCGGCGGTGCCGAAATAAAAAGTGGCGGGCGGGAGGGGGCACTGAGGCGGGCGCTGGAACCGCGGGGGGGGCTGAGCGGCGAGGGAGGAGGAGGCGGAGGCGGGGAGGGGGGGTTGCGGTTGCCAGAAA
>CAUYUJ010002503.1:0-5000 GCA_963575745.1 Prorocentrum cordatum
CCTCCTCCTCCTCCTCCTCCTCGTCCTCCTCAGCGGGCAGATCGGGGCGCCACGGCCCCCGAGGAACACGACTGCCGTGCTCGCCCCGGTCTCGGAGGCCTGGACCTTCATTGATAGATTTGGGTCGAAAACGTGCCGCGGGAAGATAGGGTCGACGGTTCCAGTCGCCATTTGTCTCACGACGTGTTTTTTCTCGTCGTAGGATCTCGGGGTAGGTCCCCCGCAAGTGCGTGAAGCGCAAGTAGAGAGGCTATCCGTTCTGCGCGCATTCTGTTACTCGAGGGGGAGGCCATGGAAAGACCCTCCCTACATGCAGGTAACTCCTTGGGCTTTCACGTCGCCCTCCCCCCGCTTCTCGGAGAGTCGGGGCTGAAGCAGGGGTATTGATAGCACGTCGGTTGAGCCGCTGCAGCGCTCACCTTACATACCGACTAGAGAGTATCGGGCCGGACAAAGGGGGGGATTGGGAAAGGGGGGGGTACGAAATTTGCTGCATGCAGCTGGTTTTGGCCTCACCGAGGGGCCCATTCCTCGATACATAGCCGCCTCTGGCGCCGGGAGGCGCCTGGCAAATCAGCTACGTGAGCTGATTATCACCCCCCCCCCTTTGCTATCCCCCCCTTTCGCCCGACCCGAGAGTAATTATACTGACCCGCCGCGCACATCTGGCACGACCCTACTTTCAAGACGCTGGAAAAAGGGCCACTTTGGGCCCAGGGAGGGGCTCTGGTGTCTGGGCCGCTCTGTAGAGTTATGCCGGGCCACGTCTCTGTGGCAGAAGTTTGCCAAGGCCAGACATCGGGTGTTGCTAGAAGTACCCCAGCTTTTCGCTTCATTTTGGAGCCCCTGGGGCCCTCTGGGCCTCGTGAGGGGTGCTTTGGAGGCCGTCTGGGCTACCCCGAGAATCCTGGGGGCACCTTTGCCCAGGGGCACTTCTAGCAACACCCGAAGACAAGCCACGTCGTTCCGTATGTTGCGTGACCCACGGTAGCACGATGATTGTATGGGGAGGGGCGGTTTTGGTGGTTCCAGAGACGGCCTAAACCCAGGGCTCAATTCGCGCATCGCTTCCCTCTCAGATGACCAAAACAGCCAGGGACTCGGGGTACAAATTGACGCACGCTGCGCTTTAATCGCCTTTTGCCTCGCAGTCAACGGGGTGGGACAACGCGGGGCCCCGACGCACCAGCCGCGGCACGGCGGAGGGACAATAGCAATCTAAAAGCACAGTGGCCAGTTTCACGAGCGTTTACACCCTTTCTTCATTCTGCACCTCCGTGCCGATCCACAGATCAGGCTGGAGTCGGCCAACGGATGGAATCAACCCCGTGAAGGGGTGGTTTCAATCGTCGTGAGCGTTGAGAGGGTAGTCCACTCCTGGACCTCCCCTCTCCGTCCCTATCTAATGCCGCATATTTTTTTTCTCCTCACCCACACCTCCCCACCCCGAAAGGGTTTCGACGGGACCCTACGAGGTCTCTCGAACCCTGCGATTCGAGGCCCCGCCCCCCAACACAATCAATGTGTGGCTCGTGCTTTGCTCTGCGGTTTACCACGGGCGGCCACACCGCGTAAGCTCGGCCGCTCTTGCCGGCGACGTAAACTACCAGCGGTTCCTCTACAGGCATTGACCGAGTGTGCTTGCTCTTGCGAACATCTGTCCTGCGACAGCTCTTATTTCGTGCCCTTCGTTTGGTTCCCCCAGGTCAGTGCTCCGGTACACTGCACCGTTGACAGCACCCGGGGCTTGCAAGCCGCAGTGACGTGCTCATGAGTTCGTTTCACCGTGGATTCACATTCCGTCCGCGCTTATTTTTGCAACTGCAAATTCCTTGTCCTGCTCCTCCTGTCCTTAGTCTTGGAAACGCCCTGGGCGCTTCTTCTTAGTTCCCAGCTATCGTTTCTGGTGGGCCAACAGCGGGCACCTGGAAACGATTAAACATGGATTCTGGAAACTATCCAAAAAACGTCTCCGCGCGATCAGTTGGAAACTATGTTCAAACTAGTCGGCACAAACTGGAAACGGAAAGGAAACGGCCCCCTGGAAACTATATATAAAAAAACAAGTTGGTGAACAAGCCACACAAAACGAGAGTGCCGATGATCATGAATACGGAGCGGGGGCCGCAGCGGGCATCAGCAGCAGCAAGCAGTAGCAGCAGGCAGTAACAACAGGCAGTATCAGCACCAGACAGCATAGGAGGAAGGTGGCGGCTGCAGCGGGCAGGAGGTGCAACAGAGAAGCTGTCTGGAGAGCAGGTCGAGCTCTTATTGCGCGTTAGTGTCAGTCGTTGCCTGACCCACCGGAGTGGGGGGTCGGAAAGCGGAAACGCGTGGAAAACGTATTGGAATCGTATAGCCCGGCAACTGCTATACGCGGTTGCGACGCCGACGCTGCCGTTATGACACCGACAACGACTCCAGCTCTGACGCGCACGGGATCGGACAGCTCAAATAAGCTTTTTGGAGAGAGCGTGTCGAGCTCTCATCGGACGTTGCCTGTCAACACTGGATGCAACAGAGCACGTTGCGAGGCAGAGCTGGGAACGATGCAAACATGAAGCTGGAAACTAAAAAAACAATCCCTTGGCGAGAAACGTGTGTGATTTTGGATGAGAGTTGGATATCAGACGTATAATTGTACATACAAATTAAATATGAGCGGTACATCTCACCATGTGTATATATATATAGATAGATTTATACGTATCTACATATATAAATGCCGAGGGCGTTTCCAAGACACACCAATTTTCTGTCCATCTCCTTGTGCTGATCCTCTTGCCCGTCGTCCTCCTGCTCTCGATCCTCCTCCGATTCCGAAGAGCGCCAGCCACTCCTGTGCGGAGGCAGTGCCGCTGTCAGTTGCCACGTTGCCACGCCGACTCCTGAGAGTGAGTCTGCCCTCCGACGCGTTGGGCAACAGCTGCTCTCGTCTGGTCGCTTCTCGGTCGGCACGGCATCGCCTTCCGACATTGTCGGCAAAATGTGTTCTCACCCGGGGGGGTTCAGAGAGACCTGTGAGGCATCCGGGACACATCCCCCATGGTGATGCGTCAGATGAGGGGGGAAGTGTTCCGTCGCGGCCGGGGGGAGGGGGGACGGTAGGAAGGTCAAATCCCTCCCCGAACGGGAAGAGGGGGGTTGCAGGAAGAACAACATGCTCCTCAAACCATTTGTGCCTAGATGGCTGGTGCCCCAGGCGCTTCAGAGCGCACCCTGTTTTCGTCCACCTCCTCCCTGTCCTCGGTGCCTACCTCTACCGCACCTCTGCTCGCCGCCCCACCCCCCACGGCCCTCCCGCATGGACTGGAGCCTTCAGGGAACGTTTGCGAACCTCCCGCCACTCCCGTGTCCGAAGTCCGGCTTAATCCGGCTTACTCCCGCTTAATCCCGCTTGATCCCGCTTAATCCGGCTTAATCCCGCTTAATCCGAGGCCCTCTCCGGCGCAATAGCTCCCAAATGGGCTAATCCTCCTTAATCCTTCCGACGAAACCTCCCAACAATTGCCTCCTGACCTCCGGCCGACCTGTCCGAAGTCGACGGCAGCGGCGGCGGCGGCGGCGGAGGGCGGCGGCCGTGAGTAGGGGGCCACATGCGAACCCTACCCCTACCCCCCACGATTCCTGAGGGGGAGGGTGGGCTTCTCTTCGCCCGGGAGCTCCCGCGCGAAGTGACCCCCCCCTCCCTCTCAGAAATCGTCGGGGGAAGGGGTAGGGTTCGCACGTGGCCCCCTAGGAGTCTCAGCTTATTTAGCGGTCGTCTTTGGATGGACAGCCTCTGGGGACCAACTCCGGCCCCATGTGCGCGATGCTGGGGCGCGGTGCGCCGTGCGTGCCAAAGCGCGCCACGCGCGCCAGGCACCCCTGGGGCCCGAGCGTGCCGCAGGCCGGGTGCGCCAGATGCGCCACGTGCCTCCGCGTGTGCCAGGTGTGCCGCATGCTGCCTGGGGGTAGGGTTCGCACGTGGCCCCCCTAGCGAGGTCCACCTGACCTCGGCGCACCACCACGGCCTCGCGTTCTCGGGCGAGGAGCTGGTCGCCACGGCGCGCGGCGGGGAGGCACGCGCCGGGCCGCCGTGTCGCCCGCCGGGGGTCGTCGTCGGGCGGGGGCGGGGTCGTCCTCGGGGCAGGAGGGGGGGAGAGCAACGCTCAGGAGGGGAAAAACATACACACAGACACAATTAGTCGTCGATTCCCATGAAAATATAGGAAAATATGGAAAGTTAGGGGGGAAGACAACAACCCAGAAAATATTGGGAAAATATGGGGAATCTGTTTATTTGTGTGTATTTATTTGTGTGTCCTGGGGCCCCTTCAACAGAGGGGGGGAGAGCGACGCGGCGAGGGCGGAGGTGGGGGGCACGAAGGAGGGGTGGGGGGAGGCTGAGGCCCTGGGGAGGACGGGGGCAAGTGGATGCTGGATCGACTGGGGGGAGGAGGAGGAGGAGAGGAGGAGGAGGAGGGAGGAGGAGGAGGAGATACAGGAGGAGATATACAGGAGGAGGAGGAACAGAGGAGGAGAAACGGAGGAGAGCGGGAGGAGTCGCAGGAGAAGGAGGAGGAAGGAGGAGGAGGAGGAGGAGGAGGAGGAGGAGGAGGAGGAGAGGGAGAAGGACGGGGAGGGGGAAGGGGAGGAGGCGGAGGAAGAGGAGGAGGAGGAGGGGCAGGAGGTGGGGTAGGAGGAGGGATTTGCGGAGGAGGGCAAGGAGGAGCACGAGGAGGAGCGCGCCAGGGAGAGGGGGGAGGAGGAGAAGGAGGAGCACTGAGGACGAGTATGGATACAAAAAGGGGCGAGGGAGGAGGCCAACCGATGAGGAACGCGTGGAGGAAGAGATGGAATGGTAGGGCAGGAACAGGAGAGAAAGTAGTCAGGATAATCCGGTAACGCAAAGGCGCGGGAAGTAGAGGACGGAGGATGGTGTAGGAGAAGGCGAAGAGAGAATCATGAGGAGGAGGGAGGAGGAGGAGGAGGAGGAGGGCGATGGAGAATCAACATCG
>CAUYUJ010002503.1:12500-20013 GCA_963575745.1 Prorocentrum cordatum
GGGCAGCTGTTTCGATGATTCAAGTGCTTGTTCACTCACTTGTTTACATCTTAGCCAGCAAATAGCTGGCTGTGCTCGCAGGGACCGTGTGCGAGGTTTTGAGTTCTGCGCAGGCCAGTGATCTTTGCGTCCTGTGCGATCCAGAAGCCCGTTTTGAGGCACCACGCAAATCAAATCAAGAGTTCCAGGCCACATATGATTTTCGTCGGTATGCGATGTTGTTAGGGTTAAGGCCGCGGTCATGTGTGTTACCGCCATGATTGGGCCCTTAGCTTCTTTGAAGAATCATGGTTGCAGACATCGTCGTGATATGTAGAAAAGGCATCTCATTTGAGTTGTTTCCAGCACCCAGGGGTGCACCTTCAGGTGCTGTGCAGAGTTCAATGGGAACGCCATGAGGCCGAACAGACCTACTTGTTGATGGACTGTACGCGTGCATGGAACGAGTGAGGAATTGCGGCCCTTGCCCAGTAAAGGGTGATATTCGGATTCGTTTGGCTACACCTATAACGACATGTAGCTCGAACGGAAGTATCCGGGTCGTTTGACAACATCGCCAGCAACACATAATCTTGACGCATTGCGCCAGTTCCTCGTGCAGCATTGGCATCCTTTCTGTCAGATCACAGATGCAGCAGGTCAATATGACGCGACAGTGTGTTATTGTGAGAATGTCGTCTACCTTTTACCATCGCTGGATGCTTATTGCCAGCAGCATCAGAGGGACCGTACTGGTCGCAATTTTTATCGGGTAGCGACCTCCCCCGATCAGTTTTGCCAGCGTGACCATGAAGTTTGAGCTAGTGTGCTTGATCATCGCTCTTGTAATAGGCGATTGTAATAGGCGATGTAATTTGGACAGCGGTCGCAGTCGCGGTTGTGGTCGCCGCCGTCGTCTGCCGGGGGGCGCCAACGAGCGCCGCGTCCCGGCTCGCGGAGGTCATCCGCAAGCACATCCGGGATGGGTCGCTGACCACCCATCCTGCGCCCACAGGCGGGTGCGGCCCCTGCCCGTCCAGAGGGGTGGAGCCATGTGGTTCCAAACGGGACCCCAGGGAAAGGGGTTTTTGAGACGGGCGATGCCGATTTCTCAAGTCCGCTCGGCTTCACCCGCAAGGTCGTCGCATGGCGTTGTCACATGCACTTTGAGGTCTCAAATGCCACGCCGCGGTCTCAGAAGTCCTTTTCGCTGGCGTTCTTTTGGGAAACGCAATTTCGAGGCCCCGATTTGCCCTCGATATGTATATATATATATATAGATGTATACATATATATATATATATATATATATATACATATGTAAATATAAATCGTTACATATACATATACATACATATCGGAGTAGGCCGGAGGGGGGGCGGGGCCAGTGCCGTACCCCCCCATAGGGGTATTGGGGGGGTCCCAGGGCTCCCGGGACTGCCCGGGCCCGCTCCCAAACACGCCACGACACGCCGAGAGGGCCCTAAAGATTGCCAAGGCAGCCCCAAAAGGCCGCGGACACGCCGAAGATGGCCTCAGGACGGCCGACGACGCCGCCAAAACGTCCCAGGAGCGCCTCCAGAAGCCCCTCCAAGGGGCCCCAGAAGCCGAAATTGATCATTTGTCCAATGGTTTTTGAAGCATATTTGCGCTCTCGCATGTTCCGCCTCCCCACGGTCCTGGACGGAGTCAGAGGCCCTCCAGATCATTCCAACACGGCCGAAGAGGCTCCCAAAACAGCCCAGAGACGGCCTGGGAGGCTCCCCAGATAATTCAAGAGGGCCTCGAGAGCGCCCCAAGAGAGCCCCAAGAGCGACCCAAGAGGGCCCGAAGAGCGCGACATTTCAAGGTCTCCGGCTTGAGAGGCTCCTAGGACGCCCCCGGGGGCCATTAAGAGGCTCCCAAGAAGCCTCGTGAGGCTCCCAAGAGGCCCCCCGGAAGCCCCAATTGGCCCCCAAAGGCCCCCAGGGAAGCCCCCTGCGGGCCCCCACGACACCTCGGTAAATCGTATTTCCCAGACAGCTTTCCGGGAACGGCTTCCGTCCACCGCCCCAACCATGTTTCCAATCTGCTTGCCGACAATGCCAAAAGGGGCCCCTCGTAAGCCCTCAGGGGCCCCCCTCTTAAGAGGGCCGAACAAATCATGCTCCCGGAAAGCTTCCCGGGAACCTGATTCTCGGGTTGCCGCCCTCTGCCCAAACCATGTTCCTTAAACGCCTGCCAGGAACAAAGACCGAGAGTCCCAAGCTGCGCTACCTGCCGCCACGCTCGGAAACGCGTCAGGCCCCGAAGCCTCCGGAGGCGTCCAACGACACCCCAACAAATCATATTCCCAGGAAGCCTTCTGGGAACATGATTCCTCAGGCTTCCACCCCCGGCCCCAACCATGCGTTCCCAAATGCTTGCCGGGCAGCCCCCCAATGCCCCAATGGGCCCTCACACACGCCATCATGTTACCAGAAAGCTTTCCGATAACAGGATTCGTCTGGCTTCCGCTCCCCGCACGCAACATCTGTCCCAAAGCGCCTGTCGAGCAGGACTCGAATGGGCCCTCAAGTACTTTCCTAGAAGCCCCGCAAGATGCTGATGATGACGATAATGATGTCGAAGGTGACGATGATGTTGGTGATGGTGATCGTGATGTGTGTGATGATGCTGACGACGATATCCACGACCACGCTGATGATGATGAGGAGGATGACGATGCGGAGACTCCTAAGGGGCCCCAAGAGGTAGCCACGAAGTACCTAAGAGCCCCCCTAGAGTTCTCCGAGAGGCCTCCGACAAACTTCCATTACCCATATCCGAACAAGCATCCAGCAGGCCACTGGCCCATCACCCAGGCATGGCGGCCTCAGGTCCACAACCCGAGTTACCAAGGCGCTCGGTCTTGGGGAGGGATGCTGAGGGCATGGATGACGACGAAAACGACGACGATGATGGCGATGACGATGACGAGGAAGATGATGACGACAACGACGATGGTGATAAGGATAATGATGACGAAAGTGACGATGATGCTGGTGATGCGGTTGACGATAATGACGATGAGGGCGATTGCGATGATGATGTTGATGATGATGCTGCTGATGATGATGATGATGATGATGACGGTAATGACGATCGTGTTGCTGATGGTGGTGGTGATGATGATGGTGTTGATGGTGATGGTGATGATGACGATGACGATGTCAATGACGATGACGATGAAGGTGATGGCGGTCAGGATGCCGGTGGTGACGATTACGAGGATCCTAGCCAGAACTTGAGCGCGTGCGAAGCGCGTGCGATGGTTCTAGTATGTATGTGTATATATATATGTATACGTATATATGTGAACCTTACCCCCCAAGACTTTTTGGGCATCTTGGGAGGCCCTGGTGGCCACAGCTGGATTCGCCCCGCAATCCTGGTCAGAACACACCGGGAGAGGTCCAGGGAGTAGCGGTGTCGATATTGTTTTGTTTTCCCAAGGAGGGAAGAGTTGTGTAGCAAATCGTAGGAGCCTTGTACGTTCTCGTAGTTCTGTCTTCACAATTAACTAGCGTGCGCTGGCGTCTGGTAATTGTAAGAGAGCACCGATGTTGCGCCGTTTGTCGTCGATGTAGCGTCTGTTTGCGTCGATCAGCGTCGATGGTCGTTGGTTCGCGTCGGTTCGCAAGAGCCAGCATGATGGCACGGGAGGATCCCATGAGTTGCCACCGAAGGGGGAAGGAGGAAGATGGAGGTCCTCCATCCTCCTCATCCCCCTCGTCCATGGCCCTCGTCCGTGCTTGCCGTGATCTGGCTGGATCGGAGACTCAGTTTCGGGCTCAGCTGCCCGCTTGCTCGGTTTCTGGTGATGTGTTGGGTTACCAAGCCTCGTAAGCAGTGGGCAGACCGGAGGCCTGAACAGCGCGGCAGGTATGGCGGTCCTTGGGAGTGCGCGTGTGCCATGTGTGGACATTGGCCCCGATTGGTGTCTGATCTGATCTGTCCCCCTCGTACTCGCTCCTCCTGCCCTCATACCCCCCCATACCCCTCCTCCCTCCTTTTCGTCGCCGCCCCCCCGGCAGGACGAGGAGGAAGGGGGGAGGAGGGCCCTTTTGGCGGTCCCTCGGGCCCCCGTCCGTCGCCTCGGCCGCTGGCGGCTGGTTGGGCCTCGCGAGGCCCTTGGGCCCCCCCCCGTGTGCGAGCGCAGCAGTCGGGCTGCGCTCACTGTGCGGCAAAGACCGCAGCCTCCGCGGCACAACGCCGCCGAGGCATCGGCCGCGTCGCGTGAGCGACATTGGGCCGCGTTCGAAAGGCTCGAAAGGAGGAGGGCGTAGGAGAAGCAGCATGCCTCTGGAGCCGACGGTGCCCTCCCGAGGGCTGCCCTTTCTCCCGGGGGTGGCCGCGCGCGGGAGAGAGCTCGCAGCTGATCTCTTCGCTCGCGCTGCACGGGGCGCGAAGAGCGGGGGGACACGGCTGCTCCAAATTTCGTATATCAGGGGGGAGGAGCAGGAGCAGGAGCAGGAGCAGGAGCAGGAGGACGAGGACGAGGAGGACGAGGAGCAGGAGGAGCAGGAGGAGGAGGAGGAGGAGGAGGAGGAGGAGAGGAGGAGGAGGGGAGGAGGATGAGGAGGAGGAGGAGGAGGTAGAAGGGAGGAGGAAGGAGGACGAGGAGGAGGAAGGGGAGGAGGAGGAGGAGGAGGAGGAGGAGGGGAGAGGAGAGGAGGAGAAGGATTAGGGGGAGGGGGAGGGGAAGGATGAGGAGGAGGAGAAGAGAGGAGGAGGGGAGGAGGGGGGAGGATGGGGAGAGGATGAGGAGGAGGAGGAGGAGGAGGGGGAGGAGGAGGAGGAGGAGAAGGAGGAGGAGGAGGAGGAGGAAGCCCTCCCAGACGAGCAGTTCTGGACCCTCCCCCCCAGACCAGCCACGAGAGGATGGCCTCTTTGACCAGACCCCACCGGAACCCTCCGAGGCAGCTCAAGTCCGGCCCCCCTCCCAGATCAGACCCCCCCTCCCTTACATGGTGAAATCCGGAGTGCACTTTCCCTCAATCCCCCATCTCTCTCTCCCCTTCCACGTCTGGGCATCGTCAACAGAATCACGTCCTGAGTTCTTGGCATTGCCTCGGGCCCCGGGAACGTCCCGCATCGATCCAGATCGAGATGTCCAATGTGTCTGGTGCCTTTCTCCAGTAATTCGTTTCATTTCACACGTTGCATTGGCTACTGATCCGGGTCGGGCGCGATACGATTCCTGATTGCACCGCTTTTTCGTCCTTCCAGCCTCTCTCCTAACATCTTCTCCCCCCTCATTCCACCCCACCAACGTTTCTCCCTTCACCACCCTCCGTTTTTCATCCCTTCTCCCTCCCCTTTCCGCCTGCAAAGTTCCCCGGCGGGTCCTCAGGGCCTCGTAGCAAGCAGGTTGTTGTGATAAACAGGTCGAGGATACCAAGAGTGTCCCAGGCTTCTCACGAGTGGATAATCCGACTTAATGCCCCCAGAGCTCGATTCGATTGGATTCCAACTCCGCCTGATCGTTTTTCTGCACCCTTGGGCTCATCGTCCTTGGTGTACGTCTCCGTCTGCCGTTCTCGTATCCTCGAGTTGTTTGTGCAGCTGGTTCCCTCACTCTGTTGTCAGTCATGGCTACGGCTGCTTCATCTGGCTTGCAGTTAACCCTCTGGTGAGAAAATTGTCCCCTGACCTCCTCTTCCTCTTCTTCCTCTTCTCCCTCCTCCCTCCTCCTCCCCCTCCTCCCCGCCAGGTCCAACGATCTTTTCTTTTTGATTTGCGCCAGAACTCTCGAGCCCCCCTCGGCCTCCCGCCTTCCTGGCCCCCTCTCTTGCCCCTTCGTCCTCCCGCTCCCCGCCCCTCCTCCTGCTCCTCCGACGACAACGACGATGACCCCGACGACACCGACGACCTCGACCTCGTCGACTACCACGACGTTGAGGGCGACGACGATCTCAACTGCGACCTCGACAAGGACGCTGTCGACTCCGACGGTCACAACGACGGCGATCCACGGCGACGTCGACGGCGACGTCGGCGAACACGACGACGGCGATGCACGGCGACGTCGACGACGGCGTCGGCCAGGACGACGACGACGACCCGCGGCGACGAGGCGGCGGAGGAGGCACAGGAGGAGGAGGACCGCGACCCCGCAGGGCCGCGCGGCCGCGAGTACCACGCTGCGGGGGCGCTCCCGGGAGGCGGCCTGCTCCGCCTGGCGCTGCACCGGCGCGAGGCCCGCCGCCCGCACCCGCGGGTGCCGGGCGCCGTGCGCCCCTGGGGCCGTGTCGGGCAAGCCCCTTGACAGGAGGATCGTGCAAGGGGCGTGGCATCGCTCGGACGTGTGCATTTTTTTATCGGCGACGGCCATCGAGGAGCATCCTGGATCATTCGGCGAAGAAGCCACGCACATAATCAAAAGATACACGAGGAATGGACGTCCGAGCGATGGCGAGGGGGAGCCTGGTGCACCCCTCGAATCCCGTTTTTGGCGCCGATGAACGTCGATTACAGGCCTAGCCCCCTGAGCTGACGCCGGGCAACTAACCTGACGCCGGCCCTGCTGCCAGTGGGCTCCGGTGGCACCCTGGCCAGGGGAATGGCGGTGCAGGTGAGCGCTGACGGCGCGAAGACTCAAAATGAAGTTCCCGCTTGAGCCCCGGTCACATTGGAGGAAGTCAAGTGACAGAAATATGTGGCAAACACATAGCATCACAAGCGTTGGGCCCCACATGTCGCCGGGGACGGAGGATGTTGCTTCGCTGATGACGACGACAATGACGACGCCGACGACGCCGACGACGACGACGACGGCGGCGGCGGCGACGGCGGCGAAGGCGACGACGGCGAACACAACGACGACGACGGCGACGGCGACGACGACGACGGCGATGTCGACGACGGCGGCGGGGGCGACGACGACGGCACTGCGACGACGACGACGGCGGCGGTAACGACGACGACGAGAACGACAAGGTCGACGACGAGTAACGATTAACGACGATGGCGGCGGCGGCGGCGGCGACGACGACGACGGCAGCGGCGGCGACGACGACGACGACGGCGACGTCAACGACGACTACGGCGGCCGCGACGACGGCGGCGGAGGCGGCGACGACGACGGTGGCAGTGGCGACGATGACGGCGACGATGGCGAACGACTACCGACGGTGGCGGCGGCAGCGACGACGACGGCAGCGGCGGCGTCGGCAAACGGCGACGACGACCAACGACCAATGACGACGGCGGTGGCGGCAGCGGCAGTGAGGACAACGACGACGATGACGGCGACGACCACGGCGGCGACGACGACGGCGGCGACGATGACGACAGCAGCGGCGGCGGCGACGAGGACGATGACGACGACAACGGCCGCGGCGATTGAAACGACGGCGGTGGCGGCGGCAGGAGCGACGACGACGAACGACTGACGACGGCGGCGGTGGCGGCCGCAGCGGCGACGACGACGACGACAACGGCGACGACGACGACGACGACGGCGGCGGCGACGTCGACGACGACGGCGGCGGCGTAGACGGCGGCGGCGATG
>CAUYUJ010002503.1:20113-72613 GCA_963575745.1 Prorocentrum cordatum
AGGCATCCCCCAGCTCGGCCAGCCCGCGCGTCGGCTCGGCTCGGCCTGGCGAGGGGGAGGGGGAGGAGGAGGAGGAGGAGGAGGAGGAGGAGGAGGAGGAGGAGGAGGAGGGAGAGGAAGAGGGGAATCGCGCTCCTGCACGAATCGTGCCCCGCACCAGCCATAACCTGGGATTGTTTTCCTGCCCGAGCGCAGGTTTCATTCCTGTCTGGGATTGGTGCTGTCGCTTGCGCGCTGGCAGCATCCCTAATTGCGAACGGTACTCTCGCCTCAGCGCCGGTCCCATCCCTAATTGGCTATGGTGCTGCCGCTCGAGCGCCAGCCACATTTCCCTCTAAGAGTGATGTTGTCGCCTGCGCGCTGGCCGCATCCTTCATTGGGATCGGTACCCACGCCTCAGCCTTGGCCACCTCTCTTATCGGACATGGCGTTGCCGCTCGAGCGACGGCCACGATTTTGATTGGCAACGGTACTCTCGCCTTAACGGTGGCCACATCCCTGTTTGGAATTGGTGCTGTCGCTTGCGCGCTGGCAACATCCATCATTGCGAACGGTACTCTCGCCACAGCGCTGGCGCGCTGACCGCGTCTTTCATTGGGAACGATATTCTTGCCTCAACGCCGACCCCATCCCTCATTGGTTATGGTGCTGCCGCTCGAGCGCCAGCCACGATTCTGATTGGGCACGGTACTCTCGCCTGAATGGCGGCCACATCCTTGTTTGGGATTCGTGCTGGCGATTGCGCGCTGGCAACATCCCTCATTGCTAACGGTACTCTCGCCTCAGCGCTTGGCGCGCTGGCAACATCCCTCATTGCGAACGGTACTCTCGCCTCATCGCCGACCCCATCCCTAATTGGCTATGGTGCTGCCGCTCGAGCGCCAGCCACATCCCTGATTAGGACTGGTGTTCCCGCCCGAGCGATGGCCACATCTCTCTGTTAGAGTTATGCTGTCGCCTGCGCGCTGGCCGCATCCTTCATTGGGAACGGGACTCCCGCATCACCCTTGGCCACCTCCCTTATATCGGATGTGGCGGTGCCGCTCGAGCGACGGCCACGATTTTGATTGGCAACGGTACTCTCGCCTTAACGGCGGCCACACCTGGCACACGTGGACAGTGGTTTGGATGTGCTCGGGTGCCGAAGGTCGACGGGGGGTGCCACACGTTGCGGCAGGGCTAGACCGAAACGGTGTTTCTGGTGATTACGTGGGCCGTTTGCGTGTCGACTTCGCTTTGCTTCGAGACAAGAGCGAGGGAAAACGAAACCAAAACGAAGACGAAACACACCGTTTAGGTTCAGCCCTGCGTTGCAGGGAACCCCTGCGCGTCTCGCTGCTTTCCGCGTTCCGCGCATGTGGGCAGGCGGGGTTTATTTCGATCCGGTCGATCCGATTCGATGTCGATTCTGGCCGGCCGGATCCGATTCGATTCCGCATTTTGGGGCCTCTTGGGCCTTGTTTCGGACCTCTCGGGGGGGTTCTGGATTCTCTTGCGGAGGAGGAGGAGGAGCAGCAGGAGGAGGAGGAGGAGACGGAGGAGGAGATGGAGGAGGAGAACGAGAATGAGGATGAGGAGGAGGAGGAGGAGGAGAAGGAGGAGGAGGAGGAAGAAGAGGAGTATTCCGGCGATCCGGTGTGGCCCGATGTTTGCATGGCGTCGTTGCGTATCCTGGCGAAGCCGACCAGATGCAGGCCGATTCGACGCACGTGTCGATCCGAGCCGATTCACCGATGCGAAGCTGACTGGCCAATGGGTAGGTGGGAGCCTCGGGACTTGACTTCGCAGTCCGAGGTTCGACCACACGTAAGAGTGACCTTTCGCCGGAGTGACCTTTGGTGCGGGCATGTTGAGGTCCCCCGATCGCCGAACTCGACCCGACAGTAGCGTCCTGCGCGCCCGTGTGTGGTCCCCCGGCGGCGCCCAAACGTCGCGCACCAAAGGTCACTCTTACCCAGGGTCACTCTTGCGTGCAGCCGAGAGGTCTGAGGCATTGCCAATCGGCAAGATTTGTTTGATTTCTGGCCCGAGCGCAGTCAAACAACCTTGGAAGAAGGACCCTTGAGGTTCGGAGGGGCTTCAGGGTCCCTCGGGTCCTTCCAAAGCATTTCTTTGGGATCATCACATGCGTCCATGCGCAGTTCGGGCTAAGAAGGGATCCCTTCCCTTTCGCAGGCTCTTCATTGTAATACCTGACTGTGAGGCGCTGGTCGATGAGGATGGGTTCGGGCCCGGGCTCTCTCGGCCCACATCTGTCGCCTCCAGTATGCGACGAAAAAGGCCCTAAAGGGTCCTGTATGGCTTCTTTCGGGTCCCTGATGGCTCCCAAAGGGGCCCTTGGGTCCAGCAGGGGCTATGGTTCGACGGGCCTTTCCTGAGATCCACGTCGGGGAACCGATCCGTCGAGGTCCACTGGGACGGGGAAATCCCCTCCGTTCCCGATTCGCCGTGCGTCGGGAACCCCCCCTTCCGTTCACCGACATCCGGAGGCCCGCACGGACTTCTCGGTCCTGATGGGGCAGCGCTGGAGGAGCCAGCAGTGGGCTCCAGCGCACATCGGGGATCTGAGAAATCCATTCGGACCTCCGAAAGTCGGCGGCGAGCGAGGGGGGAAGTGAGAAGGGGCGGGCCTTCTCAGAAGGCTCGGAAGTCCCCTGGACTTCTGAGAAGTTTTCTGAGCCTTCCCCGAAGACAGGAAATACTTCTCAGAAGGCGCGAGGGCTTCTGAGAAGTCCCGCCGCCTTCTGAGGAGGCCTTCTCCTTCTCATTTCCCCCCCTCGCTCGCCGCCGAGAAAGGCTGTTTCTTCCTGCCATCGTCTGCTCCCCGGGTGCGGCGTTCTCTGTGTTTTGCGCAGGCCAGCAGGTGCGCGCCGGGCCGGCGTGGCCGCGACCCCAGCGCGGGCGATCCAGGTGGAACGCCACCAGTGGCCCAGAGTCGGCCGATGTTCAGAGCGTGAATTACCGATACCCCGCTTTCGCTTCCAGGCAGAACCAAGTCATACCACGCGCCTCCTCGTCAAGCGGCCTGACCAGTACAGGCCGTAGTTTGGCATCGATTGGTATCTCTTGGAAGCGAGGGTGGTCAAAAGCGAGGTAGGTTAGTTTGCCTCCTAGATGTGGAACGATTTGGCGATCGAGAAGCTGAGCCGGCGATCCTTGACTGTTGAGCGATCCGAGCGGTGTTAGGGACCAACGCCGGGGCCGTCACCACACGGAGTTGTCGGGGCTCGAGAGACGGGGATGATTGCAAACAGGGGCCAGCCAGAGCCCCGGATGTTGCAGGATCCTGCAGGACCAGGGGTGCACTGGTCTGGGCTTGGGTGCAGGATCCTGCAAGGCGTGACTGACCTGGGCTTAGATTGACCTGGGTCGATATATCCCCGAACCTGCCGTAGCCAGGCTGGGCCCGGGGCGGGGCGGCAGCCCGGGCTCGGCCCGGGACGGGGACAGAGGCGACCAGGGGCAGCGAGGGTGGAGAAGGATGACTAGAGACTGTTTTTTTAGGGTCCGGCGGTAACCCGGGTTATCGGGCTTGCCCCCCCCTCCCCCCCCCCCAAGGAGAACCTAACCTTGCCTGCTGTGCAGGTCCGCGCGGGGATGGGGGCGCGGGCAGATGCAGGGTTGTCCAGAACCCGAATGTTAGGTTATCGGCCGGTCCCCTCCTCCCCCCCCAGATAACCCGGGTTATCGCCGATTCAAAAAAAACGTCTCTTAGGGGGCCTAGAACTCAACACATATTATCGCCCCCCACCTTCACCCCTCTAGAAATAACGTTGCCGATTCTTTTCGAGTACGAGGCGCGCCTGCACAAGACGCGCGAACGCGATTCATCGCAGACCCGCCGCATCACCAGGACAAGCGAAAGCAGGTGCATTTTGATGATGAGGCATTGCGCTCCGCTGTCGCGGACATGAAACGGATCATGCGAAGTTGCGCCGCAACCCTGCGGTACCTCTGGAAAATGTTCCAGCCGTGCGGGGATTGGGCGCATTACCTCTTGTTCCAATGCGCAGGTCGCATGTCCGCCTCCCACGTTGCCTCCGTCGCCGCGTACTTCCCGAACGCCACGGCAATCGCGCGGCTCCCCGAAGCGACCGAGGATGGCCCGCCATACACTGGGTCGAATACCGTCCGAAACCGCCACGTGTAGACAAGAGAAATTTCCGGCGAGAACACCCATCTAGAGTGAAGCGTTTCAATCGTTTAGGTTTTTTTTTTTTTTTTTTTTTTTAAAGTTTAGTCAAACTTTTCGTGTTCTGCCTGTAATTTCTGCAAAAACATCCCCCTTTGGGCCGCGTTAAGTCAAGTGTCCTGGGCGGCTGTCTAGACGCGTCCGAACTCGACAAGCGCAGCACTGGCCGGCCCACCGCGGGACGGGTTCGTCGGGCGAAATTGGAAGGCAGCGCGACGTATTGGAACAAGAAACCGCGCCTAAATGCTTCGAGAAGACAACAACCAGGCTCTCGGCAGGCTTCCGGCCAGCTAGGGCGCACGCCATCAAAGCGTGTTCGTCGGACGCGTGGGAGGCGCAAAACAAGCGATCGTTGTGCCTCCGCATCCCCACGCATCCATGCCATGCCGTAGATCCGACAGGCAGGAACGCAACTGCAACGACAACCATGTTCGCGCCCGCCCCTTGATCTTCGATCGAACCGCCACAGTACGCGCGGAAAAGATCCTAATGGGGACCCCCACCTAGAAACATCCAGAGGGGAAGGGGTGTGGGCGGTCGGCAATTTTTTGATTGAGAACAGTATGAAATGAACTTTCCCTTCGTCGAGGGCGCCTGCCCGCCGGGCGGCTGCAAACGTTGTACCCCTACGGTGCCTCGTAGGGGTATAATTTTCGGGGGTCGACAGAACCCCAACAGTGACACGTCGATTAGTGAATTGTCCGTTTTCGGTTCTCGAGAGGGCGCCGTGGCCGTTATTATCCAGGCTTGCGCCCGCCAGGTTTGGGCCTCAGGTCGTTTTCACTAAACCACGTTTTACTAAAGGGGGGTCTGTCCATCCCCGAAAACTTTCCAGCCGCCCAGGGGGTAGGCGCCCCCGAAGGCGGAACAGTTTCTTTTCTATCGCTGTTCGTTCGCGATGAGGAGCAGACAGTAGTTGGTTTCATTTCGGCCGTGTGGGGGGGGGGGTAGCACGGCACGTTTCCAACAGGAGTGCAGCTTCTTGTTGCAGCGTTGGTGCGTTATTTTGTTGTTGGGGGCTCTACCTTTCACCGTAGACACGCTAACGGCGATAAAGGCAACAGCGATGTATGCTTCGACATTGTTGGTGGTGGTCCGTGGCCGACCCGATTGTCGAAAGCGTCGTTGGTTGTTTCCTACAATTATCCGTGTCGTCTTTGTTCGAAACATGCGCGTTTCACATGTAGGATCGAATGGTTTACGATGTCCCACAATTCGCTCAGCGCGAGTTCGGCGCAGCAACAGCCAGACTCCCACAATCGCCATTTCACCAGCATCCCCGTTGGCGTTGGCTTGGCTTTAGTAGAACTCACAGGTGGATCAGCCGTGCCTCTTCGGGTTCCACTGGGATCCGAGCCAAGCATAAACCGGGCCTGTCCCTCAGGAGGAATATTCAAAAGTAGTCAAAAAATTCCCTGGGGACTATTTTTGGAGCATTTGTTACCACCTTGGAGTATGTCTTGAGTTTTTTATTTTTCGTCGAAGATCCCCCTGGATGGGGGACACGCCCGATTTAAGTTAAGCCTCTTCTTACCACTCACCAAACCACCCCAACCCAACCCGAAGGCCTCAATCTGCCCTCCATTTCCAGGGAGGGGGGGGGGGTCGGGGGGCATCGCAAAAACACGAGGAACCCTCCCCCCCCAAAAAAAAAACTCGAAATCCGGGTCAGCTTCGGGCCTTCGGGTTGGGCTGGGGTGGTCTGGTCGGCAGTCCTCTGCGGCACCCCCCGGGCTCCGAGCCGAGCAGGGAGGAGCGAAGCCCGTGGCCCCCGTGGCGGAAGGCCAGACGCGAGGCCGCCGCGCGCCGCGAGCCGTCTCGGCTCCCACTGGCCCCAAAAGGGCCGCTGGCGGGCGCCTCGCCGCCGCTCTCCTCGGCCCCCCCCCCCCCCCGGCAGCGCGCTCTCCCGCGCCCCCAGGGGCCCTTCCTCCGGGCCCTCTCCGGCCTCCTCTGGGGGAACAACACGTGGCACAAGCATAAAAACTCTGAGGTCCGCGCGGATTTCTCGGATCGGCGCTGGACCCCCCCTCCCTGGCGCGCGGAGCGCGCCAGGGGCGGCGCCGGAGGCGCCGCATGGGGGGCCCCAGCGCCGATCCGAGGAATCCGCGCGGACCTCCGAGTTTTTATGTTTATGCCACTTTTTGTTCCCCTATCTCCGGCCTCCTCGCTCCCTTCCCCCCATCTCGGCACGAACGAAATGGGTACAGAAAGAATGGGCACAATGCCCGACAGCAGTTCCTGTTCATTCTGAACGGGGTTCGCTGTCCACGCCTCCGCGGCCCGGCCCGTGTCCATTCGAGACGGAAGGCCGCCTGCCCAACAGCGGCCGCTCTTGGTTTGGGACAACAATTGTTGTTGGGCATTGTACCCATTTTTTCCGTGCCCATTTCGGGCGTCCAAATCTCCGTCCTCCTCGTTCCCTCCCCCCATTCTCCCCGGACCCCCTCGCGTCGTGAGAAAACCACGACGGGAGGTGTGTCGCCCTCTTCGGCCTCCAGGGGCCCTTTATTGGTCCTCTCCGCCGCTCTCCTAGGCCCCCCCGGCAGTGCGCTCTCCCGCGCCCCCAGCGGCCCTTCCTCTGGGCCCTCTCCGTCCTCGTGGCGAAGCGTCCTGGCTCGCCTATAGGCCTATCAAACGGTGTTATAATAAATGTTTGTGGTCTGCACGAAAGGTTCTTAGGACATTTCTGGCTGCGACTGTCCTGGTTTCACACATCGGTTTTATGGTCTAAGAACATTGTCTTTGCTTTTGGAACAATTGTGGGTTCTGAGAACATTTCGTGGTAGGACTATAGGGATGCCGGTACGGTCGGTCCCTGCTCAAATTCTCCCCAGAACCCCTCGCGTTGTGAGGAAATCACGACGGGAGATTGGTCGCCCTTTTCGGCCTCCAGGGGCCCTTATTGGGCCTCGGGACCGTGAGTCAACGACTCAGGACGAGAAACGGGTCCCGGGGAGAGGATCCAGACCTCTGAGGTCGACGTTGTGAACAAAATCACGACGTCGGGGGTCTGGGTCTGGGGGAGGAAAGGGCAGGGCTAGTACGAGAATTTCTGAGATGTGCCGGCTCTGAGAAGGCCGCGGCGCCCGAGACATCCTCCAGAGGCGCCAGATCTCAGAGATCCCCCATTTATCCACACCCGATGTTACCCCTGTTCTGGTTTCGTGCTACCTCCATCTTCCCTCCCCCCGTTCCTCACTCTGGCATCCCGAGCCTCGCGACGCACCTCTGTCCTCATCGCTCCCTCCCTCCGTCCTCCCAGGCTTCCCAGATGGGGCTCGAGCAAATGGGTGGGTGGGGTCGGAGGAGGAGGAGGAGGAGGAGGAGGGAGGAAGGAGGAGGAGGAGGGAGGAAGGAGGAGGAGGAGGGAGGAGGGAGGAGGGAGGAGGGAGGCGAAGGCCGTTCTGCATCGCCGATGCATCGGAGGTGCGGCTCCGTGGGGGTCATATTTTGCTTCGCGTGTCTTCGCAGATGCATCGCCGACGCGGCGCGCTCCTCCGACCCCATCTTCGGCCACACGCGCAGGGGGGCGGCGGGAGGGGGGAAGACTTCTGAGGAGCACACCTCTTCTCAGAAGGCGCGGGGCCCCTTCCCAGAAGTCGGGGGCGGGAAAGAGGGGGGTGATGACTAGGGGGGGATATCATGTCATGGCGGGGGCCACGATATTTCCCCAGATTTTACGGCGCCCCTTCTCATTTCATTACGTCCCTGGCCCCCCCGCTGGGCCGCGCACATGCCGACGGTCATGATGTGCACCCCCCCCTCTTGGACACCCCCCTCTTGGCCGCTCCCGAAGAAGCTGGTGGTTGCTTCTCAGAAGCAGTTCCTAGCGTGCTTCGAAGAAGCGGGCGGCTTGCGTCTGAGAAACTGCTCCTGTTTCTAACACGCCGTCTCGTGTTTCCAAGAAGCTGTTGGGGTGCTTCTAGGACGCCCCTTGGAACGGCGACCGGCGCCTTCTAAGGGGCACCCTCCTCCTGAGAAGCTTTCCCCCCTCCCCTACCCACTTGCGCGCCCCGCCAACATCTAACCGGACCCCACTTGGGAGGCCTCTGATTTTCCAGGAGGGGAAAAAAACACAGACACAACTAATCGTCGATTCCCAAGAAATGTTAGACAATATGGGAAGCGGGGGGGAAGACAAAGAGACCAAGAAAAGATGGGGAAATATGGGGACGCCTGTTATTTGTTTGTGCATTTACTTGTGTGTCCCAGGGCCCCTTCAATGTTCCCCTCGCCCATCCTCTCTCCCTCCCTCCTCCCCTCCTCCCTCACCCCCTTGACCCCCCCCCTCCCTCCCTCCCTCCCCTCCTCCCTCCTCCCCTCATCCCTCCCTCCCTCCTCCCCTTCTCCCCTCCTCTCTCCCTCCCTCCTTCCCTCCTCCCTCCCTCCCCCTCGTGCCGCCGCGGCATCCGAGGACTCGAGCGCTCCCTCCCCCGCACACCACGCCCCACCTGCGCAGCCACTGAGCACCTTCACCCTCGCTGCATCCCTCCTTCGCCTTCTCCCCTTCAGCCACGCGCAGAGGGGGGTAGGAGGAGGGGGGAAGGCTTCTTAGAAGCACCCCTGCTTCTTAGAAGGCGCTGGCCTTCTCTATAGACGTAAGGCCGGGGCCTTCTAAGAAGCAGGGGTGCTTCTAAGAAGCTGTCCCCCCTCCTCCTACCCCCCCTTTGCGCGCCGCTAACTGCTCTCACTGGTGAACAAACTGGTGCGAATCAGGCGGCAGGCCCGTGCGGTGCTGGCCGCCAAAGCGGAGGGAGGGAAGACCTGCCGCTTCCCTCCTCCTCCGCCTCTCACCCGCCCCTCCTGCCACCCTCCCCTGTCAGATTCGCGGCCCTGCTTTTGTAGGGCAGAGACGGCCACCGGGGTGCGGGAGCCAGGCGCGCGAGCACGAGTGCGACACCCACTCTGGACGCCCGAAATGGGTACGGAAGGAATGGGTACACTGCACAACAGCGGATCCTGTTCATTTTGTCCGCGCCGCTGTCCGCGCCGTTGTCCGCGCCGCCGCGGCCTGTGTCCGTTTGAGACGGAAGGCCGCCTGCCTAACAGCGGCCGCTGTCGGTTTGGGACAACATTTGTTGTTGGGCATATTACCAATTTTTTCCGTACCCATGTCGGGCGTCCAAACCCACGGCCGCACCGTTCATTCCCATTGGGTTTACGTCGGGCCTGTCCCTCTACAGGAGGAACAGTCCAAAATAATCAAAAATAGTCTGGGGACGACTTTTTTTAATTTGTTTGTCCATTCGGGGTATTTGTTGACTATTTTTAATTTTTCGTCCAAAGTCCCCCTGTAGGAGGACACGCCCGAATTAACACTGGGTGTTAGAACGATTGGGGCCTCTTGGGTGGTTCTTTCTCGGGCGTCGGAGGTCACTCTGAGCCGACCTTGTGGTTTTCTTTTTGGTCATCTCGGAGGTATGGCGGAGGCTGCTACGAATCGTCTTGGGATGTCGTTCGGAGGTTGATAGACCTCCTACCCTGACACGTCGAATAATGAATCGACCGTTAGCGGTTCGCGAGAGGGCGTCGCGACCGTCATTTTTGCGAGTCCAGGTCCGTCAGTTTCGGTCCCAGGCCGTTTTCACTAAGGGGTGGTTTATTAAAGGGAGTTTTGTCCACCGCCGAGTCTTGAGGCATCGAGGAGGCCATCATCTTGACGCGTATGGAGTCCTCTGGAGGCCATCTTGAGCCCGAAGGGCAATGTGCTGCATCGGTTCCCCAGATCCTGGACATGTGAAGGAAGAGGTTTGGAGCAGAGACGAGGGGACATGTGATGCCATTTCCGCCCAGAGGGTTGGTGGGATTCTAGCCCCCCGCCCCTTTCTGTCAAAGCGCGCGCAGGGGGCATTCCGTGCCCAGGCCAGCAGCTCTTAGTGCCCACGAAGACCGATGCGGCTGAAACGCGCATGCCCCGCATCCATCCATCCATCCCCTCCCGAAGTGTTGCGGTGCGGCCTGGCCCCGGGGATCTCTCCGAGCTGGGTTAGCCTGGTTAGGCCTGCTACCCTGCACCCGAGGCACTCGAGCACTTGCCAGCTTGTCTGGCAGGCCAGCTCCCTGGCAGTCCACTCGGCGGCGACGTCGCCGCGGGCGTGCAGGGTCGAACGCCACCCGTGGCTCAGAGCCGACCAGCACGGAACGATCGGGCGATCGAAACACCGCCGAGCGTGCCGGGCTCAACAACCCGCGCCGTCACGGAAGCCCACGCCGGGGCCGTCGGGACGCGAACTTGCCGTGCCGTGGCCGCAGATTGGGTAGTCGAAGGCCAGACTGGCAGATTGGACTGGGCCCCAAGGGCCCATCTGGCCTGGCCAAATTGGAGGATTTGGGGCTGTTCGCCAGACTGGATTCGCGTTGGCTCCCTCGCCAGATGGCCCCTGTTTGCCAGATTGGGCCTGCCAGATTGGCGCCAGATTGGCTTCGACTACCCAGGCAGAGAGCTCCGCCGCCGCCCCTCCCCGCCCCCCTCCGGCCTCCCGATGGGCCACAGCGCGTCCTCCGCCGCGCCGCGGCCGTGGGACGTCTCCGAGGGCGCGTGGCCCGAGGGCCGGGCGCAGGCGCGGCAGGCCCGGCGGGCCGCCCCCGCCGCGCGGAGAGCGACGCAGCCGGCGGCGGCGGCGTCGGCATCGTCCTCCTGGACGGTGCCGTCGTCGTTCTCGTCGCCTCCTCCTCCTCCTCCTCCTCCTCCTCCTCCTCCTCCTCCTCCCCTCCTCCTCCTCCTCCTCCTCCTCCTCGGGTCGCCTACGGCCCCGGGGGAAAACCGTGGTCGGTGTCGTCGCCGTCGCCGTGCGTTCGTCGCCTTGAGTCACGTTCGGCGCCGTCGTCTCGGTGGTCGTTGCTGCTGGCGCAGCAGTGACGCTCGTGGCCTGGGTATGTGTCGTCGTCATCTTGAGTGGTCGTCTTGTCGTCCTCGCTGGGTCGTCTTTGCCATTTCCGTCAATCCGATCCTCCACGGAATTGTCGCAGATGTTTGCGTGGCCGTGGTCGTCTTTGCCTTCGCCGTCGTCGTCGCCGTCCCTGCTCCTGCCGTCGTGGGGTGAGGGGACGGACGAGGAGGGGGGAGGCGCTGGGAGGACGGGGCAGGGGGGCAAGGGGCTGAAGTCAGGAGGGAAAGAAACACGCAGACACAATTAATCGGCGATTTCCCAGAAAATATTGGAAAAAATATGGGCAGTGGGGGGGAGGACAAAAAAACCCAGAAAACATGGGAAAAGATAGGGAAATCGTTTCATTTGTGTGTGTATTCGTTTGTGTGTCCTGGGGCCCCTTCGAGAAGGAGGGAGCGGGGCAGGGAGCCCGACTTGCCTGGTCTGGGGTCCGCGGCACAGCCCGACGTGCCGCCAGGCAGGTGGGCGAGCCCGCCCGGCGGGCGCAGCGGGGGCGGCGAGGGCGGCGGCGCGCGGCGCGGCGGCGCAGGGCTCGCGGAGCCACTCGTCCGGCTCTGGGCGCAGCCTGCACGGCGACTACGAGGTGCACAGCAAGGCCCGCCCGCCCTGCCAGGAGGGGGGCATGGAAGTTTCCTGAGCAGCCTTGAGGAGCCAGGACGACTCGGGGTGCACGGGGGGGCGCGAGGTGCGTGAGCGGTGCGCCGAAAGGATGCTCCACTGAACCGCCTTGCCGGGCCGCTGGGCGCCTCTGGTAGTTCACGAGGCACGAAATGCGTGAGGAGCGTGCCAGAGTTAATCGGGCCGGACGAAAGGGGGGGATTGGGAAAGGGGGGGTTACGGAATTTGCTGCATGCAGCTGGTTTCGCCCCCACCGAGGGGCCCATTCCTCGATACATTGTCGCCCCCGGCGCCAGGAGGCGCCGGGAAAATCAGCTACGTGAGCTGATTCTCAAACCCCCCCCCCTTGCTATCCCCCCCTTTCGCCGGACCCGACCTTCCCCTGAAATCGTCCTCCCGCCCTTTTTTTTTCCACACCCTTGCCCTGCACAGCCCTCCTTCCCTGCCTCCCTCATTTCCGCTCCCCTCCCCCTATCGCCTCGTCTGGCCGTCTGCGCTTCGCCCTCCTCGCGCCTCCATGCCCCTCCTCTTCCCTCCATTTTCAAAACCCTTCTGCGAGACTACTCGGCTCAAGCTCCTGCCAGACCTTCCCTCTTCGCCACTGCCCCCCCATAAAGGAGGAGGAGGAGAGTGAGGAGGAGGAGGAGGAGGAGGAGGAGGAGGAGGAGGAGGAGAAGTGGGAAGAGGGGCCAAAGCCTCGTCGCAGATCCTCGTCGTCCTCGTCCCACCCCCCTCCGCTGGAGGAGCAGGCGGAGGAGGAGGAGTGGGAGGACGTCCCCAGCCCTCGCCGCAGACCTACAGTCATTAGAAAAGTTGGTAGTGAAAACCTCTACTCAGTCAATGCCCGCTCCGTGGTTATACCAGGAAGCGCCCCCGACAAACGCAGCGGGCGGTTCAGCAATCCCACTGTTGTTGCGAGATGGTTAATGTTATGCATCGTGTGCGCACGCGCGCGCTTCTTGAGTCAAACGGGCTACGGATGCAACGAGGATAGAAGTATGACGCTTGTTTCCCAGGTAACTCTACTAGCATGCTCGTTATACTCTCGCTAGCAACAAGATTCCACTGACTGTTGGGCATTCCGCCCCCCCTTAAACACATAAGAAGCAATGTTGTTTCCAACAGCTGGTACAGTATACGATTTGCAAGTGCAAGCTTTCCCTGAGGGGGCTACCCTCAGGTCTGAAACGCTATGTTCCGGAAGCATTGTGCACGACGAGCGCCGAGGGCCAAACCAGTAGCGCATCAGCATTGGCAGCAGCACCTCGAAGCGCCCTCCGATCGGAGAAACGTGAGACTCGAGTGCGCCAGAACTCGGGCTTGCCGACGCATTTTGACGGGCGCATCCTGGAGATTGACGGTCCAGTTATCGTGGGATGCTTGCAGCGGGAGTTCGCGTCAAATTTCATATTGGATTTCGTCATTTTCATGACGGCCCCGTCAGGCCGACCCGAGTGCCCCGAGCCCGAGTTTTGAGTCTCCCCGATCCGCTCCCCTGCGCCCAACAGTCAGGGGCGGCCAAACCGACCTCTAGCAGACTTCCCCCTTCCGTGACGCCCCCCTCGCCTCGCCCCAGGGCGTCTGTGTGCGGCGCAGGCGACGTCACGGAAGGGGATGGTCTGCTAGGGATCGGCCAGGCCGCGCCCGAAACAGTTCCGCGCAGCGCCCGCCGAAGTCGCACCGCCCGCGTCGTCCCGATCGCCTCCGCCGCCGCGCCGTGCCGCGTGCCCTCGCCTTGGCACTGCTCGGACGTGTGCATTTTTTGTCTCGGGGAGAACCATCGAGGACCATCCTGGACCATCGAGCAAAAGAAACCACGTGCGAAACCGGAACACGCACGGGAAATGGACGTCCGAGCGATGGCAAGTCCTCCTCCGCCTCTCACCCGCCCCTCCTGCCACCCTCTCTGGCTGGTTCGCGGCCCCGCTTTTGGGGCAGAGACGGCCACTGGGGTGCCGGAGCCAGGAGCGCGGGCACGAGTGCGACGCCCACGGCCGCACCGTGCATTCCCACCGGGTTTACGTCGGGCCTGTCCCTCTACAGGAGGAACAGTCCAAAATAGTCAAAAATAGTCTGGGGACGATGTTTTGATTTTTTCTGTCCACGCACGCAACCGGAAAACGCACGGGAAATGGCCGTCCGAGCGACGGCAAGTCGCGGGCACTGCACCGCGCGCAGGCGGCGCCTGCCGCCGCCGCGCCGCCCCCGCGGGCCCTCTCCGCGCCGCGCCGTGCCCGGGGGGGCCTGCCGCTGTCTCCGCGCGCCCTCTCTCGGGAGGGGAACAACACACAGACATAATGAATCGTCGATTTCCCAGAAAAGATTGGAGAATATGGGAAGTGGGGGGAGGGAGACAAAAGATTGGAAAATATGGGAAGTGGGGGGGGAAGGCAAAAGCGCAGAAAATATGTGAAAATATAGGGGGATCCTGTTATCTGGTTGTCTTTATGTGTGTGTCCCAAGGCCCCCCCTTCACTCTCATCGCACGCCCTCGCTCGCCTGCCGGGTGCCCTCGCCCTCGGCGCAGCCGCGGGTGCAGGTCCTCGGCCGGGGCAGCAACAAGAACGCGGTCCTGCTCGCCACCAGCCGGGCGGGTGGCAGGGCGTGCGCGGCGACCGTCGCCTCGCCGCGGCCGTCGTCGTCGTCGGCGGCGTCGTCGTCGTTGCTCCTCAGCTGCCGCCGTCCCTTTCATTTCCACTCTTCCTCCCGAGAATGAGGGAAGGGTGGTTCTGGTGCTGTGCGAGTCAGTTTTCAGGAGTCCTGGATTCGTGATTGCATCTGAGCCCTCTCCAAGCCCCCCCCCAACTTCGTAAATGTTCACGTGACCTTCTGCCCTGTTCACCCCGCCCCGTCCGTTTCGAAACCGACCCCCAAGCCTATCCTGGGGCGCGCTCTGACCAGGATTTCGCGCTCTGACCGTGGGGACGAGGGCCATGGGGGTTAAAACGGCGAAACTCATCATCAGTTTTCGTCCGTCTGCCCCCCTCCTCACACCGCCCAACAAGCCCGCGATCCACGACCATGCCACCCGACCCCATCCGATCTACGCGCCGCGGTGGGACCCAGAAGACTCAGATGGAGACCCCAGCTTCAAGCTGCATGGGGAGGCTTCGGAAGTCCTTCCCCTTGTCCCCCGTCCTGAAGCGGGGGGGGGCCAATGCAAAAGGGGGGCTTTTGAAGCTGAAGCGGGGGTAAGCCAGGGCCAGGGTTGCACCTTCCAACAGGGAAGTGGGGGGCTTTCGGAATTTTGCCCGCCCCTCCCACTCTTTGTGAGGACCGAGGCCCCACTTCCTGGGGAGGAGGGGGGCTTCGGAACGAGGGCGCCCAAGGGGAACGGGGTAGGGGTTACCTCCCCACCCTGTGCCTGGGTCCCCTCAGCGCGCTCTGTCCACGCTGCCACTCCCGCCCGTTTCCGACCCTCCCTTTTTGCCATCACCTCTTCCTTCCCCCCTGTTCTCTTTCCCCCCCCCTCTCGTCCCGCCTTCATCCCTCTCACCCTGCCCCCCTCTCCAGGAGCCTTGCCCTTCCGCCCTCCCACCCAGGCCTCTCCAGGGCAGCTTCTTGGCCAGAAGTTCCAGGAGAGCTCAGCCATGGGCTGCGCCGGTGCGACCTCTGGTGGCGCAAAAGGTATGACAAAACATGGGAGGGCAGCTCCTGATTCCTAGACCCTTCCCCGTGCTGCTCTGTCTATAATCACTCCCGAGGAGGAAGAGGAGGAGGAGGAGGCGGAGAAGGAGGAGGTGGAGGAGGAGGTGGCGCAGGAAGGCCCCTCTCCCTCTCCCCTCTGCCCCCCCCCTCGGCGAAAGGTGAAGACCCTGCACGCCGGCAGCTCACACGAGGCCCGGCGCCGCGCGGAGTCCGAGGTGCGGATCATGCTGTCGCTGGATCACCCGCACGTGGTCCGCCGCCCGCCGCCCTCCCCCCGAGCGGCGAGCAGGAGGCAAGAGGCAGCACGTGGAAGTCCTTTTGCGGAGTTCTTCGCGGCTCCTCTCTTTTGTCGGCGACTACAATCGGTGCGGTTACGCCAGGGTGCGGTTTGCGAGTTGCTTTGTGGCGGCCTTTCCGGGGCCTTTGTGAGAGACAATGTCATACTTGTCGTCGTTTCGAGCGACACTGTCATCGTCGATGTGTGCTCCACTGTGCTAGAAGGAGCGACAGTGTCATGTGACTCGGTCCCATTGAGTGACAGTGTCATCCGTTTCCCCGGGGCGGGAGGGGCAGATAAGACGGGAGCTTCGCAAACCGCACCCATTGTAGTCGCCGATTTTGGGTCGGCGTTGGACGCCCGTCACCCCGCTCTTCGGGCGCAGTTCCAGGCGCGCCAGCTGTCATCTCGCACTGCAGCCAGCGCTGTCCTGGCGATGGGGGGAGCGCTGTCCGCGCGACCAGCGCGGCCAGGCGAGCGGACGGGAAGGGGGAGGAAATTTGGGATTTTCAGCGAATCCTCTCTCTGCGGGTGCACTCGACGCTGCGGTATCGGACATTCAAGCTGGGTTGCATTCGGCTGCAGACGTCCTTCAAATCATGAATCATCCCAGCCAGTTTCTCCGAAATCTGATCTGCAGCAGGGGTGGCTGGACGGGCCTAGAATGGAGATTTATCCGTTCCAGAGCCTTCCAGAACGCTCTCAGAGCGTTCCGAAACGCTCTGAAACGGCCGCAGCGCCTGAGACATCTTCCAAACCCGCTCATTATCAGAGATGTCCGATTTATGTTGGTCCGATTTCGTTTTGGTTATGCTTTTGTTTTAGCTCGGGTTCGCATGTGGTCGCCTTTAAAATCGAGTGCATTGGGCTTTGCCTTCCCGCCTCCCCTCAGGGGTAACGCTAAGGGGGATAGGCTCGGGGGGGATGCATCGACCCCCAGTCGCCCATGCATCGCCGACAGGCGCCCGGTAGCCGACAGCCCAAACCTGCTCACGATTGTGCGGATATGCAATGGGGGCCACTCGCCGATTTATGAGCGACGTATCGCCGAGTTGCAGGTCGATGTTCCCCCCCCCCCATGCCAGTCCCCCCCCCCTCTCATCGTTGCCCCATCATCCCCATGCTCATCTTGTGCGGGCGCAGTGAGCTCTCGGCGCGACAAAAACAGATGCTGTGCCGCGCCCCTCCTCCCTTCTCGGCGGCGCGCCGAGGGGGGGCAGTTGAGAGGGGGCTTGCCTTCTCAGAGGGCGGCCAGGCATCGGAGAAGGCTCGGAAAGCCTGTCAGAGAGAGAGAGAGAGAGAGCTGGAGGACTTCTGAGCCACGTGAGAGGGCCCACCCCCTTCTGCCTTCCCCTGAGCCCCCCGTCGACCTTTGCCGGAGGAAGAAAGTGCGATACCACCACCACCTCCAGCGAGGAGGTCCGCGATGCCTCCCCGAGCTGTTAATAGGGACTGTCTCGAGAGAGAGGGGGGTGGGCACATCACCAGGGGGACCCCCGCCCCTGGCTCCCCCCGCTGGTGGTCCCTGGTGGTGATGGTGTCGGTTTTCCTTGCTCCTGCCTAGGGCCTGAGAGCGACGTCTCTGCCCCAGACCTGTCGAGAGTCGAGAGCGCTTGGCGAGGTGCGGTTGTGGGACGTGTATTTCGAGCAGGACGGCAAGGCCGGCGGCCTCAGTTTAGCCTCGGGGGATCCCTCGCCAGGGAGGGCGGACGACGACGACGACCACCACCACCACCACTACCACCACCACCACCACCGCCACCACCACCACGACGACGACGACGACGACGACGACGGCGGCGGCGGCGGCGGCGACGACGACGACGACGGCGACGGCGACGGCGGCTGCGGCTGCGGCGGCGACGACGACGACGATAACGGCGACGGCGTCGGGCGGCGACTGCCGCGGCGCCCACGGGGTCGGGTGGCGCCAGCTTCGGGGCTCTTCGGGGTGTGCCTCGGGTGTGAGTGGATGTCTGGGCAGGGGGCCTCCAGCTGACCTTCTAGGTCAGGCCAGTCCTGCAGGCAAGCCACGACTGGGGGAGCCGCGGTCCTGGTCCTCCTGGGGACCCGCTGGCTTCGACACCCCTCTTGAGGGGATGTCGATACGACGGGTCCCCCCAGGCGGGTACAAGAAGGAACAGCTTCCCCAGTTCTGGCTGGTCGGTCTTGGATAGCCCCGGATGGGCCTGGCCAGAATCGCTGCACCATAGGCGAGGACTGAGCAGGTCAGACCCGGCATCGCGCGTCAATGCACATCGGGAGCAGGAGAACGGGGAGGCGGCCCATATCTTCCTCAGCATTGCGATCGGTTCTGCATCACGGTGCGTTCCCGGAATATGTTTCCGCTGCGCAGTAGTAGTGGTTTGTTAGTGCATGCTATCGATTGATATAGTGAGTGCGTCAGGAGATACTAGGGCAGCATTTTTGGGATGAAGAGTGCAGGTGAGAGGGGGTTTAGCGCAAGTAGAAGCACATGTATACATCGTCACCATGATCAAACAAATCATCATCATGATCATCGCTGCTATCATCATCAGCAGCATCTGCAGTTTCATTATTATCTGCTGCTCTGAGCGCTAGTGTAACATCGAAGCCAGCGGCTAGCAGACTTTGTTCCCCGATCGAATGCATAGCTCCCCATTCTCGCCCTACCCTTTAGGTCCACCTGGTCATGGAGTACCTGTCCGGCGGCGAGCTGTTTTTCCGGGTGGCCCGGCAGGTCCCCAGGGAGGGCACAGTCACAGTTGAGAGCCAAAGGTGTTATAGATTTTCGATGGGGCTACCTATCGGATCGGATGTTGTCTCTCCAGCGTTGTCGTGATGTCGTCATCATTGCCGCCGTCGTCGACGGAGCAAAAGGGGGAGGGGGGCAGAGTGGGAGAGAGAGGGAGAGAGAGAGAGAGAGAGAGTTCATGAGGAGGAGCAGTAGCAAGAGCACAGGGGGAGGAGGTTGAGGGTGATAAACAGGAGGAGGACAAGGAGGAGCATGACGACGACGACGACGACGAGGACGGGCATAGTTCGACCTTCCCTGACACCCAACGTCGTGGACCAAATCACGACTGGAGCTCCCAACCCGATCTTCAGGCGGGCTTGCTTGAGCCAGATCGATCCATTAGGCCCGCAACCAGTGCGAAAAGTACGCCCTTCGCGGGTTCGCTGCGCTTGGGTGTGGGGGCTCCTGGAAGGCAGCGCCCGAGCACGGTAGGTTCGTGCGGCGTTGGCGCGCCAGCGGGAGGAATGCCAAGATCGAGCCCGACTGAGCCAGATCAAGCGGGACTGCTGAAACGAAACCCACCAGAGTTGGCCGAGCGTGGCCCGTTTTCGACCGCGGACATACCAGCGCCCATGCTAAAAACATTCGACCTCCCAGGAGCTGCCTCGTGAAGGGGGGGAGCGGAGGGGGCAGATGGAGCCAGACGGGCGGAGGGAGGGAGGCGACCGCACCCCCCGAAGAAGTACAGGTGTGGGTGCCTCTCTGATGGGGTGCCTCTCAGGTGGGGTCGGAGGACCGCGCGGCATGGCCGACGCATCGGCGATGTCGGCGTGGTGAAAATAGGGCACCACATCGAGCATAGAGCCGCATCGCAGGTGCATCGACGATGCGGCGCGATACCCCGACCCCAAGGCGTTCCAGGCGGAACTCTGCGACGCGAAAGCGCGGGTGGGCACGGTAACGCCACAGAACCCGACGGGACTCAACCTTGCACGATGCGGGGCTCGCGTCACTGGGGTGCGACAGATGTGGGGGCAGCGAGGGCTGCAGAACAGTTGCCCTCTGGGCCCCTGAAGAGGGGCCAGTCCTAGGGCCCAACAGGGAGCCTTCGGGGCCGAGGAGTGCACCGTTCCCTTCTCTCCCCCCCCGCGTTTCCTCGCTCCTCCAGTCGGTGGTGCCCACACGATCGGGGCCGCCTTCGGTTCAAGCTCCGAGCGGTGCCAGGGACAACTGCTTCAGGAGGGAAAGAAGCACACAGACACAATGAATCGTCGATGCCCCCGAAAATATGGGAACCTGTGGGAAGTGGGTGGGGAGACAGAAGCGTAGAACATATGGGAAAATATGGGGAATCTGGTTATTTGTGTATATTTATTTGTGTGTCCCAGTTCCCCTTCACTCACGGGGGAGTGATCAAGAGGGGGGGGGAGGGCCAGGGGTGTTTTTTTCTCGGGCCCAAGAGGTCCGTCCCCTTTTGGGCCCTTCAGGGCCCCTGCAGGGGCCCCCTGTTCTGTGGGAACATGTTGGAATATGTGGGAAGTGTGGGGGGGAAACGAAAACATAGGAAAACATTGGGGAATCCTGCTATGGGACAACATAGGAAAAAAACATAGGAACACGTAGGAACACATAGGAAAAACATAGGAAACACATAGGAAGAACATGGGAAAGCATAGGACAACCTAGAAAACATAGGAAAACATATGGACACATATAGGACATCCTGCTATCTGTGTGTGTTTTTTATCTGTGCGTCCCAGGGCTCCTTCACTGCTGCGCGTGCCGACGCCGCACGGGAGCCTGCCGCGGGAGGGGCGCAGCAGCGGGCGCCGGCACGCGCCGCGGCTGGAGGAGGAGGAGGAGGAGGAGGAGGAGGAGGAGGAGGTAGAGTGCCCCCCGGGGCGGGTCGGTGGCAGCGGGTCCCCCGCGCGCCGTGCGCTCGAGCCAAGCGGTGTGCTGGCGACGCCGTGGACTCGGCATCGCTCGGACGCGTGCATTTTTTCTCGGCGACGGCCGTCGAGGACCATCCTTGATCATCTGGCGAAAAGAAAAAACACGCACGAGATCGACAAATACACGAGGAATGGACGTCCGAGCGATGGCGAGATGCTAAGCGGTGTGTTGGCGACTCCGTGGGCTTAGCATCGCTCGGACGTGTGCATTGTTTCTCGGCGACGGCCATCGAGGACCATCCTTGATCGTCTGGCGAAAAAAAAAAACACACGCACGAGATCGGAAAATACACGAGGAATGGACGTCCGAGCGATGGCGAGATGCGAAGCGCTTTGTTCGCGACTCCGTGGGTCGTGTCCGTTTTGATGCGCCTCTGCAGCAAGATCGGGGGCCCCGAAAACGGGGTGGTGACCACACTCAAGCAGTGGCGAGGCGTCTTGGCTCGCCTACAGCCCTGCCAAACAATGTTCTAGAAACCTGTTGTGGTCTCCACGATATGTTCTGAGCACATTCATGGTTGATGTTGTTTTGTTTTAACACATCGGGTTGATGCTATGAGATTTTTGTTTTTGTTCTTAGCATAGCTTTGGGTTCTAAGAACACTTCGTGGTAGGACTATAGGAATGCCGGGACGGTCGATCCCTGCTCAACACACCGTGTGGTGAGTCGGTGGGGATGCGGGGTCACCGCACGGTTTGGGGACCTGGGTCGTTCTCCGAGGACGTCTCCAGTGACTCGGGCCTCCAGACCGTGCGGTGAGGTTTCTTGGGGTTCCGAGGTCACCGCACGGTCCGTCACCACACGGCTTTGGGACCCCCAGCAAAAGCCAGAGCGGAGACAGAACGAAGGACGACGAACAGGAACGAGCCCGAGCAACACGAAGGATAGAGACATCAACACGAAAACGAGCACAAAACAAAAGCGGAAGCGGACCGAAAACGAGCACAAATTTGGCATCAAGTCCGGCCCGTCTTTCGTACAGGAGGAGCATTCAAAAATAGTAAAACAAATCGTCTGGGGATTCTTTCATTTTATTACCATTTTGGAATATGTTTTGACTGCTTCCTATTTTTCTTCCAGGTTCCTCTGTAGGGGGACAGGCCCGACTTAAAACTGACCCGGCAAAACACTGCTTGGTTCGAGCCCTGCCCCGGCGCTGTGGACCGGCGGCTTCTTTGGGGGGCCACATGCGAACCCTACCCCTACCCTCCACGATTTCTGCGGGGGCGGGTGGGGTTCAGTCCGTTCGGGAGCTCCCGAGCGAAGTGAACCCCACCCTCCCCCTCAGAAATCGTGGGGCGTAGGGGGTTCGCAAGTGTCCCCCCAAAAATCCCCGTGTAGGGGGACAGGCCCGACTTAAGACTGGCACGACAAAGCGCTGCTCGCTTCGAGCCCTGCCCCGGCGCCGTGGGCCGGCGGCTCCTTGCAGGGGGGGCCCAAGGGGGGGCCTGGAGCGGCGGGCCTTGGGAGACCCGCGGGCAGGAGGACGGGGGAGGAGGTCGGAGGAGGAAAGAGGTACCCCTGAGAAGGCGAAAACCCACCCCCACCCCCAGTCCCGACCCCATTTCCGAACCCTCGATCCGGGGGGCCGGGACTGGGGGTGGGGGTGGGTTTTCGGGGTCCAGGAATGGAGAACACCCACCCCCACCCCCAGTCCCGACCCCCCAGATCGCGGGCTCGGGGGTGGGCATCGGGACTGGGGGTGGGGGTGGGTTTTCGCCTTGTCAACCCCTAACCTTCAGTCGGGCGTGTCCCTCTACAGGGGGAATATCCAAAAATAGGCCCCAAAAAAGTCAGGGGACGATGTGTTTTACTATTGTTGAGCATGTTTGGCGTATTGTTTGGGGTAAGTTTGCATTTTTCCGCCCAGGGTCCCCCTGTAGGGGGACATGCCCGACTTAACCTTACCCCTACCCTTACCCATACCCTCGTTTTCGCGTTTCTGTGCCTCCTGGGAGGCCCTCGTCGCAACCACCAGATTCGTTCCGAAACCCTGGTCAGAACGCACCCGGGGACATGTCCAGGGAGTAGCGGCATCGGTACCTAGTGGGTTCCCCAGGAGGAGGAGGAGGAGGAGGAGGAGGAGGAGGAGGAGGAGGAGGAGGAGGACGCGGAGGAGGACGCGGAGGAGGAGGAGGAGGAGGAGGAGGAGGAGGAGGAGGAGGAGGAGGAAGGAGGTCGACAACCTCCTCCTCCTCTCCTCCTCCTCCTCGTCCTCCTCCTCCTCCTCCTCCTCCTTCGTCTCCTCCTTCTTTTCTTACGTTGGGCGACCTTGAGCGTCGTGCCTTCTGAGAAGTTTCCGGCGTCTTCGGGGGAGGCACTGCCGACGACAGCAGCGCGACGCCGTTTCGAGGTCCGTCCTCCGAGGCCTTCGAGGACTCCTGGAGGCCTCCTAAGGCCCCTAGAGGTCCACAGGTTTCCCTGGCATCGCTCGGACGTGTGCATGTTTCATTCGGCGAGGACCATCGAGGAGCATCTTTGATAATTTGGCGAAACAGCCACGCACGAAACCGAAAAAAACACAGAAAATGGACGTCCGATCGATGGCCAGTTTCCAATCAACGACCGGGGGCCTTGCCCTGGTGCTCCCTCGCCGCCGCCTCCGCGTGAAGAGCTCGGGGGGCGTCAAAGATCAGAGCGTGAATGACCTACCCCGCTTTCGCTTCCAGGCAAAACCAGGTCATACCACGCGCCTCCTCGTCGAGCGGCCTGACCAGTACAGGCCGTAGTTCAGAGCCCCGAATAATCAGGGGTAACTCGGGTCAGGGCTAACTCGGGTTCGTTTTTCGGGAACCCAAACCCGAGTTGCCCCGGGCCCGAGTTACCCCGGATAACTCGGGCGTCCAGAGCCCCAACTCACCAGGGATAATTCGGGTCAGGGCTAACTCGGGTTCGTTTTTCGGGAATCCAAACCCGAGTTACCCCGGGCCCGAGTTACCCCGGATAACTCGGGCGCCCAAGTAATTTGGCATGGCTTGGTATCTCTTGGAAGCGAGGGCGGTCAAAAGCGAGGTAGGTTTGTTTGCCCCCTAGAAGAGGGGCGCAGGGAGGCCACGGGGTGTGTCTGCGCGCGGCCGCGGCAACGTGCGGCCTCGAGGGCGCGGCCGCTCTGGACGCGCGCGCGCGCGGTCGCTGCTCCAGTAGGGGTCTTGAAGAAGGAACCCTTTTCGTTTGGGAGGGGCTCAGTGCTCCTTGATTGTTTTACAGCTTGCCTCAGGCTTTCCTTATGTTTTCGACAGGAAGGCGAAGGTTAACTTATGGAAAAAAGGGGCCTCGTTCCTTATTTAGGGTTCCTTAGGTCAAGGCCCCGACTGCACCGACTTTCTTCGCCCTGTCGCTTCGCGCATCGCCGCTGCGCCCAAAAGTGTGTGGGCATGGTGGCCGGGGCCATGTCATCTAGATTTCAGCGCCATCGCCCCTCCTTTCCACGAGTCCCGTGCCCCCCCCCCCTGAGCACAGATGCCTCGGGCCGCGATGCGTCGTTCTCCCTCCTGGGGCACCCTCCTCGGCACACCCGAAGAGCGCCGAGGAGGAGGAGGAAGAGGAGGAGGAGGAGGAGGAGGAGGAGCAGCAGCAGTGACTCGTTCGCTCAATATCGGCGCATGGCCAAGTCTCCGGTCATTCGAAAGGAGCAGCAGGAGAAGGAGGAGGAGGAGGAGGAGGAGGAGGAGGAGGAGGAGGAGCAGGATGCTACGGAGCAGGAGGAGGAAAGGTCGGCGAAGGAGGAGGAAGGATGCTACGGAGCAGGAGGAGGAAACAAGTCGGCGAAGGAGGAGGAGGAGGATGAGGAGGAGGAGGATGAGGAGGAGGAGGAGGAGATGGAGGAGGCGTAGGATGGGGAGGGGAAGGCCCCCTGCTCCCCCGCGCGCGCTGGCGCCCAGGGCGCGCTGCCCGAGCGGGAGGCCGCGGCGGCCACGGCGCAGGTGCTCCGCGCGGCGGGCTACCTGCACGCCAGCGGCGTCGCGCACAGGGACGCCGGTGCCGCCGCCGTCGCCGTCGCCGTCGTCGCCGTCGCCGTCGTCGTCGTCGTCGTCCTCGCCCTCGCCGTCGTCCTCGCCGCCGCCGTCGCCGTCGTCGCGGTGCTCTTCGTCGTCGTTCTCGCCGGCGTTGTCCTCGCCGTTTTCGAATCGTCGCGGTTCGTTATCTTCCTCGTCGGGTCGCCACGTTGTTCGTTTCCGTCGCCGTCGTCGTCGTCGTCGAACCGTCTTTGTCGTTCTGCCGATGTCGTCTTCCGTCGTCATCATCCGTCGTCGTCGGTCGTCCTTCAGACAGATGTGGGTTTTTGCAGCTTTTGTATGGGTTCCTCGAGGTGTCTCCGCGGCCACCCGCGCTGGTACCCCTGCTGCTGATACCTCTGGAGAGTCGTGGGGAAGCAGGGCGGAGGGCGGAGACATGGGAAGGTCCCTCCACACTCTTCAGCTTCTCATCCCTCCCCGCTCGCCGTCTTTCGTCCTGCTGGGGCCTCCTCGGGGGGCACTCGCGGCAAGGAGCGCGATCGGGGGTCGGGACCCCAGGAGGAATCCCAGAGGCTTCGGGACGCAAGTGCAGAGAGAGAGAGAGAGATAGAACAGCGCATCATCAATGGCAGAGTTGTTGGCTAGAGTCGGCTGGCCAGAGCGGTCACGGATCGCCGAGCCAGGCCCAGACCGCGATGGCGAGAGGATGATGGGGGGAGGAGGAGCCGCTGGAAGCACAGGCAACACCAGCACGTGGCCACCCTTGGAAAGGGAGTCAACGGTGCCTCGTCGTGGCGGAGATTGGAGGTGTTGCGAGGGGATGCAGAAGAGCAGCGACACCGCACCTCAGCGAATGCCTTATACTGCTGCTGATGCATGCGATGTTGGAGAGGTTTTCGATCTGCCCTATGCCTGCACGGGAAAACGACGACAACATGACAGCGAGGACGACGATGACAGTGGACTACGGAGGAAGAACGAGACGGTGGAGGAGCAGGAAGAGGAGAAGCGGGATGCAGGACTTAAAGCCGGAGAATTTCCTGTATGAAAGCAAGGACCCTGAGGCGCCGTCGTCGTCGCCGTTGTCTTCGACGTAGTCGTCGTTGTCGTCGTTGCTGCTGTGTTGTGCGCTTGTGAAGGGGAGTGGTCGGGCGAGGGGGTGGCGCTCCTCGTTTCGCATTTCCCGGCATCTTCTGCTCCTCCTCGTTCTCCTCTTCCCCGTTCTGCCTCTCTTCGCGCTCCTGCTCCACTGAGCGATCGGCCGCGTTTGGAACCTTGGATCCCGTTGCATCTCGGCGTTTCCACTCGCTCGTTCGCTCCTCCTCTTAAGTCGGGCCTGTCCCTCTACAGGGGAATGCTCAAAAATAGTCAAAAATAGTCGGGGGACGTTTTTTTGATAATTTCTGTTTATGCGGGATGCATTTTTTGAGTATGTTTTATTTGTCGTCCAAAATCTCCCTGTAGGGGGACACGCCCGACTTAATTGTCCACCCTCTTCCCCATCACGCCTTGCAGTCGAAACCGATGGTAAGGATGGGTAGTCTTCCCAAGAGTACTCTTGCATCCGCGCCTCTTTGGCCCACCCATGACTACTTTCAATGGCCCGCCGCGCTTGAAAAAGCTCCAATAACGGCGTCAAAGGGTCTTGAATCCTTACCGCGCATCTGTGCTATCAGTTTTGATTGTATCCACCTCATCATGCTCTCTACCGTTAAGAGATCGTCCCGAGTGATTCCGGCCACCTATGGTACATGTTTCTTGTGGTTATTCGAAGGATTTCGCCCTGTCGGGAGCGCGCTCCCTGAGCCAGTAGCGCATGTTCTTGGCGTCGGGCCCGGAGTCGAATGTTCAGGAAACGACGGTTAAGCCGAAAAGCAACCTCCGAACATATACGTTCCGAATCCATAATATTTTGGCAGTTTTCCGCCACGGAGAGGGGATGGCGTTTTCTGGCAGCTTTCGCAGGATGGGTTTGTCGCGGGAGCGCGAGTGCTCTGTGATTTAGAAAGGATTGCGGTCTCGGGGGCGCGAGTTCGTCGCAGATTGCAAAGGAGTGTTACCGTTTACGATGTATTGTGGCCTCGGGGTCGCGACTCTGTCGTATTTCTCTTGCGCTTGGACCCACAGCCAAATTCGCAGGAAACGATGGGGAGGCCGAACAGCCTTCCACGAACACATATCCCAATCCAGCCTATGTGCTTTTTATATTCTGGAGAGAGGTGACGCCTCTGGGCGGCCTCTGTGGAGTGGATTCGCGTCCTCGGGGTCGTGGATTCGGGGACGAGCCTTGTTTTAATTTGCAAGGAGTGTGGCATCGGGAGCGCGAGTCTCTACATGAGTTGCTATGGACTGTTGCTCGGGGAGCACGAGTCTGGCGTAACTTGCGAAGGACTTTGGCTTCGGGAGCGTCAGCGCATAGCAATTTAGTATAAGTTGTGGCTTATGGGACCCATGATTGTCGTAGTTCACTGAGGTTGTGGTCTCAGGAGCGCGAAGCCGGTGTTTTTTGCAAGAGATTGTGTCTTGAGGAGCAGGAGCATGGCGTAGTCTACCAAGTGGTTTCGGGGGGCGCGTACGCAACCTAATTTGCGAGGGGTTGCGGCCTCGGTAGTTCGAATCTGTTGTAATCTATGAGGATCTGAGGCCTGGGGAGCGCAGCTTTGGTGTACTGTGCAAGAGATTGTGATCTCAGAAGCGAGCCCGTCGTAATGTAGCAGGTGGTGTGGCCACGGGGGCGCAGATCTTCGGGAGCGCAAGTTGGATGTGATTGCCAAGGTTTATTACGAAGGCCTTACGGCCGGTGCCGCCGACCAGGGGGCGACGACGACAACGGCGGCGGCGGCGAGGACGACGCTGACGTGAGCCAGAGGGATGCTTCTCGGGGTCTCTTCGGAAGGCTCTTGGGAGGCTCTCGGGGTCCTTTGGAGAGGAATGCAGGAGCCTCTTAGGAGCCTTGGTGGCCTCTTAGGAGCCTCTTGGGCCTCATGGAGCCTCTTGGCCCTCATGGGGCCTCTTGGGAACCTCGTGGGGCTTCCCGTGAGCCTCTCGAGGCCGAGGGCTCGAACTGTCTGTTCGGGTCCCCCGTCCCGGCACGCTCTTGAGCCGTTTTGAGGGCCTCTTGGGACGTCTTGCAGGCACTGGGGTGTCTTGGGGTCCTCTTGGGCTGTTAGGGGGCCCTCTTGGAGGCCTCTTGGGCCGTCTTGTGGTGATCTTGGGGGCCTCTTGGGCCGTCTTTGGAGCGGCTGGGAACGGAAAGGGCGAGAACGCCCAAATCTTCAAACAATTCGAGGGGAATTTAATAATTGTGCCTCGTGGGGCCCTCCTCGGGAGTGCTCTTGGAGACTTCTTGGGACGTTTGGGCGGCCTCCTGGGCAGTCTGGAGGGCGTGAAGGCGTTTGGGACCGATAGTTTGGCCATTGGAGGCCCCCTTGGACCGTCTCGGGGGCCTCTTAGAGCACTCCTGGACTGTCTTGGTACTTTCTGAGGCCCTGGGGCCCCCAGGGCGGAGTGCGCATCTGACCCCTCTCCTTCCCCTCCGGGATCCCCTCCCCACTCCCCAGGGCACTCCCCCACCCCTCCCAGGACCCCTCCCTCCACCCCGACCTGGGAGGGAACAAAGGGAAGTTGCTTCACTTCGACTCGATTACGACATTGCTAGAGTTGTCCCTGGCTGACAGTCTTGAGGAGGACGGTGCAGGGAAAGGGGATGACGGAGACGACGACTGACGGAGACGACTCGAACAGACAAGCCCCTCACACACGCTCACCGGGTCGGCGGATTTTACCACGAATTTTGGCCTCAGGAGCGCGAGCGTGACGTAATTTGCTAGTGATTGTGGCATCCGGAGCGCGAAATTGCTGCATTGTTCTTGTCCCAGGGCACCCCAAGGAAGTCAGAGCATGTGATTTGAGAAGGGAAGCTGGGTGGTTTTCAGGCTCGCCCCTCGCGCGAGCATCAATCATTACGTCAGTGGAACAGAACAGAGAAAGTTTATAGTCAGATTTTGGGGATGCAAGCTGGCGCATGGGCTAGGACAGCCTCCGCCACGTAGCCTGTTAGGCCCCTAGGCGGCCAGCGGATCTCCTCACATCCTGTTGTGGCATGAGAGTGCTCGGGTGCGCACCTAGTCTGAGGGGACAGCATGTCAACCCTCACAATCCTTCCCCAGGTGAATAGTCAGATTACTTGCCTGCCTGGCGCGACTTACATATAAAGATGTATCGACCGAGCAATATATTTCGTAGAGTCACTCACCATGTTAGTCTGATGTTGACGTCAACAGAGTGGAAAAGGGAATGGGAACACGTTCCACGCCTTGTCGAGGCAGCGAGAGGTATACTTACCCATCACATGCACCAGCACGTGACCGCTGGTCGCCTAGAGATAAGCCTGGTCGCTTCAACATAGCCTGATTGATGCCAGCTACTGGCTGAACCCGCCAGCACGAGCTCAACATACATGTCGGTTAGGTATTTGGCGTTCCAGAGTCCAGAGGCCAAGATCGCCAGGGACAGGATCATGAATCGACTCGTCGTGGAGCAGTATTTCTTTTGCAACCCTTCTCGCACCTGATTCATCAAGCCTGATCGCATTCCGGGTACACGTTGCTCGAGATGCGGACATTGATGCAACATTCGATAAGAACACACGATTGGGAAGGGGCGAGCCGGATGGTAATTTGAAAGTTACCCAAGTGCCAGCAATGATGGACGAAGCACCCGCGGCACCGCAGCACGCTGGCCCCGCAGCACATCCAGGAGGATATGGTGGAAAAGGGGCAGGGGGGATACGGTCAACCTGAAGGAACGATCTATTTGAGCGCCTCAGGGCGATGACTGTGCTGCGCCAGAACCATATGAGCTGAAGGAAACTCCATGGATGCGACGTAGCGTGCTACAGTTACTTCGGCGAGTGGCTTGAGGTTCTACGTCGCAGCTATAGGCCCACATCGTCCCAGGATGGGGAACGGGCGTGACGTTGGACCTCTCACCACGTATTGCAGTCAAGTCGTACAGTTGAAGGTAATGCGCAGACAACAACTGGACGATTTTTAACCCCAATGCGCGAGGGCCCCGATCAATAATCAAACACCACTAGATCCCAACCCTGATTGACGATACTGGTTGTGCCAGTAGTACAGTAGTGGTCTGGATTACGAGCTTGGCCGTTCGTTTCGTTATAGTGGTACGATTCATTGTGTATATTATTAACAATCTAAGTCCGAAGGCCCGCGGCATTGGAGCGTTGTCGGCTAAGGCGATTGGTGGCACTGGGCGTGTATAGGATTGCGGCGTCGGGCAATTGCCCACGGGGTGGGTGCACGACGTACAAACGTCAATATATCTCGCAGGGTATGTTGCGATGTTTTCCGAAGGGCACAACCTTTTTACCATTATCATATGCTGCGTTGCTCTTTCTTTTCCTGCCTGCAACCATTTGGACCTGATTGCTGATCGGGTGCGAACCGCGGGCATGCCCCAGCCTGAGAAAAGCAGCACCACATCGGTCCTTACGCCATTCGAGTGTCACTCATACCACTACCAGATGGAGCACGCAGTTACCAAAGTTGTGCAGACCGAGCAGTCGGTTCTTGCCCCGCTGTTGTTCGTCATCATCCTTTTCTTCCTGCTCACCCTCCTGCTCACCCGCCACCTCCTCCTCCTATGCTCGCAGGCTGGCCATGACACGCGTCCATGAGAAGGGAAGGGATGGGAGGGAGGGAAAGGACATCAGATGCGGCGCGAGCGCACCTTGCCGTCTTACGGCGTTCCTGGTCCGTCTGACGCCGTCGGAGGCCGTCTAGGGAGCCTTTTTGGGCCGTCTTGGCGCCCTCTTTGGGCGTCGCAGGGTTGTCTTGAAGGCCAATCTGAGCGTCTTGGAGGCCTCTTGGGCCGTCTTGGGGCCCTTTGGGGGCCGCCTTGGGAGCCTCTTGGGCCTGCTCCCCCCCCTCTCTCACACATGGCTCGATCTACACGGTGTTGTGGCGATCTCACAGGCCGCTTCCGTTTCGATCCCGTCCTGCACCAAGGGCGGGACGAAGCTAGAAGCAGGGACAACGAGAGCGAGACGAGAGCCTGGGCATCGCTCGGACGTGTGCATTTTTCTTTCGGCGAGGACCGTCGAGGAGCATCCTTGATCATTTGGCGAAACAACCACGCACGAAACCGAAAAAAAAAACACGGAATGGACGTCCGAGCGGTGGCGAGGAGCGCATCACGCTGCTCAGCTCGAGCCCCCGCTCTCCCGCCGCCCTGCCAAGGCGCGGCTTCCTCCCAGCGCCCCCCCCCCCGCCCCTCGCCCAACGGGCGCGCTGCGGGGCAGGGCGGCGCGGGGCGCGGGCCACGGGGGCTCCCCTGCAGCGGGAGCGCGAGGGCGAGCGCGGGAGCGGCTGCGAGGACGGGGAGATACGCCACGGAAGTGCAGACACAGACGCCCTCCGACGACTGCTGCCCCCTCCCCCTCCTCCTCCTCCTCCTCTTCCTCCTCCTCCTCCTCCTCCTCCTCCTCCTCCTCCTCCTCCCTCCTCCTCCTCCTCCTATCCTTATTCCTTATTAGAATATACTCCTACTCCCCCCTCAGGCCGGCAGATAGGGGGCGCATCCGGGTGGACCCATCCTAACCTGTAAAAAACAATACAAAATTAACATTTTTCTTATTTTTTCCTCTCGACATGGACGTCCTGTCGTCCACGGCGATAATCCATTGCAAAAAATACCACAAAGAGCACACGCGCGCGTTCATGTCAGAATCCTACCGAACACCGTGTGTTTGCAAGCATTTCAACATAAAAACATCAAAAACCCAATGCTTTTTCACAACAATTCTACAAATTTCCTGCCCGGGCTCTCTTGCTGAAATCATAGGAAAACCATAGGAATCTTAAGAATTCTGTCAAATCCAGCGATTTCACGTCATCGCGCGGTGCACTCGCGATGCTCTGTCATGCACCCAGGCCGCGAATCCTGTGCAAAAAATACCACGCGGGCGACATGCGCGCGCGTCGCCGCGAGCGCATGCTCAAATCCTTCTAGAGTCGTCGCCGTCATTGGCACCGTCGCATGGACGTCCTGTCGTCCACGTCGCAAAATGCATGGCAGGAATGGGACGCGGCGCACACCCCGCGCCCGCCCATCCAATCCGTCCCATTCTAATCTGCAAAAGACAATACACAGTTTCTGTTTTTCGGCATTCAACACGCGCTCGCCAGTTCCCGTCGGCAACCGCCATCGCGGCCGCATCAGCTGTACCAAACCGGCTGGCCGGTGTGACTTCGGCCCCCAGTTGTGCCAGCTTTGCTTCTTATGTTGTGGGAGGGCGGGTGGGACTGGGCATGCCATGCTTGACTCGCTCGAGCTGGCTAGCTTGACTCCTACTCCTACTCCTCCTCCTCCTCCTCCTTCTCCTCCTCCTCCTCCTCCTCTTCCTCCTCCTCCTACTCCTACTCCTACGCCTCCTCCTCCTCCTCCTCCTCCTCCTCCTCCTCCTCCTCCTCCTCCTCCTCCAGGGAGGGCTTCGGTGTATGAGGTCGCCGGCTCCCAGTGGTGGTTGAATATACACCGCCACCCTCCCGCGAGGCCCAGGAGCCATCCCGTGGAAGTTGCCTGCGTGTGTGTTTCTGCTGCGGGAGGAGGGGGAGGCCCGGGTTCGGAAGCAAAACACAGGAGCCCATTCTGGCCTCGAGCGGTGTCCGTGCGCGAACGCTCGTGCTTTGCGGCCGGTCTCGCGGGTGCGGGGGTACGGGACGTGAAAACGACCACAGCCACTGTTTTTCTTTTGTTGCCGCCTTCCCGCCAGCAGAAAGAAAGCAGTGGTTGTGGTCATTTTCGTTAAGCTTGGCACCGTGGAAATGACCACAACCATTGCTTCTTCTTCGGCCGACTGGAAGGCGGCGCAAACAAGAAGCAGTGGCTGTGGTCATTTTCCCGTCCCGCAGGGGTGTGGGGCGTGTTCATGTACGTGGTTGGGCGCGTGCGTCCTCCTCTTGCGGGCTCCCTGCCCTTCAGACCTCCTGGGGCCATGGGACAGATCACATCGGAGAGTTTCTATGTTTCTCGCCGTTTCCGGCATCCAGCGGGCCCTGCCGGGCCCCTGGGACAGTCGGCAAATCACGACGGAGGGTGCTTTATCGGCTGTTGTCGGCCCCTGGGGGCCCCTGACGGACCCCGGGGACCGTCCAGAAAAAAATGAAGCAGGATGAGAAGTGACGGACGAGCAACACACGCACAGACACACACAAACACAGACACAGACATACCCATACCCATAAGGGGGTCGGTGGGAGGAAGGCTGGCTATGGGTATGGGTGCGGGGGTCGTCCGACCTCTGGGGAGGCGCCTGTTCGAGCGGGGACCCCCGTCCGACAGTACGTTCCCATGGCCCCCTCCGTCCCCTCCCCGTGGGTACGGGTGTGTTGTTCGCTCGTCACTGCCAGGCTTAAGTCGGGCCCGTCCCCCCTACAGGGGGATTTTCGACGAAAAAGAAAAATACCCCACAAATAATCAAAAAATACTCCAAACATTGTCTGAGGACGTTTTTTTTTTTTTTTTTGCCTTTTTGGTGTATTTGGAGTGTATTTTTTATTTTCCGTCGGAAATCCCAACGTAGGGGGACACGCCCGACATAATGCCAGGCCTTGGGGCCTTCAAATAACGACTCGGGACAAGAACTTGGCACCCGGGAGGGATCGAGACAGCCAGGATCGATCCCATGAGAAAAGCATGACGTCGGGGGTCTGTAGACGGGGCACACATGGGCGACGGAAGAGAGCGGGGGCCCTCTGCCCCGACATGGTCGCGCCAGTTGCCCGCGCAAAAAGGGCGCGCGCGAGTGCCCCTTGTGTCCACCGTGGCGGTTCTGCGCCGGTGGCCCGCGCAAGCCGCGGCGTAAGATCGCCATGCCATCTCGCGTAAGACCCGTTTTTTTTTCCCGTCGCCCATAGCCAGGACCCCGGCTAAGGGGACTCCCTTAGTGGTAGGGCCCTGCACATGGGGCCCCTCAATTGGCCAGCTTCACTACACCAGGTTTGCCGTAACTGGTGCTTTTCGGGTGACGGCAGTTCCGGTTAGTGGGAATGGGACGGGGGGGCGCCCCCGGTACATATCACCAAACCAGGCATCCCTAAACCCAGTTCTGCCAATGCCCGGCAGATGTCGGCGGCGAGCCCCGGGGACAGTGAGCAGGGGCGGGCCTTCTCAGAAGGCTCGGAAGTCCCCCAGCCTTCTGAGCAGTTTTCCAAGTCTCCCTCAAGGCGCGGGAAACCGCTCAGGAGGGCCGATTCCTTCTCACTTCCCTCCCTCGCTCGCCACCGAACATGTCTTGAAGTGTGTGTGTGTGTGTGTGTGTGTGTGTGTGTGTGTGTGTGTGTGTGTGTGTGTGTGTGTGTGTGTGTGTGTCGTGTGTCTGTATGTGTGTGTGTGTGTCGTGTGTCTGTATGTGTTTGTGTGTGTGTTTGTGTGTGTTTGTGTGTGTGTGTGTGTGTGTGTGTGTGTGTGTGTTTGTGTGTGTGTGTGTGTGTGTGTGTGTGGAGGGGGAAGGCAAGGGAGGCAGGGGTGAAAGAGCAGGGAGGAGCGAGGATGAGGAGGAGGAGGAGGAGGAGGAGTAGGAGGAGGAGCAGGAGCAGGAGGAGGAGGAGGAAGGGAGGAGGAGGAGGAGGAGGAGGAGGCGGGAGGAGGAGGAGGAGGAGGAGGCGGGAGGAGGAGGCGGCAGAGGGAGGAGCGGGAGGAGGAGGGGGAGTCGGGAGGTGCCCACTATGGCCACCATTCTTACTTTCTCGCTGGGAGGAGGATGCAGGGCTCATTTCGACTCGTTCGACTTGATTTCGATTCGATTCCGATGGATTAGGATTGGGATGTGATGCGACTTCGGACGCCGATTCGGATTCGGATTCCGCGGATTCAACTTTTCCCGAATTGTCTGCCGATTGTCGCCGATCCGATTCATTTAGGTCGTCGATCCGACTTAGCGATTCGATTCTGGATTTCCTTTGGCGGAGGAGGAGGAGGAAGAGGGGGAGGAGGAGGAGGAGGAAGGTGCCCATTGCGGCCACTATTCTTTTTTTTTTTCGCTGCACTTCTTTATCTGCACCAGTCCACGGCCAAATTTGGTTTGCCCGCTTCGCTGAGTCAGCCGAGATTTCTGCATGCCCGAAGAACGAGGCAGCCCTGCAGCTGAAGTGAAGCCAACGTGAAGGGGAGGAGGGAGGGGGCTGGGTGGGTCGGGGGTTGCTGATAGGTGCCCCTGGCCCAAGGTGCCCCCCGCTTCTCGCTCCCTTGTGGCGCCCTGGGGCCCTCTGGGCCTCGCGAGGGGTGCTCCTGGAGGCCCCGATGGGGCTCCTTTGAGATGCTTGGGGCACGTGGGGCCAGGGGCACCTTCTAGCAACACCCAAGCCGGGTGGGAGGGGGAGGACGAAAGGAGGAGGGAGAAGGATGAGCCGATGCAGGAGGGATGAGGCGGAGGAGGATAGCGAGGCCGCGCTGCGGCTGATCGACTTCGGCTTCGCGAAGCTGCTGGAGCCGAACAAGCTGATGCACCGGTGCTGTGGCTCGCTGATGTACGTCCCTTGGGGCCGAGCTTGAGAACACTGCCCTTTGGCGGCTCGAATCAATCAGGCCGGGCCTTGTTGTTTATATGATTCGGCGTTTTCAGGTCCCCCCTGGGCCCCAGGATCGTCGAACAAAAATAACCCAAAAATGCCCCAAGCAGGTCAAAATATGTTCAAACAAAAACAGTCCCCAGACTATGTTTTGAATATGTTTTGTCGATTTTGGGGGTATTCTTTATTTAGTCGCTTCGCTCATTCCGCTGGCCCTGAAGCGCTATTTGGGGCCTCTTGGGGCCGTCTTGGGGGCTTCTTGGGGGCTTCTTAGAAGCGTCTTGGGGCTCCTTGGCGGCGTATTGGGCTCCCCTGGGGCCTCTTGGGGGGCTCTTGGGGGCCTCTTGGGGCGGGAGGGGGGGTAGTCGATTGCAGCCCCCCCCTCGGAGGCCACGATCCTCGTGAGGGGTGGCGAGAAATAGCCTCCCCCCTGGGGATCGCCCGGGACCCGGCCGGGGATCAGCCGGGGTACTTTTCGTCCGGGGCCCCCCAAGGGGCCGCCCGCGCGCGCGAATTAGAGTTACCAGAGATCTTAGCACGCCTCTGGCCCGTTGGGCCGGCGAATTTCTCGTCGAAAGTCCCCCTGAGGCCCGACTTAATGCCAGCGCCCGCAGGTCAGCCCGGAGGTCCTCTCCCACGAGGGCTACACCCACAAGTGCGACATGCGGGGGGCTCTGTCCGAGTCAGATCGCACCGTCTGCATGCGATCACGGTTGCCGCTCCTGCCAGCCATCGGATTCACTGCAAAATGGCCCAACACCACTCGCCCCGACGGTTCACACGGACAACCCCAGGAACCTCAGGAAGACCAGCATTGGGCCAGCGCGGCGCCTTCCCACCCCTGCTCCCTCCTCCCCACTCTCAGAGCTTGCGCCGTCTGTCGTCCTCGTCTGTCGTCCTTCCGTCTCGTCGTCTGTCTGATCGCTGCCACGGGGCTCCCCTTCCGCTAGTGCAGACTGGACTCCGCCGCGAAACAGTTCTCCGCGTGGGCCTGGACTCAGCGCCGCGAAACAGCCACCACGCAGGTTTGATTTTTTTTTACCCGGTCGATCTGGTTCGATACCAAAGGTTGTCGATGTTGGGCAGCCTCGAGATTGTTTTGTTTACCCTCCCCTCTGGCGGGTATTGCTCGTTACCTGGGCCACCCCCCCGGGGTAATGGTAACACTTGTCGCATCTGGGGGTGAGGGCAGTGGACCACCCCGACATGCAGGTGCCCGAAGGCATGCTGTGTTCTGTGCAGGTATACTGCGGCTCTTGCGTGCTACCGTGGCACACGGTGTGGGGCTCTCTCTATACTACGTGCGGCGCCCCCGGCGCCGCCCCCGGCGTGCTCCACGCGCCAGGGAGGGGATCCAGCGCCGATCCAGGGACGCTGCGCGGACCTCCGACTTTCGGGCCGGACGAAAGGGGGGGATTGGGAAAGGGGGGGGTACGAAATTTTGCTGCATACAGCTGGTTTCGGCCCCACCGAGGGGCCCATTCCTCGATACATAGTCGCCCCCGGCGCCGGGAGGCGCCGGGAAAATCAGCTACGTGAGCTAATTCTCAAACCCTCCCTTTGCTATCCCCCCCTTTCGCCCGACCCGAGACTTGTGGTGTTTCTGTCATCCTTCAGTTGTTTTTTGTCGAAGGGACCAGTCTACATCCCCATCCAGGGTGGTAAATCGGCCAGTGGGGTCCAGGCCGCGCCTGTGGGGATGGGAAGCGTTCGAACGATGCTCCTCCCGGCTCCTCTGCCGCAGCCGCCCCCCGGCCTGCTCGTCGGCTCGAGGCGGCCCAGCCGCCGTCGCCAGCGCAGAAGTGGCTGGCGGGGCAGGGCCCGTCGAAGACTGGTCCGGTCGTGGGGGCCTCCGCTGCGGTGTGTGCGTGTGTGCGTGTGTGCGTGTGTGCGTGTGTGCGTGTGTGCGTGTGTGCGTGTGTGCGTGTGTGTGTGTGTGTGCCTGTGCCTGTGCCTGTGCCTGTGCCTGTGCCTGTGCCTGTGACTGTGCCTGTGCCTGTGCCTGTGCCTGTGCCTGTGCCTGTGCCTGTGCCTGTGCCTGTGCCTGTGCCTGTGCCTGTGCCTGTGCCTGTGCCTGTGCCTGTGCCTGTGCCTGTGCCTGTGCCTGTGCCTGTGCGGGTGCGTGTGCCTGTGCCTGTGCCTGTGCCTGTGCCTGTGCCTGTGCCTGTGCCTGTGCCTGTGCCTGTGCGGGTGCGGGTGCGGGTGCGTGTGCGTGTGCCTGTGCTTGTTCGTGTGCGTGTGCGTGTGCGTGTGCGTGTGCGTGTGCGTGTGCGTGTGCGTGTGCGTGTGCATTTGCATTTGCGTGTGCGTCCTGGGCGGCTGTGCCGCGCGGCCCCGGGGTGCCCGACGGCGATCACGGGGCGGCTGTGGCCGCAAGCCGAACACGCTGCAGCTTCGATGTCTGGCGGTCGCCAGGGCGTTGCTGCTCGATCCGTTCGGTGCGTGCCCTTCCGCAGCGTGAGATGCTGCCAAGAGGCTCAAGCAGTGGCGAAGCGCCCTGGTTCGCCTATAGCCCTACCAAACAATGTTCTGAGAACCTTTTGTGGTTCCCACGACATGTTCTTAGAACATTTCTGGCGGAGTCTGTCTTGTTTTATCACATCGGGTTCATGTTCTAAGAACATTGTTCTTGTTCTTAGAACACTGTTGGGTTGTAAGAACATGTCGTGGTAGGACTATAGGAATGCCGGGACGGTCGGTCCCTGCTCAAGAGGCATGGGGGCCATGTGCACAACGAGCTGCTGGCCCTCAGCAGCGAGCTCCACTTTCGTTGATGCCCCCTCAGGGAGGGCGGGTCGAGTGCCCTGCCCTTGTTGCATTCCGCCTGCGCCCCTGGCGGCTCTTCGTCCAGACTCGAGGCCCAGAAAAGGAGGTCGGCCTCGGCGAGGAGCCATGGGGAAGCGCCCGGCCCCTGGGTGGGGCCTGTCCCGCGGCGTACTGGAGCAGCCTCCTCTCGCTGAAGGTGCCGTGGTCCCAGGGCCCACGCACGTCGAACGCGATAGCATTAGTTAAGTCGGGCCTGTCCCCCTACATAGGGATTTTCGACTGAAAATTAAGAATACCCCAAACATAGTCAAAGCATGGTCCAAAAATAGTCTGGGGACTATTTTTTGAGTATTGTTTTGACCTTTTAAGGGCATGTTTGGAGTATGTGTTATTTTTGTTGTCGAAAATCCCCCTGTAGGGGAACACGCCCGACTTAACAAAAGCGTCACGCGCCATGCCTGTGGCTCGGGATGTACACTGAGAGTGGTCCGTCCCTTTCTCGCAGCGCGTCGATCCTCGCCGTGACATCGTGAGACCGCGGAGGGAGCAGCTGGCCCAGGGGATATGCTTATCTCCGCTTCCCTCCTCCCCTCTTCGGCGGCGAGCCCAGGAGGGCAGTGAGAGGGCGCGGGCCGTCTCAGAGGGCGGGGGGGGGGTTCTCAGAAGCCCTCCGACCTTGTGAGAAGCCGTATCCGTCTTCGGAGCCTTGGCATCGCTCGGACGTGTGCGTTTTTCTTTCGGCGGGGACCATCGAGGAGCATCCTTGATCATTTGGCGAAAACGCCACGCACGAAACCAAAAACAAAACACAGGAAATGGACGTCCGAGCGATGGCCAGGAACAGGTTTGGAACAGTTGGCATCAGGCCACAGGCCTGCCGAGCCGGCCGAGAAGGCCCGCGCCCCGTGCAGTCCCCCCGTGGGCTCGCCGCCGTTCCCCCGCTCTGGCCGCCCCGCCGCGTGGGGCGGGGTCCTCCTCCTCCTCCTCCTCCTCCTCCTCCCTCCTCCTCCTCCTCCTCCTCCCTCCTCCCTCCTCCTCCTCCCTCCTCCCTCCTCCTCCTCCCTCCTCCCTCCTCCCTCCTCCTCCTTCTCCTCCTGAGGTGGAGCGTGGGCGTCATCACGTACCTGCTCCTGATGGGGCACCCCCCGTTCCGCGGGAACGACCGGGATCTCAGGCGATCGTCGCATTCGGGATTGAGGATCGGTGCGCTCGAGATGGGTAAGGAAAAACTGGGCACGAAGCCCCACAGTAGTCCCTGCCCATTTTGAACAGGGATCGCTGTCGGCATCGCCGCGGTCGTCCTCCTTTTGAGACAGAAGTCCGCTTGCTCAACAGCGGCCGCTGTTCGTTTTGGACAAACTTGATTGTTGATCTTCGTTCCAACTTTTCCGTATCCATTCTGGGCGTCCGGAGAGGATTGGCGGCGAGTGAGGGGCGGAAGTGAGAAGGAGGTCTTCTCAGAAGTTTCGGAAGCCCCAATTGCCTTCTGAGAAGATTCCTGAGCCCACCCCGAAGACGCACGAACAAAAACTTCAGAAGGTCCAGACGACACCGCGCCTGTCGTCGAGTGTGGTTGGCGCTAAATTCTTGAAAAAAAACTTCCAAGAAGGCGCGGTGGACTGTGAGGAGCCCCGCCGCCTCCTGAGAAGGCCTACTCTCTCCTCCTCGCTCCCCCCGCTCGCTCGCGTCCAGGAGAGGAGGGCTTGGCGGCGTGCAAAAAAATTGGCGAGGAGGAGGAGGAGGAGGAGGAGGAGGAGGAGGAGGAGGAGGAGCAGGAGGGTCGTCGCCGCCCCGTCGCCGCCGTGGCCGGTGGGCCCCGGTGTCGGTCCGGCCGGCTCGTCCTGGGCCGCCGCTGGGCCGGGGGGCCCCTCGCCACGGGTCGCCGCTGGGCCCCAGAGGCGGTCCCGCCGGCTCGTCACCGCCCGTCGCCGCGTTCCTCTGCTTTGTGATGCATTGTTCTGCTTTTTGCACTGTTCTGCATCGCATTGTTTTGCACCGCAGTGCATTGCCTTGCACTGCTTTGCATGTCTTGGCAATCCCTTGCGCCACATGGATTGGACCATCTGGATTGCACGTGTACCACACTGATTGCACCATCAGGATGTCAAGAAGTCCTTGCTTGAGGTCCACGTGGCTAACGTTTCTCCGTCAAGAGTCGGTCAGAATATCTGCACGTGTGTATCATCACAGCATCCTCATGGGCACCATGTTCATCCTCATCGTCGCCTGCGTCATCATTGCCATCGCCGCCACCACTAAATCATATGCATCGCTATCACAAACTTCCATCGACATCATCTCCATAGTCGTGGTCGTCGCCCTCTTCATACTCGAAACCTTTATGGTCGTCGTCGTCGCCGACGGTGTCGTCACCACCATTACTCGCCCGCCCGAGTCATGCAGTTGCATGCTAAAGTCTCTTTGCACCACTGTGCCTTCTGAGTGGTACCAACAAAAAGATGCGTGTGGGCGGGCGCTTCGTTTGCTCGGCGTTGCACCTGAATGTTTCTCAAGATTGTCATAATGAGCTGCACCACACATATCACTCATGACAGGTTTTCTGTACGCTCGCATGCACGGCAGGTAAGTGCATCTGTACGCGCGTGTGCTGCGTTCCACACAGCTAGGGTCACTCTTACTTGGTTCGATGCATGGGCTTCGCGATCTATTTCGTTCGTCTGTATACGTACGCCACCCGCACGTCCGCTTACTGACAGATTCCCTCCTTCCTGGAAGGAAGAACTTCACCCTGGCCCTCCTCCCCGCCCCACCGAGCCACAGCTGCCATCCTTCCTCCACGCACTCGCGTGTGCATATGCCGACGCACTGGGCCCGGGGGCCCCCGAGGCCGCGACCCCGACCGCAGATGTGTGGCCCGGGGACCCGGGCGTGGCCCACGGGACCGCCCTCTGGGCCGCCCCGGATCGCTCGGAGGCGGATGGAACTCCTACCCCGACGCGTCGACTGAGGAATTCGCCGTGTTTTCGGTTCGCGAGAGGGCGCCGCGGCCGTCATTTTTGCGGGTCCAGGTCCGTCGGTTTCGGTCCCAGGCCGTTTTCACTAAGGGGAGAGTTGCTAAAGGGATCGGGGATGGACAGACCCCCCTTTAGCAAAACGTGGTTTAGTGAAAACAACCTGAGGCCCAAACCCGGCGGGCGCATGCCTGGAAAATAACAGCCACGGCGCCCTCCCGAGAAGCGCAAACGGACAATTCACTATTCGACGTGTCACTGTCGGGGGTTCTGTCCACCCCCGAAGGGAGGTCTGCCCGCGGCCGAATCGTCCGGGAGCGCCATCAGAGGGCCATCCAGGCGGCCCGCGACGGCTCGGAGCCGCCCCAGAGACGGCCTCCCGGGGTCTCTCACGGTCACCACGATCGGGGGCTCCCAAACGGGGTGGTGACCACACCTTGTGGTGAGTCGGTGGGGATTCGGGGTCACCGCACAGTTTTTGGACCTGGGTCGTTCTCCGAGCATGTCTCGGGCGATTTGAGCCTCCAGGGTCCCAAAACCGTGTGGTGACGGACCGTGCGGTGAGGTCTTTGGGGATTTCGAGGTCACCGCCGGGTCTGTCACCACACGGTGATGGGACCCCCAACACGAGCCTGAAGACGGCCGAAGACGCCTCCAGGGACGCTCAGGACAGCCCCAGAGACTTCCAGGAGACCCTCCAGAACGCACCCGAGAAGCTCAAAACCCGGCTAGAAACCCTGCGCAAATCTATGATTTTGGCTTTCCCGCCCGCCTTTCCGCTTCCGCTGGGCTGTTCACGCCTCCAAATCGCCCCCAAGAGGCCACCAGGAGGCCCAGAGACGCCCTCGGAAAGGTCCCAAGAGGCCCCAGGAAGCCCCAAGAAGCCTCTAAGAGGTCCCCCAGGACGACCCAAGAGACATCCAGGAAGCCGCCAAGAGGCTCCCAGGAGGCCTCACAAGCGTCCCCTGAGGCTTCCAAGAACCTCGAATAGGTTTCCAGGACGTCCTCAATAGTCTCCAAGAGGCCACAACTGACCCCAAGAGGTCCGAAGAGGCCCCCAGGGACGCTCAGGACAGCCCCGGAGACCTCCAGGAGACCCCCCCGAACGCCTCAGACAATTTCGAAACCTTCAAACACGGGAAATCGATGAGCCTTGTAGCCGTTTCGCTTCCGATTGGTTGCTCACGCCTCCACGGGGCTACCGGGACCCGAGGCCCAGAGACGCCCTCAAGAAGGTACCACAAGGCTCCAAGAAGCCCCAGGAAGCCCCACAGGCAAGGAGTCGGAGGAGAGGGATGAGGCAGAAGGAGGAGGACGAGGAGGCCGCTCTCGGGCTGTCTGAAGGGCATTTTCGTGCTAACTCTTTTGAACCTGCTTGGACCATCTTGGGACGGTCTGGAACGCCTCTGGAAGCCATCTTGGCCCGCCGCTTCGCACCCCGTTGGAGCCCTCCTGGGGCCGTGGAGGCTTTCGGAGTTGCGTCCTGACGCCCTGATTTGGGGCCTCTTCGGGCCGTCTTGGAGCACCTGGGGCCACTTTGGCGCCACTCTCGAAGCTCTTCTCGAGCCCTCTTCGGCCTTCCCCGAGAGTCTTCTCAATGCACTCCTTGGAGCCCAGTCGGGCCTTCGCTTGGGGCCCTGTCGAGGCCTCTTCGGGTTCTCCAGGGGCACCTCCCGAGGCTCTCTTGAGGCGTCGTTGGGGCCATCTTGGGCCCTCCTGTGTCCTCCCTGCGTTTCCCTCTGGATGTTTGGAGCTTCTCTCGAGCCCCCTTGGAGCCCCTCTCGGAGCGCTCTTGGGATCACCTTGGACTACCCTTTGGAGTTCTCCTGGACTCCCTCTTGGGCGCTCTTAGGATCTTCGTAGAGCGATCTTCGTAGAGCGCCTTGTGTTGAATCGTATTCGTTCGGTCCACGTTATGAATGGCTGTATATATATATACATATATATCCACCACATGTTCGAACCATGCGTGGGTAACTCCTGACGTTGCATCTCTGCGTATGCATCTGCACGCAGCTGTGAGACTGTCAGAGGCTGGAGCTTGATAGAACCTCAGAACGCTTGAAGCGCGCGCGGTGTTCTAGTTGCTCATACTTGTGAACGATCGCCCAATCTATAACCAGAAAGTATCATCCCAGCCGCCCTGGGATCGACACCTCTTCCTTGGTCTTTTGAAAAACCATGCGGCGCACAGAAGTTGTTGTAAGAAGTGCGCTTTGCAACAGCCCTCTCACATCATAAAATGCGGCAGTTGTATTCAAGAAGTGTTTCGCCAACCGTTTTCAAGACACCTCATCAAGCACCCTCTGCTGCTGCGTCTTCCCATGAGAAGTTGCCAGGATTCTGCGCGCACTCATTTCAAAAACTAGAAAGCCACAAGTACCTGGTCGTTCGTAACTTGTATGATACCATGCGGGTAACGCGCGCGCTCGCTCGCATGTCGAACATGTTCAATCATGATCGCGCACCCGACGGCCCCCTGCCAACTAATCTAATGCGGGCCGCACTCGCGCGTCTCCGCGCGCGCACGTTGAACTCCTTCGAAAACCAGTGTTGCCAGCATTTCGACACGGATGTGTTCAAATGGCGTTATCATCATTGTTAGAGGTATAATTGTTGTCGTTGCCATCGCCACCATCGCCGCCGTCATCATTTTCACCGCAGTCAGCAGCGTCATGATGAACATCGTCATCGTCAGCGTCATCGTTAACATCATCGTTGTCATCGACTCCACCGTCAACGTCACCTAGCCACCGTCCCCACCATCATCTACATCAGCACCGTCATCGCCCTGTTCCCCATCACCGGCATCGCCATCGCCATCGTCGTTGTCGTCGCCGTCGTCCCCATTGTATCATCTATTTCGTTCCCTAAAGAGTGGATTCGGTTTTCGCGGGTCATCTGTTCGCGCCCGCGCGCGTGTCGACAGCATGGCAGTAGTAAGTGTCGCCAACAAGTTGCGGTTGGCAGGGTCGGACGTTTACACGAGCATTGAGCTTGATGATTTCAAGACGTGCAGCATACATCACACCACATTTTTCGAACCACTCATACCACTCGCATGACACAACAGAGGATGCACATGGAGAGCGCAAGAGCCCGCAAACTAGCGCCCGCACTGACAAACGCCCGCAATATGCCCCCCGCCTCAGAAGGCCGTCTCAGTTGCCCTGTACCAAACTCGCGCGCGCCGCCCGGAGGCGGATTCTGGGGTCTAGTGAATGTGGGACGGAGGGGCGGAAACAGGAGTGGTGGGAGATGGAGGGGTTCGGGAGTAGTTCTTGGTAGGGAGCCCATTCATTGTCCCTGGTGCGTGGCTGAAGTGGAGTTCAACGGCGCGGATCATGCTTGTTGCTGTTGTTGGTGTTGTTGGTTGTTGTTGTTGTTGTTGCTGTCGTCGTCCCACCTGCGACCCACCCTTCGACCCGCCCGCGACCAACCCGCGACCTACCCGCGACCCACCCCGCGACCCACCTGCGACCCACCCCGCGACCCACCCGCGACCCACCCGCGACCCAACCCGCGCCCGCCCCTTCCCTCTTATCCGCAAGTGCAGGGTGTTATGTGTTTTGTCATCCCCCAGGTGAAATTCTCTCGCAAGGCGATTGTCGGGTCTCTGGAGTGCAAGAGGCATGGCGGCGTTGTCCATTCGATGGTGTGTTCATGAATGAGGTTGGAGGGGCTGGTGTCTTACCGATCGTGAAAGATAGGGGTCAAGCGAAGCCGCCTCGTCTATAAAGGGGTGCTGGACCCAGGGAGATGGGTGCATGGGTTGGACACTGGTTTATTGCTCGATTGCCTGTGTTACAGGACAGTTACAGGACAGTTGTCAAGGCTGTTCAGTGCTCCAGCGATCTGTTCGTTTTACGAAGGAGCCACAACAGTCATAACGCACAAGGGCGCGTTGACCCAAGCTGCCTCAGGCCAAAAGACTCGTCGAACACCGTCGCTTCGGGGCGCCTTGCTCCCGACGGAGAGTGGCATCAAGGGTATTGTTGGCAAAGGTGGCCCAATTTCAAAGAAGCGCAAACATATATTCATCAAGGGAAGGAAAAAACGCCCCTGCCCTGGTTTACGAGGCGCTGTGCGCTGAAACTCCTGTGGGCTGACACGGTAAACGCTGCGTGATGTGCCGCGTCCTGGCGGCTCTAGGCGTTGGGGGTTCCCAGGAGGTTTACAGACCGCGCACTTGTAACCTAGGGTAGGGTCGTTTTTTCATCCCCCAGGCGCGCGGATTAGCGGCGGGTCATGTTTCCACACGAGGTCGGCGCGCTCCGTCCTCGAACCAGTTGGCATTAGCCCAACGTTGCGGGGGATGCCGTTCCCGATCCGTGGAGCGGGCGCGCACGCGCCAGATATCCACAGATCCGCAGTTCGATGATAGCGTGCACACGACAAACCGAGCAGCCTTCGCTCCTGATACCATTGTCTTGGCATCGCTCGGACGTGTGCATTGTTCCTTCGGCGAGGACCATCGAGGAGCATCCTTGATCATTTGGCGAAAAAAACACGCACGAAGTCGAACAACACAGGGAATGGACGCCCGAGCGATGGCGAGTTGTCCATTCGATCATGCCCGAGCCCTCGCAGCATGGCGTTCGCGCCTCATTGCATGGCCGTTCACAATTCGATGGTGCACGCTGTTTCTTGCGAGCGGCACCGATCGGCTCGAGCACACATCGCACCACGGACGGGTTTCGATCTGGTCGTTTCGGTTGCGCGACCGACTCGATCGATCTGCGGTTGCGGGGGCTGCAGTTCGGCCGCCATTCGCAGAGAGATGTCAAGCGTTTGCACCGCAGGCGAATGATCAAGGCGGGGAGCGTGGACCTGATGCAGCGTGCCGTTGGGAAGTGGAATTCCCTGTCCCAGGACGCCCCGCCGTGGGGAGCGCGAGAGAGGGAGGGGGAAGGAGGGGGAGGTGCAAGAACGTGTACCATTGCAATCGCAGCACATCCCGCATTGCAGTCGAGAGGTTGGACTACATGTCAGCCAGGGTGGACCCCAAACAGTGCGTTTCAGCTTAGTATGTGGTGCAAGCAATGGGGTGCCATGCATGTGGTGCAATCTATGTGGTAAAAGCTATGTGGTGGAACGTATGGGGTGCACTTAATCTTGACCGTCTTGAAGCGGTCCGCTCCACTGCTCGTGCAAACATCCCACCCTCCCACCCGCAACTTGGTCGCAAGACCTCTTCAGACAAGACCGTGACGGTAGGTACCACATGGCACTTGGCCACGACACCGACGCCGACGACGACAGCGACGTCGACGACGACGGCGCCGCCGACACCGACTGCGACGACACCGACGACGTCTCCAATGTTTTCGACGACAACGACGACGACGACACCGACGACGACGACGACGACGAAGACGACGACGACGTCGCCAACGGAGACGACGACGAGGGAGGAGAAGCAACGACGACGGAGACAACGACGACAACGACGATGGAGGAGGGAAGTCGGCGACGACGCCAACGACGAAGAAGGAGGAAGGACGGCGACGCCGACGACGACACCGACGAGAGAGGAGGGAAGACGACGACGACAACGACGACGAAGACGACGACGACGGCGACGACATAGGAGGGACGACGACGAGACGCCGACGACGGACGACGACGACGACGACCAGGGAGGAGGATAACGACGAGGGAGGAGTGAAGACCACGACGATGACGACGACGACGACGGCGACGAAATAGGAGGGACAGCGACGAGACGGCACGAAGACGACGAGGGAGGAAGGACGACCACGGCGACAACGACGACGGAAGCGACGACGACGCCAAGACGACGACGACGACGACGAGGAAAAACAGAAGACGACGACGGCGACGACGACGACGACGACGAAGGAGGAGGGAGGACGACGAGGACGACAACGCAAGAGCGCGCGCGCACGCTTTTGTTGAAAACCAGTGTTGCGAAACCTTGTGTTTTTGAAGTTTTTTGGACGCACGATTTTGAAATCTTTCCGAAACCGAGAATTGTTGAAGGATTTTGGCATAAGCCCGCGACGACGCGCGCGCGGTTTCGGTCCCAGGCCGTTTTCACTAAGGGGAGGTCTACTAAAGGGAGGTTTGTCCACCGCCGAATAGAAGGGGTGTACAGGCGGCCCAGAGTAGCAGGGCGACCCTGCCAGATCTTCGTCCTATAGCCCACGCACGCCTTCCCCACGCACGCCTTCCCCTTCGAACGTCGCCCTGTCCTTCCCCACGCAAGACGACGAGACGCCTGGAGGAGCAGCAGCGTCAGGGGGAGGAAGAGCAACGTGGCCCTCGGAAGGGTCTTGTGTCCTCTCAGCCTCTCGCGTGTCCTCTCCAATCAGGTCCGACGGTACCAGTTCCGCGAGCATGCGGGATTTGCCTTCGAGACGATGAGCTTTTGCGGGGTTGCAGTGCGCGGTGGCGCTCCACGGGCCAGCCTGCGAGAGCAAACCTCGCAGCAGCCCGAGAGGACCGCTCCCAGCAAGAGGAGGGAGGAGAGAGTCCACGGAAGAGGAGGAGGCGGAGGCGGAGGAGGAGGAGGAGGAGGAGGAGGAGGGGGAGGGGGGGGGGGAGGAGGAGGAGGCGGAGGAGGAGGAGGGGGCGGAGGGGGAGGGAGAGGAGGAGGAGGAGGAGGAGGAGGAGGAGGAGGGAGGAGGAGGAGAGGAGGAGGAGGAGGAGGAGGAGGAGGAGGAGGAGGAGGAGGAGGAGGAGGAGGAGGAGGAGGAGGAGGAGGAGGAGGAGGAGGAGGAGGAGGAGGAGGAGGAGGAGGAGGAGGAGGAGGAGGAGGAGGAGGAGGAGGAGGGGAGGAGGAGAGGAGGAGGGAGGAGGGGGAGGGAGGAGGAGGAGGAGGAGGAGGAGGAGGAGGAGGAGGAGAGGAGGAGGAGGGAGAGGAGGAGGAGGAGGAGGAGGAGGAGGAGGAGGAGGAAGAGGAGGAGGAGGAGAGAGGGAGGAGGAGGAGGAGGAGGAGGAGGAGGAGGAGGAGGAGGAGGAGGAGGAGGAGGAGGAGGAGGAGGGAGGAGGGGGAGGGAGGAGGAGGGGAGGAGGAGGAGGGAGGAGGAGGAGGAGGAGGGAGGAGGAGGAGGAGGAGGAGGAGGAGGAGGAGGAGGAGGGAGGAGGAGGAGGAGGAGGAGGAGGCGGAGGAGGAGGAGAGGCGGCGAGGGGCCACGGGCGGCCACGCCCCCCGGCGCGAAGGAGGGCCAGGGGCGGAGGCGGCGCGCAGAGGCAGCGTGGGGCCAGCGCCTGGAGTCTCAGAGCGTGAACTACCTACCCCGCTTTCGCTTCCAGGCAAAACCAAGCCATACCACGCGCCTCCTCGTCAAGCGGCCTGACCATTACAGGCTGCAATTTGGCATCGTTTGGTATCTATTGGAAGCGAGGGTGGTCAAAAGCGAGGTAGGTTTGTTTTCCCCCTAGAGTCGGGAGCCTTGAGACGGGGGTCAATGCAAACGGAGGTCAGCCAGAGCGCCCGATCTTGCAGGATCCTGCAGGGCCGTGGGCGCACTGACCCGGGTCATTGACCCGGGTCAGCGGATCCCCGATGGAGAGCGACGCAGGTGTTGGACTTTGGGCGTCGCCTCGCGGGGGAGGGAAAAACAGACAGACACAATGAATCGTCGATTCCCGAGGAAAATAGGGGAAACTGTGGGAAGGGGGGGGGGGGGACAGAAAAGCCAAGGAAATATGGGGAAGTGTTGGGAATCTGGTTATTTGTGTATATTTATTGTGTGTCCCAGTTCCCCTTCACTCACGGGGGAGTGATCAAGCGGGGGGGGGGGACAGGGGTGCTCTTTTCTCGGGCCCGAGAGGTCCGCCCCCTCGGGGGGCCCTTCAGGGCCCCCCCGTTCTGCAGCCCTCGCTGGCCCTACAATCTTGATATCTACACTTATCTATCCATAAACATATATCTAGATCTATGTATCGATATACATACATAGATTTATATATCGATGTATATATATATATCTATATAAATACAGATCTACCGATATACATATAATACATTTCGACCGATTTATATATGCATATATATATATGTGTGTGTGCGCATATGTCTATACATATATATATATGCACATACGTATATAAACATACATGTATATAGATGTGTCTATATATCGATATACGTATACATGCTTTAACTGTCGATATGTATATACATGCGTAAACATGTATGGTTGTACATATATAGCTATATTTATCTCGATACAACTATTTAACGATACATATATATGTTTATATGTATACATACCTACATATATATATATATATCGATATACATAAATATATGCAACACGCATGTATACATATATTTATATATGTATACAGCATGTATATCGCACTTCCATTGCGCGACGTCCAGGGATCCCGCGGCACCGCGCGCGGCCGATCGGGGGAGCAGGGGCCACAGCAGGAGAAGGAGGGGCGCCCGCGCGGCGGAGCCCGCCCGAGCAGCCCGCCCTTGGCCGCGGTGCGTGCGTGGACGGCCAGGGGTGGGACGCCGAAGAGCGCGGCGGAGGAGGAGGAGGAGGAGGAGGAGGAGGAGGAGGAGGAGGTAGGAGGAGGAGGAGGAGGAGGAGGAGGAGGGAGGAGGGGGAGGAGGAAGAGGAGGAGGAGGAGGAGGAGGAGGAGGAGAGGAGGAGGAGGAGGGGGGAGGAGAGGGGGACGCGGAGGAGGAGGAGAGGAGGAGGAGGAGGAGAGAGGAGGAGGAGGAGGAGGAGGAGGAGGAGGAGGAGGAGGAGGAGGAGGAGGAGGAGGAGAGGAGGAGGAGGAGGCGGAGGAGGAGGAGAGGAGGAGGAGGAGGAGGAGGAGGAGGAGGAGGAGGAGGAGGAGGAGGAGGAGGAGAGGAGGAGGAGGAGGAGAGGGAGGAAGGAGGAGGAGGAGGAGGAGGAGAGGAGGAGGAGGAGGAGGGAGGGGGAGGAGGAGGAGGAGGAGGAGGAAGGAGGAGGAGGATGAGGAGGAGGAGGAGGGAGGAGGAGGAGGAGGAGGAGGAGGAGGAGGAGGAGGAGGAGGAGGAGGAGGAGGAGGAGGAGGAGGCGGAGGAGGAGGAGGAGGAGGGGGAGAGGGGAGGAGGAGGAGGAGGAGGGGGAGGGGGAGGAGGAGGAGAGGAGGAGGAGGAGGAGGAGGAGGAGGAGGAGAGGAGGAGGAGGAGGAGGAGGAGGAGGAGGAGGAGGAGGAGGGAGGAGGAGGAGGAGGAGGAGGAGGGAGGAGGAGGGAGGAGGAGGAGGAGGAGGAGGAGGAGGAGGAGGAATGCACGGAGGAGAGGCGGAGTAGGTTGGAGCGTGATGAGGAAGCTTGCGTCGAGGAAGAGAGAGTTCCATAAACATGAACTGTCAGCGCTCCGCGCGGATTTCTCGGATCGGCGCTGGGCCCCCCTGGAGGAGCTTCCGGCGCCGCCCCTGGCGAGCTCCGCGCCCCAGGGAGGGTGTCAGCGCCGATCCGAGAAATCCTCGAAGACCTCCACGATCTCTATTTTCATGCAGTTTGTTTATTGCTCTGGACAATGAACGTTGAGGAGGAGGAGGAGGAGAAGGAGGAGGAGGAGGAGGCCACGTCTGGGGGTGTTGGGCTCAGGAGCATCGATAATTACCCCATCGCCCATGCATCGCCGATGGGGGCCCGATAGCACGCCCCTCCCATGAGCGTGTGCATTCGCTGTCGGGGGCCCATCGCCGATCCATCGGCGGTGTATCGCCGATTCAAGCTCGATGTTGCCCCTCCTGAGCTGGTCCCCCCTAACTAACGTCGCCTTCTCGGCCCCTGGGTGCACAGGAAGCGACCGACTTTGTCAAGAGCCTGCTTGTCAAGGACCCAGGGAAGGGGCAACGGGTGACCTTACCCTTCCTCCGTGCCTGCTCCCCCCCCTGCTCCATTCCTTGCCATCGCTCGGACGTCTGCATTTCTCCTCAGGCGAGGACCATCGAGGAGCATCCTTAATCATTTGGCGAAAAAAACACGCCCAAAACTATACATTAGCCTGGCGAAGAACCCAACCATATGCAGTTGTCAGTACCGCAGCTGCGGGTTTCTTCTTCAGTGGAAGATCCATAGGACCACGGAACGTGTGAGGGGTGTGCCGAGATGGGTGCCACTGGGGCAGTCGGTGAAGCTCCCTATGGGGACATGAAACACGCGCGGGGCGTGCCGACATGGGTGGCGGAAACGCATGTGAGGGCCGCCACTGGGGCCTCCAGTGGAGCTCCCTATGGGTCCCCGAAACATAATGTTGCTGCGGGGGGGGTGCCGGGATGATGGGTAGCGGAGACGCATGTAAGCGCCGCTGCTGGGGCCTTCGGTGGAGCTCCCTATGGGGCCACGAAGCGCGTGAGGGGTGTACTGGGATGTGTGGCGGGGACGCATGTGAGCGCCGCCACTGGGGCCTTCGGTGCAGCTCCCTATGGGGCCACGAAGCGTGTGAGGGGTGTGCCGAATTGGGCGCGGGTGGTGACGCATGCGGGCGGTGCCATTGGGGCCTTCGGTGGAGCTCCCTATGGGGCCACGAAACCTGTTGGTGTGAGGGGCGTGCCGGGATGGGTGGCGGGGACGCATGTGAGCGCGGTCGCTGGGGCCTTCGGTGGGGCTCCCTATGGGGCCACGAAACGTGTGAGGGGTGTGCCGAATTGGGTGGGTGTGGGTGACGCATGTGAGCGCCGCCACTGGGGCCTCCGGTGGATGATGGGGCCATGAAACCTGTGAGGGATGTGCCGAAATGGGTGTGCAGGACGCATGCGCATGTGAGCGATGCCACTGGGGCCTTCGGTGGAGCTCCCTATGAGGCCACGAAACGTGTGAGGGGTGTGCCGAAATGGGTGTGCGTGACGCATGCGAGCGGGAGCACTGGGGCCTTCGGTGGAGTTTCCTATGGGGCCACGAAACGTGTGAGGGGTGTGCCGAATTGGGTGTGCGTGACGCATGCGGGCAGCAGCACTGGGGCTTTCGGTGGAGCTCCCTATGGGGCCACGAAACGTGTGAGGGGTGTGCCGAATTGGGTGTGCGTGACGCATGCGGGCGGCAGCACTGGGGCCTTCGGCGGAGCTCCCTATGGGGCCACGAAACGTGTGAGGGGTGTGCCGAATGGGGTGTGGGTGACGCATGCGGGCGGCAGCACTGGGGCCTTCGGCAGAGCTCCCTATGGGGCCACGAAACGTGGAGGGGTGTGCCGACTTGGTGTGTGCGCATGCGGGCGCAGCACTTGGGCCTTCGGCGGAGCTCCTATGGGGCCACGAAACGTGTGAGGGGTGTGCCGAATTGGGTGTGCGGGACGCATGCGGGCGGCAGCACTGGGGCCTTCGGTGGAGCTCCCTATGGGGCCACGAAACGTGTGAGGGGTGTGCCGAATTGGGTGTGCGTGACGCATGCGGGCGGCAGCACTGGGGCCTTCGGTGGAGCTCCCTATGGGGCCACGAAACGTGTGAGGGGTGTGCCGAATTGGGTGTGCGGGACGCATGCGGGCGGCAGCACTGGGGCCTTCGGTGGAGCTCCCTATGGGGCCACGAAACGTGTGAGGGGTGTGCCGAATTGGGTGTGCGGGACGCATGCGGGCGGCAGCACTGGGGCCTTCGGTGGAGCTCCCTATGGGGCCACGAAACGTGTGAGGGGTGTGCCGAATTGGGTGTGCGTGACGCATGCGGGCGGCAGCACTGGGGCCTTCGGCGGAGCTCCCTATAGATGGGGGCCACGAAACGTGTGAGGGGTGTGCCGAATTGGGTGTGCGTGACGCATGCGGGCGGCAGCACTGGGGCCTTCGGTGGAGCTCCCTATGGGGCCACGAAACGCTGTACTGGGTGGGCGAAACGCAAGGAGGGGGAGGAGGAGGAGGGAGGAGGAGGAGAGGAGAGGAGAGGAGAGGAGAGGAGAGGAGAGGAGAGGAGAGGAGAGGAGAGGAGAGGAGAGGAGGACGCGGGGACCGTCTCTTCAAAACGAGGAC